>CM047871.1:3185779-3335779 GCA_026212405.1 Petrea volubilis | reverse complement strand
ATTTGATATCTCTCTCTCTCTATCTCTCTCTTTCTCTTTTAAAGAGACCGTAATAATATTTATTTGCTCTAGGTCCTTCTAGTCGTGCTCAATTGAGAACATTAAATGAGAAAAGACTAAGCAATAATCAAGGATATCATTATTAAAATTAAAACAACATTTATTATATTGGGAAACTTATATATATATATATATATATATATATATATATATATAAGCTAAAAATGTATACTAATTGATAAAAGGGTTAGCTATTGTTGTAAGAAATCATAAATATTTAGAAAGAACTTACACAAGTTTAGAACTTTATCTTTGATATATTTGTACTTGTAAGTGTGATCTAATCATTCAGAAATTTGCATAATGATTTACATAATTTATTAGACTTTTTGACAATAAAATTGAGTTAGGATATTGCATAATTAATCTAAATTATTTTCTGACTCATAATTTTTATGTAAGTGTAAAGCTAAATAATATATTATAATTTATAGGGATATATAGAGATTGAAAAAACTAAACCAAATCATTAATAATTGAAGGGAAAAAAAATTCAGTAGTTACAAGTTTGAAAGAAGTTGACTATATTTATGTAATGTGCACGAGGAGATATCAAGAAAGCTTAACAATTACATATTACGTAATGCATATAAATTTATCATCATTTCACCTTGTTTAAGATAAATCAACAACACACACACACACACACGCGCACACAAAATCTATTCAACCATTCCTTATGTTTCGATAAGACATATTATTATTCACATCAAACATTTTGGTATATAAAGAAATACAATAAGAGAAGCACATTATATTACATAACTACATAATATAGTTGGAAAAAAATCAATAATCTAAATCTTAAACACCCTAAATACGTTTCACATCATGAATTACATATTGAACAAATGGGTACAAAATCAATTGATCTTCAAAACTGTTGTTTCCTAACATAAACTAATGTCAACACTAAAAAGAAAAACAATAAACTTTAAAATTAAAAAGAAAAAAAAAACTAAAACGAGAAAAATATTTTATGATAATGCCTCATACAATATGTTTTGTGCAAAAAAAAATGAAAAAAGAAATAAAAAAATAAACTCTGGTAAGCCTTAATAATTTTTCAAAATGTGAATTGGAGCATAACAGTTGAAGGTCATCCACAATTAGACATGCCTCCGGATACAACTCTAGTTGAAAACAAAAAAAGAGCTTAATTATGATAAATCAAGCTTAATTCGATATCCAGTTTGGGGGTGGGGGTTAATAGGGGGAAGATTATGTGAGTTACTATGAAACGCAAAATTTTTTGAATATATAAACTAAAAAAGAGGTGTTTTCAATGAAAAATTAGGAAAATAATTTTAAAAAAATGAAATTATTTGAATGAGATAAGAAATTGATATTTAATTTTAGCGAATGATTGGCTTAGTTATTGTGCCAGATAAAATAAAAAAAAACTTTTATATACAAAATTCAAGGTAAAATTAAATGAAGTTAACTAATTATGAAATATGAGAAAAAATATAGATTGTCCTGGTTAGAAACAGTGCATTGTAAGAATAAAAATTTGAGTGTGATATTAATTAGTAGCATGAATGCCTGGGTTTCTCTCTCTCTCTCTCTCTCACACACACACACACATATATATATATATATATATATGTCAATATATAATTACAATGATTTGAGAAATTTATGATTTACTATAATGATAATAACTAATAAGGGGCCGGGATTTATATATAGAATCAGAAAGTTGGATATGAAAATCCAAATAATAAGACATGATTTTCTTAAAATGAAGAATGGTACAAAATGTATATAATACATTCAATCATGGCAATTAACTACTTACAAAATAAAATCACTTGCTAAATTAAGATGTACTAGAAAAGAAAAATTGTACGTAAAATTAATTTGGGGCCAATTATATTTTTATAAGAGAGCTTATTAAATTTTTATATTTTATTCTTTAAACTTATAATCTCATTCTCAATATCTTTTCATAAATTTAATGACATGACGAGCATATGATTTTGATACACACATATAACTAAAAGAAATATTGTTAGATAATGATATGATCATGTAATTTAACAAAAGAAAAAGTATTAATAGTATTTGTTTAGACACATGTGTATTTTAAATACTTTTTACAAATAAAAAATAAATGCTAAACGAAAATAAGGATTTTAAAAAATAAAGATATATTAATGATTTTTATGGAGTCATGTGAAATATGGAACCAATAATTAAAAAATTGTAACATAAAACTTAAATAAATTATATAAATATGAAAATATGCTTATATGGCAAAAAACAATAAAAATAAAGTGTCCAACTTAATGCCACATAAGCAACATACCTAAAATAAGCTCACCACATCATTTTACTTTATATTTATATAGGGAAAATTACAGCTAGGCCCTCTGAGGTCAGGTCAAATTACTAGTAGATTCCATCAAGTATGAGAAATTACACATATCTTCCTTGAGGTTTGGGTCCTACTAACATCCAAGGAAAAGATAATCAAATAACTTTGTTATTCTTGTAGGAATGTTAAATAAAAATAAGACAAAAAATACCCAAATTCCAGTTAAATGTAAAATAACAAGTTCGTCCATTTCCTTGATAATGTTTATAAATTATAATAAGAGTATTATTGTAGTTTGAATTTTGAAAAAAGGGTAAAATTGGAGTTCCTCTATAATTTTTTGATGATATAAGCAAATCACGGTATATCAGTGATCGGAATGCATTATCTATTAACCAAATCCAAACATCAAGGAAGGTACGTGTAATTTTTCATATCTAAGGGGGTTTAGTTGTAATTTGACCAAACCTTAGGAGGGTTTAAGTGTAATTTTCCCTATTTATATATTAGATATAGACACCATATGTATATGAACAATAAACAGGAGTTTATTAAGAAAAAATAGTCAAAGTAAATGATAATTATAATGCGAGAATATTGAATAATGAAGATGGCTTATATATGAATTTTGGGAGACTTTTATGTATACAAGTGGCTGAATTTGATGGGTTAAAATATGGAAATAATAATTTATGACATTAAATGTGAAAAAACTAAATAATAATTAAGTACATCATTATTAAAATTAATGCATAACTTGTCATATTGAGAAACTTATATATATATATATATATATATATATATATCTATAGAATTTAAAAATTTGAGCTAATTGATAAAACATTAACAATGAAAAAGTAATAAATGTATATAATTATAAATTATATTTAAGAACATAATTAAGTATAAGGAGTAATTTAAGGTGTTAGAGAGATATATTATTGAAAATAATGGTATCAGGTAATTTTAATTAATTATAGAAGGATTTTAATGTGAATTAAAGAGTGAAAATTTAAATACGGAAAACTTCTTATATGACAAAATAATAAAATGACAACTTGTTCAACTTATTATTTACATAAGCAAGAGATGAACATATAGGCTTTGTTTGGTTCTAAGATTTTAGGAGGAAAGGAAAGTATTAAGGAAAGGAAAAAAAACTATAAGAATTTTAAAATTCTCTACTTTGTTTAGTTGTTAAAGAAAACAACAAGAAAAATGACTTTTTCTAGAGAATGGTTTTCCATTTTATTTTGTTATTATTGTAAACTATAGAAAAATGTAAAAACACACCCAAATAAATCCAAAAATATTCAATTAACTACATAAAAAAAAAAGATTTGTATGAAATATATCCAAACAATCAATTAGTTTGAGCAACAAAAATGAGATGAGAGCTTGAAAATTGAAAGAATGCTAGAGAGAGTAATATAAAATTAGAAAACAAGCTTTTCCTTCATTTTTCTCACCTAATTGGAAGGAAAATATTTTTTTTTCTCAATTTATGTTATATTTTCTTTCTATTTTCCTTTCCTTTCTTTTTCCTTAGTAACCAAACATTGAAAAATACTTTTTGCTTCCTATTTTCTTTTCCTTTCCCTTCTAAAATCCTAGAACCAAATATAATGATAAGGTGGATATCATTTTAAATATATATATATATATATATATATATATATTAGATCAATAAGAAAAATGCTAAACCAACTATAGCAATATATTATGTACACCAAAAATAAGGTAACTTCAAAATAATGAAATAATTTTGCCAATCTTTACGGATCCTAACTGATCCTTGTGAAACGAAATTTGGTCATTGATTCCCTAGAAATTCGATGTTACTCAATCAAGGTGAGTAATTACGGGTGATTGATCTTATATTCTAATATATATAGAAAAAATATTATGTTGGATTGATTAATATTTTTAAATCCATTCCTATCATTAATCGCGTATATATTCAATATTGACTTGTGATCTTTCCCAAATCTGCACTCCCATCTCAATTCTCATTTATAAATACCCCATATTGTTCTTCACATAATCAACTTAGAATATCCAATATTTCAAATACTCCGTGCCAAATAGCCGAAAGAAAAAAAAGAAGAGAAATGGAAGTGAAAGGCGCGAATGTTAATGTTTTTATGATCGTAACAACTTTATTGATGATAACAAACATCATCATGGCGACAAATTTAGGGACGAAATCTGTGACTTTAATTAATGAATCGAAGGAGGATTGTGTCGCAAAATGTGGTAGAGAGTGTGCCAATGGTGGTATTCCAAATATATGTTATGATTATTGTAAATATTGCTGCACACATACCTGCCCACCAACAAATAACAAAAACCAAAAGCTATCGCCTTCGTTGTTCGGTTGATGATAGGAAGCAGAAGTGGCTGGTTTGGGCTTATATGTTGAAATCTTTTTTATTATCACAGCAAATCTTCCGGGAAAAAAAAAAAGAAAGAAAAATTTCTAATTGAATGAATTATTGAATAATTTATCATTCTATTTTTTTTTTATGTTTTTGGGTAGTATTGCGTATAATCTGTTGTTTTTGCTCCTTTTCTTTTCTTTCCTTTTTTGCTCTTTAGTTTCCCTTGTTTGATTATAATTATTTTAGAAAATGATTTACTACAATCAATTGCATTAATATTGTTAATTGAACAACAAATTATTATAATATATAATTACCAAATATTTAAAACATTAAAAAAATATAAATAAATTAAGAAACTAATATTATACAATTATAATGTATGATATCAACATTGTTCCAAAGAACACACAATTTATGAAAGTATATTAAATAATATCCCGTATAATAATATTACCCCGGCCAGAAATGCCGGCCTCCCTGAGTTGAATTTGTCGTAAATGTATATAGATTTAACTGCAAAATTTAAACTCATTAACTCAGTATTAAAGATTGAGGTCCCTTGATCAGAAAGTAAAGGGTTTAATTGTTTTAAGTTATTTGAGTACTGACATGTAATAAACGACACCTCATAAAAAGAAAAAAATAAAAAAAGAGAGAAATTAAAATTCAATAGAGCACCAAATTTCCTGCATGTCCGATCACAAGTGATGCTCAAATGATCCGTTTAGATAGACTTTAAAAAAAGTGCTTGTCGTGTCTTACCTTTACTTGTAGACTTTTTTTCCTTTTTCTTTATTTTTGAGTAAAATTCTTTTGCTTTTGCACACAGTAATTCAAAAATGCTTGAAAACTAAATTGAATAGCTTAAAAAGAAGCTATTTTTGACTTTGTTTTCTTTTTTCTTGTTTTTTCATTACTTCTATTTTTGTGAAAAACTTCAACCAAACAGTAATATTTTAGTATTATACACTAAAGGTCATTTTTTTAAAAGGAGCCCATTTAAACGAGTTCTAAATCTTTTTAGGAGGATACATGACCGAGTTTATTTAAGTAGAAATTGTTGCAAACTTCAACGTAGATTTTGTAAGATACTTGATTTCATTATAAAATGAGAAGACTAAGTATACTTCTGAGTACAATCCTCAGAGCACAAATGCAAACATTCTTCAAATTTAGGAGGATCAGCAAAACCATAAATGTGTTTTATAATTTATATTGCAAAATATTCATCATGATATAGCGGGGCGAAAAAAATAGTGAATCAACTTATAAGAGTTGCAGAGCTATATAAAAACCCAACTGTGCAATTACTTTGACATGTCGATAGCTCGGGTTCGGAAAAAAGATAATGACACTTGGACATGCCCCCTAAATTTGCACGTACATGTGATCCCTAATCTAATGCATATTATATGTAGCCAAAAAAGAGAGTTTCAAAATTTATTTATTTAATTATTTTTTGAAATGACCCACTTTTAATTTTAGCAATACTGTTATAGAAAAATGGATGTGAGTGTAACAAATATATACATGGTTTATAGGAATGACCATGGGGATGAAACGGAGGCGACCGTTCGAGTTCTACTGCAATGTCGTGGAATAGCTGCATGTGGAACTATATGTATAAAAATAAGTTTATGAAAAGTATTAAAATTTTGTACACAATATAATGATTCCAAAAATTAATAAAATAAAAATAACTTACTAATACCATTTATGTTGAATGATGAGGGAGTACAAAATCATAATTGTCTTTTGAATTTTTAAGTAACTAATTTAATCTCTTATTAATTTTTCAAAATAGTGAGTTATTTTAATAATTTTGATCATTATTAAATTGAAGGTGCAAAATTTATTTTTGAACCACAAAATATCCAAGAATTGATGCTCACCATTCCACACCAATTTGTTGTTGTTCCACACCATTCCTTATTATTTCATTACCAAAAGACGGGAAGATTAAACAAAAGAAATTTTTTTTAGAGCAATCAGTTTACAAAAATGAAACTACTAAATTAAATAAGCAAAACCAAATCAGTAAATTAGAAACCATTAATATATATAACAATCCTTTTACTTTTTTTGTTTTCATGTTTATTCATTTTCTAATGGTAGCATTTAACTTCTATATTCATGTTTGATAGATATAATTACTACAAGAAAACAGCTAAAAACCTACGGAATTTTCCTACGAAAAACCTACAGAATTTACGTTTTCCAACGAAAAACCAACGGAAACCCTACGGAATGGATTCCCTCAGAAAAAATGTCATCGATAAGCTTTCGCTAGGGAATTACCAACGGAAACTTCGATCATGATTCACCAACGGATTTTTTCTGTAGGTTTTCCGTAGGAAAATTCCGTTGGTTTTTGTCTGTTTTCTTGTAGTGAATTATGCTCTCTATATTTTTGTATATTTTTTTTCTTTATCACAACATTATTAATCAAGTTGTTTATTTATCCGTTTGTATGCCATTCCTCCTCCTTCTTCTTATTTTTTATTTTTTATTTCACTTTACTTTGTGTTTTTCTATGATTGATAATTTTTTTGTGGATTCTAATAGCTTAATATTTATTTATTTTTATTTTTTTTGAAAATTGATAAAGTTTGTTATTTGGGTTTATTTCCATCTAAATCTCTAATCACATTCTTTATACTTTTTTTTCACTTAATATTCAATTTTCAAATATCAGTTTGTTTAATTAATTTTCTTTTTAGTCTTTTAATCTTTTTAGTATTACTTTCTTTGGTTTATGACTGTAAGATTTATGTGGTTTTTGAAAAGACGATAATAGTCAAATAGAACATTATAAAATTGTAGAAGCTTAATTTAGATTGGAAAGCAAGAATCTTAAACTATAATTTCTATTTAAGATATTTTCAGTTTGACTTATAGATTTATAGCGAATCAAGCTGTTCTATTTTTCTTTGTATGGACAATGAAATTATGGATTTTTTTTTCTTATGAATGTTTTTGTTTATGTATTGTGTCTTTTATGCACACGTTATTTGGAGTTTCTTTAAGCAACTTGAATTTGGTTAGGAATATTCAAGATAAACCCCAACAATGGACACTGAGTATATGTAAGTATCGCAATCATAGAAATCTAGAGAACTATATTTCTCTTTCGAAACACTTGACTTGATAACTACAAATGAAGCCCGAAATACCACCTTTTACAGTTCCATATTCTACAATAGAAGGTGCCATGTAGATGAGGCTTAAGTCCATTGACGATGTTTAGGCTCCAAGACTACAAGGTCATGGGTTGGATTCTCCATCAATATGTGTGGCTTTTGTCATTACCTTTATAGGAGTTTATTTGTTGTAATTTGATAGTAATTTCTTTGTTTATGATGTAATAGCGTTTAGTTGTAGTACATGCGTTGCTCATATGATAGAATGAAATGTACTTTTGAAAAAAAAAAAAGAAAGAATGAATGTAGAAGGTGGAATGTTTTCCAAAGCTCTAGCCAAATGTAACTCAAGACACTTACAAATAGTCTCTAGAAACTCTTATCTAAAATTTCCACGCAAATGCGCAATTTTCTGTAAATTAAACACGAAAATATGGAAAAAGCCTATGCATACTTTTTGATGATGCAGTCGTTAGAGCACCCGCGCACGCACCCTTCGAACTGAGGAGCATCTGTAAATAAAACATTATAAGTGTTCTTTCTGAAACGAAAACTTCACTTTCTTTTGTTTATTAATATTTTCATTTGGAATTAAATTACCAAAGCCAAAAATGTAATTGATGTAGGGAAAAACAAGAAAGCATGCAATTTAAGCTGTAAAAATAACAATTAAACAATTTTTTATAACTTCAATAGATAAATTGATCAAACAATTTGTAATAAGAGTCGTCGTCATCATACAATTAAAGTTAGGCATATTAATTCATGTTTTTATAGGTTAGCCAAACAAGTTGACTACAAATACTAAAGTTGTATTGTTGTCAAAATTGTAATTTTATTTTTCAGATTTGCGATGGCAATGCAAGTAGACAATATATAGGTTTAAATGTCATGTAATTGAGAATATGATAACTATTAATTCTTTGAAATCACTTACTAGTTTATGTCAATATGAGTATTACTTGTTCGTATATTGATTACATTTATTTATGATATATATAATATTTAACTTCATATGAAATATTGTTTAATTCTCTATTTTTATCATGTGAAAATCTTCTAGTTTTACATAAAGTAGATATAGAAGCCATCCAAAGTGTGAAATCTGAATTGCTTATGATAAAACTTGCACGACAGATTTCGAGAACTACATATAATTTTATGGTCATAATATTAAAACCAAAACTTGGAACTACAACAATAAAAAAATATAAGTAACAGGCATGTGTTAAAGTTGAAATTAATAATTGTACATTCAATATAAAATTTTAATTCTTCTAGTTTATTAATGAAATAAATATACACAAAAAAAAATGACATGTTGATTTTGAGTCTGTTTGGATGGGCTTTTTTTAGAGAAGAAACACCTCTTTTTGAAAAAAAGTATTTCAGAGCAAAAAAATTGTGTTTGGATGGGATTTTTAAAAAAAACAGAAGTCAGAAAAAAGCCAAAACTAGCTTTTTTTAGAAGCTATCCCAAAGTAAGTTCAAATAAAAACACTTTTAATTACTATATGTAAACGCAAAATTGCTTGGCTTAAAAGAAAAAGCCCTAATGTAAAAAACACCGTTCGAAAAATACTTTTTTAAGCCCATCCAAACAGACCCTTTATCACATTACCTGCCATGAAATTTTTGCACGCAGAATTTGCACAACTATCTGTGCATTGGAGATAGGCTTTCGAAATTGCTGAATCAACATGGCAACCCTTTAAGCATTCAGATGAACATAGTGCTTTCCTGGTCAAACTACAAAATATGCTACATTTCAACATGCAACCTAATGAAGCAAGGCTCTGCTGAGCCCCCACTCCTCCAAGGAGAACCGTCATTGTTATAATCCCCAAATAAATTGAATTCGTTCTTGTTTTGTCCATTTGAATTTA
Source organism: Petrea volubilis (assembly GCA_026212405.1). Classification (NCBI taxonomy): domain Eukaryota; kingdom Viridiplantae; phylum Streptophyta; class Magnoliopsida; order Lamiales; family Verbenaceae; genus Petrea; species Petrea volubilis. The sequence goes on along the minus strand of CM047871.1, from coordinate 3,325,989 downwards.
TGTGAAAGTAATTCTCACTATACTCTTTGTGTGTGTGTGTGTGTGTGTCTAGTAATGGGACTTTATATCAAGGTTTTATAAACTCCGCAGTTAACTCGTTGTGATTGTACAATATATTTATATAAAATTATCCAAATTACACCAATGAGTGTCAATTATGAATTGAATTAGGCACAAAGATTTGATATCTCTTGACACTTCGAGTGAATCTGTGAAAATTTATTTTCATTAATCTATTATACATTATATAATTCAAAAAGCTTGAGGAGATCCAACTAAACATTCATCTGTACGCACACATCGATAGTGTTATTATACTTAACTTATTGTGACATCTTTGAAATTATAATAGTTACAAGTTTTAATTTGTAGAATTCAGTACTTATCCAAAATATAAGACAAGATATTTTACATTTTAATTCAAATTAGATTATAAAATTATCATTATGTTTCTTTATAGTGTTCTATTTACAATTTTAATTACTTTAGTTTTAAAGAATTAGAATTATCTATTACTTTTGCATAAATCTTTTTTTTTAAAAAAAAGAGCTCATGACATATTTATTCAAAAGTCTAATATTAAAATTGAATATATTAGTTAATTTATTTTTATGAATTTATATTTTATATAATAGAAGTTATTATCATGTAAATACAAATATAATTTCTCATGTTTTGGTATGGATTAAATACCAGTAATATATAATAGTTATGAGTAATTAGAGAAATCCCCCACAAGTAGAACATTAGGTAGGGTATCGATGGGTAGGTTAGATTTAGCCAAAATTTATTTCAATTGGAATGGAATGTAACAAGTTCACGTCCGTACTAAAAATCGAATCTAGGTCCAATAAAATAATCAAACATTTTAATACTAGGTCTAGACTTAGGTAGAAATTTAGGTATAATTTGGATAAAAATTTACTCCCCCCCCCAACAAATAAAATTACATTTTAAGGATCAAACGTAAGTAGTTCTTGTTTCCAGCTCCCCACTCCTTGCCATGGATCCACCATCTCAAGTCACTTTTTTAAGTTTTTTTTTAGTCTTTTGTTTTTACACACTTGATAGAATCATAGAACAAATCACAAAATAGTCATGGATTTATTACTAATTTTGACTGCTATGTCTCGTCACTGATATAAGGTCAAAGTTGTGTTTTTTTTTTTTTTTTTTTTTTCAGTATTTGTAAATATGTGATAAGAGCAATCAAATCTTAGTTTGCACCTATTGTCTAGGGGATCATGTCCACATAAACCATGACTTATGGGAAATAAGTAATTTTAGCTATTTATATCAAAATCTATACTATTATATATTTGAGAACAGAAGTTGATCAATGTATGCTAATTTTGACTCAATAATTTTTTTTGGTGTTTTTGAATTTTTTTATCCTTTGAAAAAAAAAATCAATGATTAATAACTTGTCCACAAATTTGAAAACATTTGAATACATAGGTTACATGTAAATCTCTCAATAATTGGTTGATTCGATAAATTTAGGAGCTATTAAATATTCTTTTTGAAAATTTTATCCACTATTGCATGCTTTCATTATCCTACAACTTTTCGGAACTTCTACTTAGTTTTACTGTAAAACTTCTTCTACCTTCAACTTCACTAGGAAAAAATCATTCATTATCCATCAATATTTTATACCGATATGCTCTTGAAACTTTTGGTGGCAATTATTATTTTTCAATCCCAGGTATGGATGAAAAGAAAGTCGGAAGATTATGAGGCTTTTCATGATTGACACACTATTCCTATGTTTTAATAATCTTATGTTTCTCAATATTTCAAGATAAATCTTAAATTGTTTCTCAATAATTTCTTTGATTGCATTATGATAACTATATGTTTTAATATATAATTTCTGTACTTTGCGTTTTTCTTTTTTTCATTTTCATTACTTTATTCATTAGGTTTTTCATTTGTAATTTCTTAGATTTTTTTATTTTATTTCATTTTAGCATTTTTTTTTACTATTTCTAAATCTTTTCGCTACATTTTTATTCTCTCAAAAATTATTTTTTGAATAGTACATTGTTTATTTCATTTTTATCTTTTTTATTCATTCACTTATAGTCTTTTGTTTCTATGATCACATTTCAATAGATATAACTGCAAGGATCTCTACATTTTTTTTGTATGTTCTTTTTGTTTTTTGTTGGCACTTTACCATATTTAAGAGGATTATTCTTGAAAAAAAAAAAAGGATTATTCATGATTATATGTGGTATTTTTTCATAAGTTTTTGATGCTATATACGAAAATTTGTCATTTGTTTACGAAAACACATTTTTTCATAATAAATTTTGATCTGCTTATCAGTATTTAATTTCCTAAGAAAAACCTACGGAATTTACGTTTTCCAACGGAAAACCAACGGAAACCCTACAGAATGGATTCCCTTAGAAAAAGTGTCATCGGTAAGCTTTTGCTAGGGAATTATCAACGGAAACTTCGATCATGATTCACCAACGGATTTTTCCGTAGGTTTTTCGTAGGAAAATTCCGTTGGTTTTTGGCTGTTTTCTTTTAGTGAATTATGCTCTCTATATTTTTGTATTTTTTTTTCTTTATCACAACATTATTAGTCAAGTTGTTTATTTATCTGTTTGTATGCCATTCCTTCTTCTTCTTCTTATTTTTTATTTTTTATTTCACTTTACTTTGTGTTTTTCTATGATTGAAATTTTTTTTGTGGATTCTAATAGCTTAATATTTATTTATTTTTATTTGTTTTGAAAATTGATAAAGTTTGTTATTTGGGTTTATTTCCATCTAAATCTCTAATCGCATTCTTTATATTTTTTTTCACTTAATATTCAATTTTCAAATATCATTTTGTTTAATTAATTTTCTTTTTAGTCTTTTAATCTTTTTAGTATTACTTTCTTTGGTTTTAGTTAGAGGCGGAGCTAAGGGAGGGGAGGGCTGACTCCCAAGTCTAGATTAAGCTAAATTTTGCATATATTTTTTTGAAATTTTTAAATACACCCCCTGCCCTCCAAAAATAATAATAATAATAGGAATAGTTTTAATATTTTTTAAAAAATTTGGTCTCCCCACACCCTCACCAAACAAAAATTTTTGATTCTATCCTAGTTTTCAGTTACTAAATAGTTTACTTTTAAAAAAATTAAGATGCATATGATCATTGCCAAAAAAATGAAAAAAAAATGTTCTTTGTAGAATAAAAGTCAATATACAAAAAAATAAAAAATAAAATATATTAGTTTCACTTGAAGGTAAGTTGCTTTCTTAAGAAAGAATAAACGAAGATGATGCATATCTGGATAATTTATATTGATAAAGTTGCACAGTTTGAAAATCTATTCTAAATATCCATTTTTTAGTAATATTCAATATGATTATTGAAAATGTTGTGCAATCAATATATAGTTTTTGAATATATACCCGCTTTACATCTAAAGACGTTTTATTTAACTTTCATTTTGATATATATATGTATGTGATATTTTTATTAAAGATTATTGGATAAACTTCTCATTGATATTATTTTTTAATGAACAAAATTACTTTTTTAAAGAAAAGAATAATAACTTATATGAAGCATATCATATAATATATAAATATATATATATATATATAACTTATATTTTTGAATAATAAAAATAAGATGTTATTTTTTTGAAGCTCTCATTTATTAGGTAAATTTAATATTGGATTTAATTGAGAAATTATCGAGTGAAAAACATATCAATAATGAATTTATCCTTATTTTGGGGTGTACACTCCCTTCTCTGTCTCCCTCTTTTTTTTTCCCCTTATTGTTCAAGAAAAAAGTAATAAAACATCTATTCAATGAAAAATGAGTTATATATATACTATTAAAGTAGGATAATAAACTGCCATGAAAGTAGGAATAAAGTCTACACATTCATTGGTGGAAATCGAACCCAAGACCTTTAAAGTCTTGGAGCCTCACATTCGCCAGTTGAGTTAGGCCCCATCGGCATGTTTATCCACTTCCTAGTGGTAGCATTTAGCTTCATTAATCATGTTTGATAGATATATTTGTAATGCCAAGTAAAAAGTACTCACATGATAGAACGAAAGTACTCTTGAAAACAAAAAAAGAAGGAAAAAACAAAGAAGGTGGAATATTATGATTAATATTATGTAAAGAGGTTCTTTACAAAATCATCAAATTTCAACTTTTATAAAGAGATCCATTTTCTTACCAGGGAAAAAAGGAACAAGAAAAAGACATGTAATTACCGCAATGAATTCTGGTAAATGCCTGCGTGAGTTGAATTTGTTGTAAAGATATCCCTGAAAAATTCAAGCTCACATTAACTCAGTTTAAGATTGAGGTCCTTGACTGGCTAGAAGGTACAGGGTTTAAGTTATGCTTGAGTTATATGAATGTAGATTTTGATCTGTTGAATAAAAACTTATATTGTGTTGTATAATAGTGTGAACAGAACACCAAATTTCCTGCATTCCAATCACAAGTGGTGTTCAAATGGCTCGTTTGGATAAGTTTAAAATAAGTGCGGCAATCGTGTTGTGTTGGGTGGATTTGTATTGGGTTGGTTCGTGTTTGTGTTGAAAATTGATCAACTCAAACCCAACCCAATAAGTCTCAACCCAAACACAACCCAAAAATTATTATATCATGTTATCGTGGTGTTGTGTTGTGACGGAAATTACCACTATATTTTTTGTCTTATCAACTCAATAAAAAAAATGTCTTGTATTTGATATCGTAATTTGAAAGTGCTTTAAAAAGTTTTTTTTTTAAAACTATTTTGAATAACTTAGAAAAGAAGCATTTTTTTATTTTTATTTTTATTTTTACTTCCACTTTTGTGAAAGAACCAACCAAACACATTAATTTTACACCAAATTGTCTTTTGTTCCTTTTTTTTTCCCCCAAAAAATAAGGACTTCTCTTATAAATAGAGCCCATCTAAACAAGCTCCACATAGTTTTTAAGAGGAAACGTGACCGAGCTTACTTAAATTGTTGCCAGCTTCAACTTGGATCTTATAAGATATTTGAATTTATTCTAAGAATAAAACGAGTAAGACTAAGTATGCTTCTGGATGCAGTCCTCAGAGCACAAATGCAAACATTCTTCGAATTTGGGAGGATCTGCAAAACCATAAATGTCTTTTATATTGCAAAATATTCATCATGCTATATCGACAAATAATAAAAAAATTGAGTCAACTAGTAAGAGTTGCAAAGCTATATGAAAACCCAACTCTGCAATTACTTTCGGTATTTTATATAATTTATTCACGCCCATGCTCGATGTCCAAAAATGATAATGATGCTTTGACATGCCCCCGTGAATTTGCACATACATGTGATCCTAAATCTAAAGCATATTATACTTAGCCAAAAAAAACAGAGGTTCAATTTTTTTTTTTTTTTTTTTTGAAATGACCCACTTTTAACTTTCATTACAAGAAAATGAGTAAATTGGTTATAATATAATGAGTGATAATGAAAAATTTATTAGTATTTATATATATATATATATATATATATTGTGATAACAAAATTATGTTGTAACAAAACATCTCTTGTACAATGTCAATGATGACAACATGTATAGTATAAAAAAGTGACAATTTAGTGCAACATTAATATGTAGTAACACACTTATATATGGTGACAACTTAGTGTTAATAGAATCTTGTCACAAAATTCTAATGATATATATATATATATCACCAAATTGTAGTTATAGATGTGCCTTTGATTATCAATAGTGACAACTAAAATATTAATTTTTGTTATTATTGAGTGATGTTGTGACAACATAAAAGTTGTTGTCACAAAAAAAAAATTAATTGGTGACAAAATAGAAGATATTGTCACTTAATACAATTATTGGAGACAACTAATTTTATATTGTCACTTTTATATCTTATAACTAATATTACTTTTTCTTGTAGTGTTTAGAAATACTCTAATAGGAAAAATGGATGTAACAAATATACAAATGGTTCAACAGAACGTTCGCAAAAAACGGAACAGAGGCGGTTGTTCCAGTTATATTGTAATATTGCATAATAGATTCATGCGGAGTTATATGTATCAAAATATCTAATTAAAAGCTTTTGAAAAATATTAAAATTATATGCACAACGTAATTATTAAAAAAATTGATAAAATAAAATTACATTTATTACTAGTATCATGTAGAGTGATGGAGTAAAATATCATAATTGTCTTTTGAATTTTCAAATTTCAAGTAATTAATTTATTCTCTAAATAATTTTCAAAATGGTCAGTTATTTTAATAATTTTGTTTATTCTTAAATTGAAGGTGCAAAATTTATATACGAGCTCATGTATCTTGTCAAGGCTCAAGTTGTCCATTTGAGTTAGCTGTGTATTGTATTATGATATACAATTTTCGATAAAAGTTGATTCTTGATATGTCCTTAGCAAAACTTTTGATTTTTACTTGTTTAACAATTTAGAGCATTTAATAAAAGAAAAACAATTTTAGAGCAATCATTTTACAAAGACGAAAATACTAAATTAAATAAGCAAAAAAAAAAAATCAGTAAATTAGTAACCATTGATATAGAAAAGAAAAACAGTGTATCAAATGATCTTTACAAAATAGTTGATTCTCTCCATCAACATAGTTTGCAAATTTTTTTCAAATAAATGAAAGATCGGGTCAAGTACATATATATATATATATATATATATATATTAATTACCTGAGGTGAAAGCCTTGCATTCATAATTTGCACATCCATTTGCACATTGAAAATGGTGTTCTGAGATTTGTTCACAATCCCTCAAACATTGACTCACGCATAGGGGCCTCTTTATAAGGAGGCACTCTACGTTGCATTTTATTATGCAGCCAATCTGGGCACATGAAACTCCTGAAAATAAAATTATCATGGTTATAATCTCCAAATAAATGGACCTCATTTGTATATATATTAGTGATTTTCAATATTTTCTTCTGTGTGTGTCTGTGTGTAGTTTTCCATCTCAAATTCTTTATTATTTAAAAGCTTGAATGGACTGTGGTGCATGGCACTTTATGTCGCAAAATTATTAATGTGATTTGCTCAAAATGTTTTCCAAACTCATTAGTTAATACACTCTTATTGTGCAACAGTATTTTAAAGAAAATTTTGATAATTACACAAGTAAATGCCAATGATGGATTGAGTTACAGACAACGATTTGATATTTCTCTCTCTCTCTCTTAAAGAGACCGTAGTAATATTTATTTGCTCTAGGTCCTTCTAGTCGGTGCTCAATTGAGAACATTAAATGTGAAGAAACTAAGCAATAATCAAGGATATCATTATTAAAATTAATACAAAATTTATTATATTGGGAAACTTTTATATATATATATATATATACATATATAAAAGCTAAAAATGTACACTAATTGATAAAAGGGTTAGCTATTGTTGTAAGAAATCATAAATATTTAGAAAGAACTAATACAATTTTAGAACTTTATCTTTGATATATTTGTATTTGTAAGTATAATCTAATTATCCAGAAATTTGCATAATGATTTACATAATTTATTATACTTTTTGACAATAAAATTGAGTTAGGATATTGCATAATTAACTTAAATTATTTTTTGACTCATAATTCTTATGTAAGTGTAAAGCTAAATAAAATATTATAATTTATAGGGATATATTGAGATTGAAAAAACCAAACCAAATCATTACTAATTGAAGAAAAAAAAAAATTCAGTAGTTACAAGTTTGAAAGAAGTTGACTATATTTATGTAATGTGCACGAGGAGATATCAAGAAAGCTTAACAATTACATATTACGTAATGCATATAAATTTATCATCATTTCACCCTGCTTAAGATAAATCAACAACACACACACCCACAACAAAAAAAAAAAAAAAAAAAAAAAATCTATTCAACCATTCCTTATGTTTTGATAAGACATATTATTATTCACATCAAACATTTTGGTATATAAAGAAATACAATAAGAGATGCACATTATATTACATAACTACATAATAGAGTTGAAAAAAAAATCAATAATCTAAATGTTAAAAACCCTAAATGCATTTCACATCACGAATTACATATTGAACAAATGGGTACAAAATCAATTGATCTTCAAAACTATTGTTTCATATCATAAAATAATGTCAACACTAAAAAGAAAAACAATAAACTTTGAAGTTAAAAAGAAAAAAAAAAAAAACTAAAACGAGAACAATATTTTATGATAATGCCTCATACAATTTTGTGCAAAAAAAATTGAAAAAAGAAATAAAAAAAATCAACTTTCACGAGCATTAATAATTTTTCAAAATGTGAATTGGAGCATAACAATTGAAGGTCATCCACAATTAGACATGCCTCCGGATACAACTCTAGTTGAAAACAAAAAAAGAGCTTAATTATGATAAATCAAGCTTAATTCGATATCCAGTTTGGGGGTGGGGGTTAACAGGGGGAAGATTATGTGAGTTACTATGAAACGCAAAATTTTTTGAATATATAAATTGAAAAAGAGGAGTTTTCAATGAAAATTAGGAAAATAATTAAAAAAAAAAAGAAAATTAGTGGAATAAGATAAGAAATTGATACTGAATTTAAGCAAATGATTGGCTTAGTTATTGTGCCAACTACAATTTAAAAAAAAAATTATATACAAAATTCAAGGAAAAATTAAATGAAGTTAACTAATTATGAATTATGAGAAAAAATATAGATTGTCCTGGTTGGAAACAATGCATTGTAAGAATAAAAATTTGAGTGTGATATTAATTAGTAGCATGAATGCTTGGGTTTCACATATATATATATATATATATATATGCCTATATATAATTACAATGATTTGAGAAATATTTATGATTTACTATAATGATAATAACTAATAAGGGGCCGGGATTTATATATGAAATCAGAAAGTCAGATATGATTTGGTCATTGATTCCCTAGGAATTTGATGTTACTCAATCAAGGTGAGTAATTACGGGTGATTGATCTTATATTCTAATATATATAGAAAAATATTATGTTGGTCTGATTAATATTTTAAATCCATTCCTATCATTAGGCGCGGGTATATTCAATATTGACTTGTGATCTTTCCCATATCTGCACTCCCATCTCAGTTCTCATTTATAAATACCCCTTATCGTTCTTCACATAATCAACTTAGAATATCCAATTCAAATACTTCGTGCCAAATAGCTAAAAGGGGGAAAAAAAGAAGAAGAGAAATGGAAGTGAAAGGAGCAAATGTTAATGTTGTAACGATAGTAACAACTTTATTGATGATAGCAAACATCGTCTTGGCGACAAATTTAAGGACGAAATCTGTGACTTTGATTAATGAATCGAAGGAGGATTGTGTTGCAAAATGTGCTAGAGAGTGTGCCAATGGTGGTATTCCAAATATATGTTATGGTTATTGTAAATATTGCTGCACACATACCTGCCCACCAACAAATAACGATAACCGAAAGCTTTCACCTTCGATTTTCTAATTGTGCTAACAAAGGCAACGATGTGAAGTAGAATTGTATGGTTCTTCATTGAAGTAGTTCTAATTGAATAAATTATTGTAGATATTGGTGCACAAATCCATGCCCACCACCAACAAATAACGAAAACCGAAAGCTATCGCCTTCGTTGTTCGGTTGATGATAGGAAGCATAATACTATGTATTATGTACTTAGATTTTCTAATTGTGGGTAGTAGAAGTGTATGGTTCTTTATTGAAGAAGTTCTAATTGAATGAATTATTGAACAATTTATCATTCTATTCTTTTTATGTTTTTGGGTAGTATTGCGTATAAACTGTTGTTTTTGCTCTTTTTCTTTTCTTTCCTTTTTTGCTCTTCTGAAAACAGTTCTTATGCGATCTATATCTTCTTTCAGCTCAGAAGTCAAAATAGATTATACAATTTTCTTGATGAGGTAAAACACACAAGCACACACAAACGTATGTATTTATGCATGCTTTAAGATTCATTCACATATACAGGAGACAGAGAAAGATGATGAAGGGTTAGCTGAAGATGAGGTCCCAGAGATCACTCGATGAGAAGCAATCGGATGGATTGTTGTTTTGACGATGTCGATATCTATTTTATCAGGATATCTTGTTGGTGCAATACCGGTAAAATGTGACAGCTTTTAAGATTTTTCGAGATAAGCTTAGCCGAACACCCTAGATGGACGATACAAATTTTCACGAGGAAATAATTTCGAATATGACTTTGCATTCTATTCTTTCCAGGGGACATCTGATTCGGTGAACATTCCCGTCTCTTTAATCAGTCTCATTTTGCTCTAAATTGTGGGAAATGCTAGGCCTATCATGTTTGCTATGAAGGACAAGCTTGTGAGCACATCTAAACATTATAGAAAATCTTATAAGCCATTTCTCACATATATTTCGTTTTCTAATTCGATAATCGGCTGCTGTATTTCCAGGATATTACACTTGGAGTTGCAATAGGAGCATCTACTCAGACATCAATGTTCGTGGTAAGGCCTTAACGGGATAATTTCACCATTTATATTTATCAATAACCGAACTCGTCTAGAATAACACACACTGATAAATGCAGATCCCGTTTTGCTTTATTCTTTGCTGGTTCATGGGAAATCCTATGGATTTGAATTTTCAACTGTTTGAGATGGCCACGCTATTCATCACGGTGATACTGGTGGCTTTTACTATTCAGGTATGTCCCATGCAAGGCCAGCTTCTATGGTGTTTATTCTGCAATTCTTCTTGTAACGAAAATAGGGTTGATTACGGCCTCTTCCCCTGTAACTATGTGTAATTACACAAACTTCCCCTCTTGATTTTAGACCTACAAAATATCACCTTTTGACCATCTAAATTTGAAAAAATATTAACAAATTCTATCAAGAAAATGGCACATTTGTTAACTCTCTGCACACACACCCCCCCCCCCCCCCCCCCCCACACCCACCCACACAAATATTGAAATCCCACATGGCACACACAAGATATGCACACAAAAATTTTGGAAATTTGGGTGTTTCAACAGCAATATTTGCAAATTAAAGTGGTAGTAAGAAATACCCATTTGCCCAACGGGTAAGGGTCTTACCCTAACCCATACATTATGATTAGTATGGGTTTGGATAGGGTAGGGTATAGTTAGAGAATGAATGAATCATGGTAGGGTAAAATCCTGCCTGTTGATAGGCCCTATGCGAGAGCAATTTAAAAATAATAATTAAAATTTGAAATACATCATTTAATTTGAAATTTAGTCTGGTTTTATTGTGTTGATGCAGGAAGGCCAAGCAGACTATTTCAGTGGCCTGATGCTTATTCTATGCTACCTCGTCGTTGCTGCGAGTACCACTTCAGTACCTTCGTGCACATCAATCCAACAGATTAAATGGTAAGTCTCGTTTGCTATACCGATAGCCCTCGAAGCTAATGAGTCGTATGTCAAGGTTTTTAATTTTTTTTTTCCGACTTTCTCCAGCCCTCGAATGTTTACTGGTGTTTGTCTATGCAAATGATGATTGAAATTTGAATGCGTAGATCAGCGGAGCGCTGTTTTTTTTTCCATGCTTGTGTTCGAATTTGAATGGTTATTGTTAGTTTCACATAGGTCCCGGGACATATACGCAGCGTAATATTAAAAATTTTATATAAACATATAACACATTATATGCTAATTATATTTGTCCCGTGACTATTGTGACGCGGATCTACTATGCAAATTAATAACCAAATCGTTTAAACAAGTTTAGTAGTTTTAATTACCTTTTAGCACTCCTGTTGTCGTAGGGAATAGAGCGTATTCAAATACGCGGCTCACGTTCCCGAACTATCACGAACCGTTCGCGCTTTAGTAGGAATCCAATTGTTTTCCCTCTAAGCGTATCCACACGTTAACCACACCACGATTTAAATCCTATGCAAGACTTGGATTTAAACCGAAATATATATATGAATTTATACTAACACTTAGTATATGGGCTCATTGGAAGAGGGTGGATTACTCTATAGTTAATTCTTAATCAATTATTTATCAACTAAACAATAATTAAGAACTAAACAATGATTAAAGAGAGATAAAAGGGAGAGTGACGGTACAGAAGGAAAAAAAAAGGGGAAACAAACTTTTGTTTCTTGATTTTCGGCCCCTTGATTTTGATAGAAAAGAAATTCTTTCTTTTCAAATTCCTTGTGTGTCTTTTATGCATAACAATCCAAGGGGTATTTATAATCCTTCATTTGGCCGGATGCCTATACCACTAGGAGTCCAACTCCTAGTTCTCATACAACTCCCACCATTTATCACGTTTTATCTCTCTTTTAGCATATTTATCTACTAGAATTCATTTATTAACTAGAAGACTTATCTCATAGTCTTATAGTCAATTTGAAATTCTATAATTAAATTAAAATATTAAATTAATTCAAAATTAATTTAATTCTAATTTCAATTTAATCTCCAAATCAAAATCATATTTTAATTTGGTCCTTAATTGAAAACTTACTTCAATTTAGTTCTTAAATTAAAATCAAATTTCAATTTAGTCCTAAATTGAAATCTTATTTCAATTAATAAATCAATTGAAATCTAATTTCAAATCAATTTCATTAATTGATTCTTAATCAATTAATTTCCAAATCAATTTCCCAAATTGATTCCTATCCACCAATTTAATGAGATAGGTCAATTGAATTAGCCCTCAATTCAATTGATCTCATTAATCAATTCAATTTGATTAATCAACATTAATCAATTCATATACTCAGGTGCTTGGTCAACTATTGTGTGTGACCCCTTAGGTTCACCAATCGATTAGCGACGGGCTTGCAATCAAAGCAATATTTTAGATAATAAAATTATCTATGATTAATTAAACTCCTTTAATCAATCACCATTTTATTAGAACCCTTTCTAATTAATGGTCCCCATCCATCGTGGTCGATGTCTTGCAACAAGCCCACGAATACCTAGTCAATAGGTGAAGTATTAGCGCGAACCTTTCTACTTATGACTTACCGTGCAAATACGGTCCATTCGTTGTCTAGTTTTCCGATTGAGGTTTGGGACATGGGATTTGAGAAATCCAATTAACCTCAATTCTCATAATTCTATTTAAATAATCTATTTGACAATTGACTTAGAAAACTCATTTTCTAATCATTGTCCTCCACCTTGCGCAAGGATTTAAGTGGACTAATTACAATAGAATGTATGGAAAACTCACTCGCTCAACTAGGCGAGCAACAAATCATTTATTGACTTTCACTAGTCTCCATATATGGGAGACCTATACCCAATATAGGAGTACTAAGACTCGCCATGGAGTCGACGCCTATATCAAAGTATAAATGCCCATATACAAGACTACTATGAAATCTCAAGTCTAAGGACTAGTTAAAGCACGTCATAAGCTTGGAAACTTTCCTAATTCTTTTATTCCCATTTAGGAGTTTCCATGTAGGATCCTCAGTGAACTCATTCCCTAATGAGCACCCATTTATGCATACGAGTGTCACTACACTCGATGTCCATGAAACAAGACATCCTCCCATTTGAGATACGTCATAAATGCAAGTCTTTTAGTGAGTCAGGTCGATACCCCAGTCTCTATTAGACTCAATGACTTGGAGTAATTTTGATCACGCCTTAGAGACTTGTTTCAAGACGTCCATCGCTATGTGAAGCCAAGTCCCATAGCTTAAATGTGATCATGGAGATTCAACCACATATATTAAATATAAATAATATAACTAATGATATGTGATGAAGATGGCCATAAAGTGTGAAACTTCCAATTTATTATTTAATCAAATAGACTGTTTGATACAAAGAGTAATTAACAAGCTAAAACATATTGGCTTGCTGGGCACTAGTCTAACAATCTCCCACTTGCCCTAAAGCCAATCACCCATAGTCGTAAGTCCCATCTTCCCAAGATGTGCTTCAAAGACCTTTTGGCTGAGAGGTTTAGTAAATGGGTCTGCTATGTTCTCCGCTGACGTGACTCTATCCACTCTTATGTCGCCTCTACCAATGATCTCTCTGATCAGGTGGTATCTCCTTATTATGTGCTTGGATCTTTGATGAGATCTTGGTTCCTTTGCTTGAGCAATCGCACCATTGTTGTCACAATAGACAACTACTGGATTGGCTATGCTAGGAACAACATCCAACTCTTGGATGAAGTTTTTCATCCAAACACCCTCTTTTGCCGCTTCGGCCGCGGCAATGTACTCTGCCTCAGTGGTTGAATCAACTGTGGTTTCTTGTTTGGAACTTTTCCAACTAACCGCGCCACCATTAAGACAGAATACATATCCTGAAACAGATTTTGAATTGTCCACATCCGATTGAAAACTAGAATCGGTATATCCCTCGAGTTTCAATTCTCCATTCCCGCCATAGACAAGGAACAAATCCTTAGTTCTTCTCAAGTACTTTAGGATTGTCTTGACCGCGGACCAGTGACTTTCACCGGGATTAGACTGGAATCGACTAGTTACACCTAAGGCGTATGCAACATCCGGTCTAGTAGATAGCATAGCATACATTATGCTTCCAATTGCGGATGCATAAGGTATACGAGACATCCTTTCCTTCTCTTCATTAGTGTGTGGGCACATTGACTTAGAAAGGGAAACCCCATGTCTCATGGGCAAGAATCCTCTCTTGGATTCTTCCATACTGAATCTTTTCAGTATTTTATCTATATACGTTGATTGTGAGAGCCCGATCATTCTTCTTGATCTATCTCTATAGATCTTGACACCTAGAACGAACGAAGCTTCTCCTAAATCCTTCATAGAGAATTGCGTGGACAACCAAACTTTAGTTGACTCCATAGCATCTATCTCATTCCCAATGAGAAGAATGTCATCAACATAAAGCACTAAAAACTGAATGGCCCTCCCACTAGCTTTCTTATAAACGCAGGGTTCATACACATTTTTGATAAAGCCAAATGATTTGACTGTCTCATCAAAACGTATATTCCAACTTCGGGACGCCTGTTTGAGTCCGTAAATGGATCTCTGGATTTTCAAACCTTTTGCTCATTCCCCTTGGATATGAAACCATTTGGTTGCTCCATGTAGATATCCTTATCAATATCTCCATTGAGAAAAGCCGTTTTCACATCCATTTGCCATATCTCATAATCATAGTATGCAGCTATGGCTAGCATTATCCGAATGGATTTAGGCATTGCGACTGGTGAAAAGGTTTCCTCAAAGTCTATTCCAGGCCTTTGAGTGTATCCTTTTGCAACTAATCTAGCCTTATAGGCCACTACCTCTCCATTAGCTCCAAGCTTACGCTTGTAGATCCATTTGCATCCAACAGGCATAACGCCTTCAGGTGGATCCACCAAAGTCCATACTTTGTTGGAGTACATGGAGTCCATTTCGGATTGCATGGCATCTTGCCATTTTCCCGAATCTATGTCTGACATAGCCTCATCGTAAGTTTTCGGATCACTATCCGTCTGACCAGTCTCAACTAAGAGATTTAGTCGTTCAGGCGCTTTAGGAGTCCTTTTGGATCTCCGAGGAAGTGCATTTACTGCTTGGGATTCGGCTTGTGATGATGCTTTTACTGCTTGTGGGATCGAAGCCTCTTCTTGAATTTCATCAAGATCTATGGTCCCGCCATTTCTATCTAATAGAAATTGTCTTTCCAAAAAGACAGCGTTTCTCGAAACGAACACCTTTCGTTCAGTTGGATCATAGAAATAATATCCTATTTAATTCTTAGGATATCCCACAAAAGTACATAGGGTGGATTTTGAATCCAATTTATCTCCCACTAACTTCTTAACGTAAGTGGGACACCCCCAAATCTTCAAGTAAGAGTAAGAGGGTGGCTTTCCATGCCACATCTCATATGGCGTTTTGGGTACTACCTTGGAGGGTACTAAGTTAAGTATCCTCGCAGCGGTTTCTAGGGCAAAACCCCAAAAGGAAGGAGGAACGGTTGTGAAACTCATCATGGATCGCACCATATCTAATAAAGTGCGATTCCTTCGCTCGGAAACCCCATTGAGTTGGGGTGTGCCTGGCGGAGTCCACTGTGAGAGAATCCCATTCTCTCTTAAATAACCTAGGAATTCGTCGCTTAAATATTCACAACCTCGATCTGATCGAAGCGCTTTTATTTTTCGACCCGTTTGGTTCTCAACCTCACTTTTAAATTCCTTGAACTTTTCAAAAGCCTCGGATTTATGCTTCATCAAGTATATATATCCGAAACGACTAAAGTCATCAGTAAACGTGATGAAGGATTGAGATCCATCTCGCGCACTAACACTTAGTGGGCCACACACATCCATATGGATCAAATCCAATGGAGTTTTGGTTCGCTCAACTTGCCCTTTAAAAGGGGACTTAGTCATTTTTCCCTTAAGACAAGATTCACAAGTGGTTAATTCCTCTAGTTCATCCAAAGAGAACGAACCTAAAGAAGTTAACTTGTTGATCCTTTCTTTGGAAATATGCCCAAGTCTAGCGTGCCATAGTTGTGCTAGGCTTAAGTTATCTCTTTTACGTTTGTTTTCTTGTTGAACATTTAGAATAGTATTAGGCGTGTTAGTTAAATAAAGTCCATTTTGGAGAGTTCCAAGTGAAAGAAAAGAACTATTCTTTATTAGATAAAAATTTCCACCTCTGATTGAGAATTCAAAACCCTCATTATCAAGTACAGAAAGGGAAATTAAGTTTTTCACTAAACTAGGAACATAAAGGACATTATTCAAAATAAGCCTATTACTATTTTCTAAAACTAAGTGAACTAGTCCTATTGCCTTAGCAGCAACTCTTGCTCCATTTCCAAGCGATAGGACATACTCTCCTTCACTTAGCTCCCGCGTTCTTGTCATCACCTGCAAATCATTGCATAGATGAGCAACACAGCCGGTATCCAATACCCAAGAACTTGCGTTAATCGAAAGATTAACCTCAACAAGAAACATACCGTTCTTTTGGAGAGATGCAAGATACTCCTTGCAATTCCTCTTCCAATGCCCTGGCTTCTTGCAGTGAAAACAGGCATTCTCTGCCTTGCTGTTTTTGGCCTTTTTGGCTTTCGCCTTTTTCTTGATCCCACCAGTTGCTTTCATCGGTTTCTTGCCTTTATTGGAACTCTTTCCCTTTCCTTTCTTTGACTTTACAGTCTTAGAAGAGGAGGCAACCATTAGCACCGGCCTGTCCTTTTTCATAGTGGATTCTGCAGTGACCAACTTGTTAATCAACTCTTCAATAGGTACATGCATACCGTGCATATTGAAGTTGACCACAAATTGGCTGAAGGAGCTCGGTAAAGACTGCAAGATCAAATCTATTTGAAGTTCAGGGTCCACGATCACGTTCATCTGTGTTAATTTCTCAATGAGACCCAACATTTTGATACCGTGATCGCGAACACTGGACCCCTCAGTCATTTTTAGATTGAACAGCTCTTGTGATGTAGCATAACGCTCAAATCTATATGACGTTTTATAGATCTCATCTAAACGCCTGTAGATATCAGAGGCATGCTTCATATGCTCATGCTGTTTTTGGAGCTCGTTTGACATTGTTGCCAACATCAAACACCTCACTTTGAGGTCATCAAATTTCCACTTGGCAACTCTTGCCCGCTCCTCCTCAGGAGCATCGTCTAGGACATCCTGTGGAGGATCCTCGAATAGGACATGGGTCCTTTCTTTTGAATCCAAGACTATCTTGAGATTCCTTAGCCAATCAGCATAATTTGGGCCAGTAAGTTTATTATCTTCGAGGTTTGAGTGAAGTGGGTTTTTAGTAATTTTGCAGATAGTATCAATTAATCTACACATAGAGAAGCGGAGAACCTTTTAGCATTCATTCGATTAAAATAATATGTAAATATGATATGGTCTTCTATCATAAGTTACCTCCCACTATTTTATCAAATCCTATGACCCTAACATAGGAATTCGAAGAAAACATATTTTCTTTAATGGGTATCAAGATCCTTAAGCATTATCCTTGGACCCACGACTCGTGAGACATCCAATAATAATCTTAAGGTAGGCAACTACCTTGCCAATTGCACCTCTATGCAACTCTTGATTTATTTTGCCTCACTTTTCACATGGACCCACGACTCGTGAGACATCCATGCTACTAGATGTTAAGTTGGACCCATCAATTATAGTTTTATTACCTCAATTATGATCATGCCACGACTCGTGAGACCATGTCATAATAAAAATAATAAAGACACGTAACTTTTTACTTAGACATCAATCTTAGCTTTTCAAAGACTATTACATTCCACGACTCGTGAGACAATGCAATAGCCATGATAGCAATCACAAGTTGATGCCTATTGATGGAAGGCATGGGCCATTAAAAAATCCTTTTAATGTATGCCCATTTTAACTTAATATTAAATAACTTAAACATTTTAAGTAAGGGTTTTTGTAGGTAATAACCAAGACCTCATCATTCAATTTATTATCTTGCCTTAATTATCTAGCATGCATCACATGTATCACATAGATAATATAAAGCATAATAAATTAACCTAGCATGCTCCTAAAGTGGATGATCATGAGCCATAAGTCCTATGCGATCCATGAGAGCCAATCATGGATCAATTGGTCAATCTAGGGTGTGTAAGAGAATTAAACGATAATAGATCCTATCTATTACATAAATGTATCCCCATACATTCATGGGTCTTGAACGCTTCTTACTCCAAGCTCCTTGTATTCTTGAAAAATCTTTCTCCTAAGAACTATCCTCACTTCTTAAATATTGCCTACTCTCATTACATCAATGAAAATATAGAGGGAGTTTAAGAGACGCGCAGGCCTCGTTTAAAACCAATCACATCACATAATAATAATCAACCAAAACATAAGGGGTCTAGGCTCCATGATCATCCCATTCATCCACATGAATAAATAAATACGAAAATAATTTAAATTTACCCATAATTTAATCAATTCGCGAATTTAACGATTAAATTCAAAACTTGAATCCTATTCAAGATGTAATTTTTGATTCATAATCAAAATGAAAATGATTCTTGAATTCTTTAATTCAAAATCATATTTCAATTGGATTACTTGGTTTCTATTTTAATTAGGATTCTAAATCCCAATTCAAATAGAATAATAATCCATTTTGACTTGGAATTCTTGATTCTAATTTCAATTGGAATCTGTAATCCAATTCTAATTAGAATTCCTAATTCCAACTTTGAATTTAAATTTTCAATTCCAATTTGATTAGGATTCAAAATCCCAAATCTAATTAGAAAACAAAATTTCAAATTCAAACTTTAATTGCATGTAAGGCTTTAACTATTGAATTTTAGTTGGGTCACCAAAAATTAATTTCCCTTGAAAACTCCTTTTTCAATAATTAATTTTATTCACACTTTAATTTCATAAAAACTAATTAAACAATTTAATTAAGTTAACAAAAACAAAATAAAAATAAAATAAAACAAATAGGGGTAATTGCGTTGGGCCATGGCTGGCCCTTTTGGCTTCAAATTTTTTTTTTTTTTTTTTAAACTATCTCTTTCTGCTGGACGTTTCCAGCATCCAGAAGCTGTAAACAGTACAAGCCCTTGATTGATATATATTTTTAAACACCTTTAAATAATATAAAACAAGGACTTAACGAAAAACACTTTTCGTGTGAAATTAAAACAGTGACCCAACAATATTCAAACAAAAGTGATAAAAACTATTTTAATCATGAACATGCAATTATATGAATCGAATCACTATTCAATTATAACAACAGAAATATAAACGATTTGGGTTGCATAATATTGGCTCTGATACCACTGTTAGTTTCACATAGGTCCCGGGACATATACGCAGCGGAATATTAAAAATTTTATATAAACATATAACACATTATATGCTAATTATATTTGTCCCGTGACTATTGTGACGCGGATCTACTATGCAAATTAATAACCAAATCGTTTAAACAAGTTTAGTAGTTTTAATTACCTTTTAACACTCCTGTTGTTGTAGGGAATAGAGCGTATTCAAATACGCGGCTCACGTTCCCGAACTATCACGAACCGTTCGCGCTTTAGTAGGAATCCAATTGTTTTCCCTCTAAGCGTATCCACACGTTAACCACACCACGATTTAAATCTTATGCAAGACTTGGATTTAAACCGAAATATATATATGAATTTATACTAACACTTAGTATATGGGCTCATTGAAAGAGGGTGGATTACTCTATAGTTAATTCTTAATCAATTGTTTATCAACTAAACAATAATTAAGAACTAAACAATGATTAAAGAGAGATAAAAGGGAGAGTGACGGTACAGAAGGAAAAAAAAAGGGAAACAAACTTTTGTTTCTTGATTTTCGGCCCCTTGATTTTGATAGAAAAGAAATTCTTTCTTTTCAAATTCCTTGTGTGTCTTTTATGCATAACAATCCAAGGGGTATTTATAATCCTTTATTTGGCCGGATACCTATACCACTAGGAGTCCAACTCCTAGTTCTCATACAACTCCCACCATTTATCACGTTTTATCTCTCTTTTAGCATATTTATCTACTAGAATTCATTTATCAACTAGAAGACTTATCTCATAGTCTTATAGTCAATTTGAAATTCTATAATTAAATTAAAATATTAAATTAATTCAAAATTAATTTAATTCTAATTTCAATTTAATCCCCAAATCAAAATCATATTTTAATTTGGTCCTTAATTGAAAACTTACTTCAATTTAGTTCTTAAATTAAAATCAAATTTCAATTTAGTCCTAAATTGAAATCTTATTTCAATTAATAAATCAATTGAAATCTAATTTCAAATCAATTTCATTAATTGATTCTTAATCAATTAATTTCCAAATCAATTTCCCAAATTGATTCCTATCCACCAATTTAATGAGATAGGTCAATTGAATTAGCCCTCAATTCAATTGATCTCATTAATCAATTCAATTTGATTAATCAACATTAATCAATTCATATACTCAGGTGCTTGGTCAACTATTGTGTGTGACCCCTTAGGTTCACCAATCGATTAGCGACGGGCTTGCAATCAAAGCAATATTTTAGATAATAAAATTATCTATGATTAATTAAACTCCTTTAATTAATCACCATTTTATTAGAACCCTTTCTAATTAATGGTCCCCATCCATCGTGGTCGATGTCTTGCAACAACCCACGAATACCTAGTCAATAGGTGAAGTATTAGCGCGAACCTTTCTACTTATGACTTACCGTGCAAATACGGTCCATTCGTTGTCTAGTTTTCCGATTGAGGTTTGGGACATGGGATTTGAGAAATCCAATTAACCTCAATTCTCATAATTCTATTTAAATAATCCATTTGACAATTGACTTAGAAAACTCATTTTCTAATCATTGTCCTCCACCTTGCGCAAGGATTTAAGTGGACTAATTACAATAGAATGTATGGAAAACTCACTCGCTCAACTAGGCGAGCAACGAATCCTTTATTGACTTTCACTAGTCTCCATATATGGGAGACCTATACCCAATATAGGAGTACTAAGACTCGCCATGGAGTCGACGCCTATATCAAAGTATAAATGCCCATATACAAGACTACTATGAAATCTCAAGTCTAAGGACTAGTTAAAGCACGTCATAAGCTTGGAAACTTTCCTAATTCTTTTATTCCTCATTTAGGAGTTTCCATGTGGGATCCTCAGTGAACTCATTCCCTAATGAGCACCCATTTATGCATACGAGTGTCACTACACTCGATGTCCATGAAACAAGACATCCTCTCATTTGAGATACGTCATAAATGCAAGTCTTTTAGTGAGTCAGGTCGATACCCCAGTCTCTATTAGACTCAATGACTTGGAGTAATTTTGATCACGCCTTAGAGACTTGTTTCAAGACTTCCATCTCTATGTGAAGCCAAGTCCCATAGCTTAAATGTGATCATGGAGATTCAACCACATATGTTAAATATAAATAATATAACTAATGCTATGTGATGAAGATGGCCATAAAGTGTGAAACTTCCAATTTATTATTTAATCAAATAGACTGTTTGATACAAAGAGTAATAACAAGCTAAAACATATTGGCTTGCTGGGCACTACTCTAACAGTTATGTATATTACATTGAGCGACCTTTTTTTTTTTAAAGTAAATTCTAATAAAACATTAATTCTAACAGCTCAAATGACCTAGAAAGAACCTGCAAGTCATAGTTTTGTGCCACAATTTGGTTGATAAATGGTTCAAAAATGGCCAAAATTGGGTCAAATAAAAAATAAAAGTCCAAATATCATTGATCAACCTAATCTAATAACAAATCAAGAGGTTTGATGTAAAAGGTTAGATGCATTTATTTAATCATCGTGACAGATCATTGAAACTGTAGGCGCAATATATTGAGCACGATTTATACATTATCGAACTATGCCCGAATTCTAAAGGTGCTACATATTTTACATTATCACATTATATGAGTTTTATATCAAAATCAAAGTCATTTATATTCAGCCATTGGGGTTACAATTCAGTGGTAGTGAATTGAACTGAGATGATCGAGGTTCTGGGTGGTTTCGAACCCTCTTGTTCTCTCTCATTTCTTTTAAGGTGAGTGTGTGTGTGCGCACACCCGCGTACGGCGTTTCGGTAGATATTGATAGAGTGTCATGCGTTGATTGTATTAAAAATAATTATTTTATTTAAGTTTTATTTTCATAAAGTTCTCTGTTGGAAAAATTATAGTTAGAACATGAAACCATAGATAAGTTTAGGCGGCAATAGATTTGGTCGGATCGGAACTAATTATGTGACATACTTTTGATGTGATTGGTATATAATTTAGAGAGAGATCACAATAAACACTTCAAATTTTCATTCTTTTATTTTCTTTTTTCATTTTTTTTCACTTTAGTGTGAATGTGCGATTGCTCAGCATTGGTTGCTGGCCCACTCAAGCCCAACTTGGTCCAGCCATGGGTTAGAAGTGGACGGACCCACAACTTTGTTGCAAGATGAAGTCTCTCGGGCTCAAGCCCAAAATGTCAACTACATATGCGGCCTTTTGTTTCTTTTAATTTTTCTTAGTTATAAAAAAAGAAAAGAAAAGAAAAGAAAATGATAATACCCAATCCAACATCGGATAAATATTAAAAAAATACAAAATTTGTAAATATGGATTAAACAATTCAAATACGTCCGTTGGATATTCTTTTTCTGTGGGTCGTTTATAGCCAATTTATAAGATATCTTTTATTGGTTCCGAAACAACTATCGCTTCCGACTCATGAGCTCGAGATATAGAAAGCTTTTCTTACAAATTATATTACAAATTTTACTTGTCCACGAGATATAGAAAGCTTGTGGACATTACAGCTAATACTTATTTTATTTTTATATTTTTTTTTGGGAGAATTTTATCCTCCGAAATCATCAATTTAATGATTTTTCTTACGTTTTTTATAACTTGGCCTCGTGGACAATTACCCTTTTCCTTGAGAAATGGGTGGATAACCCTTTCTACCATTTTTTTTAGAGAATGACCTCAAGTTTTAATTTTTAGGTAGATGACATTTTTACTATTTGTACATAATTAATTATAAATTAAACAAAAATACCCCTAAACATAAATATTAATATGTCTTTCAAAATTTTTATTTTAACCCCTAAAAAAGAATATATTACAAAAACAAACTTATCCAAAATATAACCAAAAAATGAAGAAAAAAGACATCCAAATACCAAAATGAATTATTCAAACTTTGTGGAATTTCAAAATTGATCGAAAAATTGATTTGCCCATGATGAGGGGGAGCTGATTTATGAAAAGAATATTGAGAAATTTTCGCCAGAGGTGATGGAATGAGCACCGACGGTGTGCGCATGTCGTCGCGCTCGTTCCGTAGCATCCGGCCAAAATTTTTCAAGTTTCTTTTTATAAATCACCTTATCTTGTCATGGACGAATAAATTATGTCTTCAATTTAACATTTTAATCAATTTTTATAGCTTAATTTTGATGTTTGTATGCGTTGTTTTTTTTTTCTTTTCTGTTTCTCTGTTCAGGATGAGGGTGGGTTAGGTGGGGGTACTTTTTTTATTATTTTTTCTTTTTCTAAATTTTTTTTATCATTTTCTAATTATAGTGAATTTTATTTTAATTTGTATTAGTTTAGTTTTTAATCAAAAGTAATTGAAATAAAAATAATTAAAGTATAGTATATTGTCTAATTGGTTATTTATTTGATTTATGTAATCATGTACAAAAAGTACACATGTTTATGTTAATATTTTCTAACAGATGGTTGATAAATGTAATATTTCAACTAAGTTGTTCATTAATGTTTAAGAGATTAGCTTGTCTTTTCAAAAAATCCTTCGTAAGAATTAATACAAAATACCCACGCGGCCCAGCTGTGATACGTAGCACAACTATAGTACCATGTGATCTCTTTAGGGATTTTCATGACTCTTCATGAATAACTCATAAGATATTCATTGAAATTTAATAGATCGAGTTGCCTTTTCAAGAGATCATTCGTAATTATAGATACAAAGTACCCACGGCTTAGATTGTCTCTTCAAGAGATATGATAATAGATACCAAATCTATATAATAATTCTATCTTTTATAATGACATTTTATAGTATAGATATCAATTCTATATAATGATCATAATAATTTTTGTAATATAGACATCATGAACATGTAACATAGTTGATATTTTATAATATAGATATAGACATCATGAATATATTATATTGATCTATTATTTTCTAAAAGTATCATAATACATAGTTCAATATGAATTTATGTCAATGTTTTCTAAAAAAAATAATAGCATCACTTAAACGACTGAATAGTTGTTAAAGAGATTGTTCTAAAATAAGAAAATCGTTTAAACAATTGAGTGACCATTTAAGAGATTATGCTAAAAAAAATAGCAAAGTAGTAAAATTTCTTAAGCAATAAATTGACCACTTAGGAGATTGGCCCGAACGGCCATCCATTTATTGACAGCCCCGACCGTTTAAGAGATTATGCTACATAGTAGAATACCATAATCTCTTAGATGATTGGACGGCCATTTAAGGAGTTTTGTTTAAAAAAAAACTCTCTCTTAAGAGATAGATTGATCGTTTAGTAGATTGGTCCGAATGGCCGTCCATTTTTTGACGGCTCGACCATTTAAAAGATTATGCTACATAGTAGAATACCATAATCTTTCAAATGATCAGGTTGTCGTTTGAGCGATTTTGTTTAAAAAAGAAAAAAAGAAGCTTATCTTAAGAGATAGATTGATCGCTTAGGAGATTGGCTTGAATGGTCATCCATTTTTTGACTGGCCGACCGTTTAAGAGATTATGCCATATAGTACAATACAATAATCTCTTAAATGATCGAGTGGTCGTCTAAGCGATTTTGTTAAAAAAAATCTCTCTTAAAAGATAGATTGATCGCTTAATTAGGAGATTGGCCCAAACAACTGTTCATTTTTTGATGGCCCGACCTTTTAAAAGATTATGTTATGTAGTAGAATAACATAATCTCTTAAACAATCGGGTGATCGTTTAAGTTGTTTTATTGAAAAGAATATCTCTTAAAAAATAAATTGATTACTTAAGTTGTTCATTGAAATTTAAGAGATTGACTTATCTCTTCATAGATAGCTCATAAATTGTTCTTTGATATTTAAGAGATCGGCTTGTCTGTTCATAAATCACTCGTAAGTTGTTTATTAAAATTTAAGAAATCAGTTTACTGTTACGGTGATTTGTTTTGTCACAGCCTGGCCGTTTTGTTACCCTTGTAAGTTAAGTTATTTATAATCTGACCTTGTTCAAATTTTACGATAAATAAGTCCTAATTAGTGCCATGTCATAAATTCAATCCAAAAGAAAATGAAAATATAATTTGAGGATTAGTTTCTTAAATAAAAACTTAAAGGGTCTTATGGGCCAAAAATTCTCCCTTTTCCTTACCTTTTACTTTTTTTTTTTTATTTTTTTCCTAACTACAATGGATAATCATAGTAGTCCATTTGTGAGTTGTGACCAATGGTTATGATATATTGAGCTCGTTTGGATGGATTTTTTTTTAGATGAAAAGCACTTATTTTTTAAAAAAATACTTACAG
This sequence comes from Petrea volubilis, assembly GCA_026212405.1. Lineage (NCBI taxonomy): Eukaryota > Viridiplantae > Streptophyta > Magnoliopsida > Lamiales > Verbenaceae > Petrea > Petrea volubilis. Next base: position 3,299,841 of record CM047871.1, on the reverse strand, counting down.
TAAAAAAATTGTGTTCGGACGAACTTTTATAAAAAAATTAAAAATACATTTTAAAGCACTTTCAATTAATATATTCAAATACAAAATTATTTGATTTTTTTAAAAAAATACTATAAAAAGTACCATTTGAGAATTACTGTTCTTTTACCTTATCCAAACAGACCCATTACTTAATCTTACCCATTTATTTAATCATAATCACCCAATAATTGCGTATAGATATGTCTAAGTAGTGCTTGTATTGTTGGCCAGTCAATATTTATGGTTTCCAACAAGGTACCACTGCTATGACATCCCTTTAATTATCTTTAATTGTTAAATATATATATATATATATATATATATTAATTTGAAATATTCGATACGTATGTAAAATAATTTCATATATAGTTATAAAAAGCAAAATGGAGGTGAAATATTATGCAAAAAATCGGATAATGGGGAAGATCATACAATTCAAAGAGACACAAGATGCATGAAGTTACATTTTTAAAATTTGCACAAAATTAGGCTAAATATTTTAAAATTTTGAGAAAAAAAATGACAGACAAGAGTAATTATAGACACAAAAAAAAAATTCTCAGCTTTTTCTACTTAATTAATGGTAAATCTACATAATTATAAAAAAAAAAAGGTAAATCCACACACACACACACACAGATATATACATTGTTTTAATAGAATGAGTAGTGTTATTGCCATAATCCGATTATTTGTTAAACTACGTAATCCTTAAAATAGAAGGTTATTTTGCTTATCAAGGGCATTAATAATCTATCAATTGAGGATTGCAATATCAATTATTGTGTTTGATCATAATTTTTTTCGTCACGATATCACTATCAAACTAAAGATATATTGATCATTTTTTTTAACAATTTAAAAAATTCCTAAAAGTTACAAAACATGAGAACATTTATTAGAATACAAATATTTTCATTCCATTATAAAAGCATATGCATATTTTTTCGAATTGTAGTGCATTTAAAACCTAAACATTAAACCTATTCACCATTACATTGAGTAACAATCAAGCTTAATTTTCAAAATTTGGGAAAATTGCATAAAACCCCTTGTGGTTTCAAAATAGAGCTAAAAGCCCCTTCATGGTTTAAAAATATACAAAATGCCTCCTGTGTTTTAAAAATCCTTGCAAACTCGCCCCTACCGTTAGTTGAAGCTTGACGGAGTTAAAATTTTGTTGAAATGCCTGTTATGCCCCTATTGTTAAGAGCCTTTGGATCTTGCATTAGAAAATGAATGGTTCAGATTCATTCTTTAATATAAAAATATATTATTTAAATAAAAATTATAAATTAAATGCTATAATATATAAACAATATATATAATTTATTAAAAAATTATAAAAATTATATACACACATATATGTATATATATAATCCCCCCCCCCCCACACACATACACATATATATATATATAAACACACAAATCAATACACAACTCACACACACATTCACACCAGAAAACACACACACACACCACACCACATCGGAAACACACACACTCTTTGATTCTCACACACACACACACACACACACTTCGATTCTCTCACATATATCCACACACACACACATTCAAATTGCACCTAGATCCATACAATTGAGGTGAGATTTGGGGCTAGGGTTTGGGGAGGCGGCGACGACAGGGTGATGGTTGTTCGATCAGATGAAGAAGGTGGTGGAGAAAGAAGACGGTAAAGAAGGAAGAAGGTGGATGAAGAAATTATATTGAATTATATTTTTTTATTTTTTATTTAAGGAGAACTCATAATTTTTAGGCAGAGATGGGGGCAGGGTTGGGAGTAGGCGGCGGCAACATCTTGGTGGGGGGGTGGGGGGTGGGGGTGGAAGAAGAATTTGGATGAGATGGTTCTTTGTAGAAGAAGAAGACGATGAAAAAATAAGAGAGATAAAAGGAATAAAAATTTTATGAAAATCTAAACAAAATTTTAAATTATTAATAAATTTATAAATAACAATAATATGTTTTTTTGTTTAAAATAAAAATAATTTTTTATTATAAAAATTTGGTTGCAAAAGTAATAATATGATAATAAAAATAAATAAGGGATTTATTTCAATTTTATGCTAGAAAAATCAATAAAAAGGGGCTAATAAAAATGAAGATAAATAATACAAATCAATTTAAGATTTTGACAAATTAAAGGGGTTTATTTGTAATATTAAATAAGTATATTTAAATTTATAAGTGAAGGGGGTATATTAGTAAATGCACATGTATTTGAAGATGGGAAAATACCAAATATTACCCAATTTCGTATGCCAGGCACGTTTGTGATACACTCCGTTATTGTTAATGTAATGGGGGATTTCGTGCATGGAATCTAAAAATATAGGTGGTTTTTTTTTTTCCATATTTTTAAACTATAAGGGAGTTTTTAGTCTTATTTCGAAAACATAAGGGGGTTATATACAATTTTTCCATAAAATTTCGACATGTGATAGATCATTCTTTTCAAAAAAAAAATAAGAAAAAATAAAAAAAATCAGATTCCCATAACCCTTTTTTATAATTTGTAATGATACATCAAAAAAGTACTATACTTATGAATAATAAAAATGTTATTTGTTTGAAGGAAATAAAAATGTTAATTAAACAATATTAGAAGTAGATCAAAATAAAAATAAAAAAAACGCACATTAAGCGCTATTTCTTGGAAGCTTCTACCGTCCATGCCGGCCCCTCCTCAAAGACATATCCCCCTTTCTATCGTTTCTTGAGGAAACCAAAAAAAATCCGACAATAATTATATATATATATATATATATATTTCAACAGGGGCCAGCCTTTTCGATCCACCCTTTGATCATATTTTTGTTTTTATCATTTTTCGAAATGTACATATAAAATTACTGTCTTTGTATGTCAAGAAAATTTTGGGATAATTTGTTTCAATCTGCAACAATATGGGGTTAGAAATCTTCTGTGTCAGTTGAAAAAAAGAGAACTGTTTGTTCACAAAGTGTTTTATTTATTATTTATTTTTGGCTTTCTTTTTCTTTGGTGGGCCCAGAGCCCCTACATAATTCAAGTGAAAAATATCTGAATATTCTCCTACTTATTTGATGAATCCTTTTTCTCTTTATTTATTTATTTCATTAAAATAAATGTTGGGCCCATTTTCTTGACTTTTATTCATGTGCAGAGTACTAAATTCACGGATGATATTTATTTATTTATTTTTTGTTGGGCCAAATTACGCACCGACAAAATTATTTAACTTCACAGACGTAAGCTTAACAATCCTTCTTCTGTTCTTCATATTGTCTTTTGATGTGTATATATGTATGTATTATATATATATATATATATTTTAAAATATAATTATTTATTATCTTTTCGTGTTAATTTAAGCCGGTGTTTGGTGCCATATTATAAAGTCTTTAACTAATTGGACATGTATCCATCTTTAAAGATGTGTATTGTCGGGAATTTCAATCATAACAGTATGCATGTGTGAGGTGGTGTGTATATTATCGAAAAATTTAAGTCGGTATTGTATATATACATTTTAATGTCTTGATACAATAATGCATAATATTCGCTTTAAATGTAAACGGCAAGATAAAATACAATATACTATATTATAGTATTCCAAAGTTTGAATCATTTGCTAGTATATTTAACAAAAAACATGACTAACAAATTTATTATAGTACATGAAGAAAATATGACTAAAAAACATGACTAACAAAAAACATGAAGAAAATTTATTATATCAATTAAATTTTGCATATATAGTCCAGTCAGGGATGTTTGGAAGGTTTGTTAGCCGTAACCCTTTAATATCTAAAATCAGTTAAAAATAAAAAAAATAAAAATTAAAAATTAAATAAAATTAATGGCAAAGATCAAAATAACCCATTTTTATATTCACAAAAAATAAATTAATGATCAACATTTTCATAAAAGATGAATGATTAATCAATTTGGGATCTCAGAATTGTAAATCAATCAGAAAAATGGGTTGAAAAAGCCACTGTGTTAAGGCCTAACTTAAAGAACTGTCAATCTTCTTTAACTTGTACAATAGCTTCACTTTGAATCATGCTGCCAAAACTCAAATGAGATTGTGGGGTGGGGGAGGGGGGCGGGGGGCCGAGAGAGAGAGAGAGAGATGCACAACATGTTATTGGCAAGCAAGAAAGGCATAGAAGCACAGAAGACACTAACAGCTAAAATTTCACATGTTTGTTCTATTAGTACTTTTCAGTTCCCATTTCAAACCTTGTAATCTACTGTACCACAAATGCTAACATTCCTGCGATCTTATTCACATGAACAAATTTACATACCTGCAGAAATATACAGACATATTGTAACCCCACTTATGTCAGAGTTGAAATTCTTTATTGCCAAATTGTAGTTGTCTTTGCCTATCACTCTCTCTGTCTGATTAGCTTCAACCCAAAATACCTGCATCGCAAAATCACAAATGTAATCAAAAGCCTTTCCCAACAATCATCTGTATATATATATGCTAAAACAGTCATTGAATTCCTTGAAAAAAATACTTAAAATCTTTACCTTCCTAGCATCATAACAGTACCAGGTGAAACTCTAAACGTTAAGCCACCGGCAACTCTCAAACCCTTGTTCCCCCTAACTCTCAGATTCTGATTAACAACCTTCCCCACGAGGCAGCGCCCGTTATAATTCCATATCATGCTCACCGTCCGCCTACAAAACTCCCCCATCCGTGTATCATCCGATGGATCAATAAGCAATGCAGGCCCCACGTACCTAAACTCCCCCCCTCCAACCCTGCCTTTCTTGTTAACTTAATACCCTGGCTGATTTTATTTTTGTTTGTTTGAAGTTGAACTACTATGTTCTTGTTCACCACGCGACAGCCAAAATGCTGCTTTTCAGTTATTGGTTGATTAAATACTCTTAGATTATGTCATTTCTTTTCTGGATATCCTTATTTTAGTTCGGTGACTGCTGAACTAAGCTATGAAGATTAGAATTTATAACCCACTCACTTTCATCACCAAAAAAACAAAATAAAATAAAATAAACAACTAACTTTGATACTAGTAAGAAAAGGAAGAAAAAGTGATATAAGACGAAAGAAAAGAAAGAATTAACACCTGATTTGCTGCTTAACTGTATGCAATTGCCTTGTACAAAGAAAGAGATTCAAAAAGGAAGAAAAAAAGACGTAAGACAAAAGAAAAGAAAGATTTAACACCGGATTTTCTGCTTAATTGTATGCAATTGCCTCTTACAAAGAAAGAGATTCTTCTTTCTTTGATTACACTATGGGGTTTCCCAGGATTATCATGAGACAAGTTACATTACCAGGTTTCCCATGATTATCAGGAGACATAGTTTAGTGTGTAGATTCATCTTATGCACTTGTTAATTTTTTAATAATTATTTAGATGCTGTTTTGCAAGAAAATGTGATGTTGGGAAATTTTGTGGCACATTGTGAATCTGGAACTGCCAATAGATATGCAGCCTGTATCTCTTTGGTCTATAGTAATACCTTTTGGTTGTTTGTAGGTAAGGTTGTAGTCTTTTTTATGTAGTACTAAATGGCAGTTGATTCTTATCATTGGTAGCTGGCTATTGTTTATGCCTTAATCATGATACTGCCAGCCTCATTTCTTGTGATGCCCGCTGATGTACAGGTGAACTTTTTGAGTCAAATTCGTTTGAGTCACAAAGGAGATGGACCTAGAGCAGCAAAGCATTTGATTGGTATTTATTTTGCTCTCTTCAAGGTAATCCTACGATTTTGTGTTCATTTTGCCCGTCCTTCTTAGATAGCGAGTCTATCTAATTTTTCCCTACCTGGGAGTATTTTAATGGTATTGTTTTCTTCTTTCAGGTTCTGATATCTGAGGCTGGAGCAGCACCAGCTTGGGCTAAGCAAGACAGAAAAGCTTCTCGTTCTTCAAAAGAGGACAGAGTGAAAACCACATCAGAATCACGTGGTGAAATGGATTTGCGGTTATTATCAGCTCTTCTAACTGTCAGTACAATCTGTCCTTTTTTCTTCCTTGGTTAGTTAATGCCATATGGTAGACATCTGTTATGGACTTTTTAGCTGTGACTGTGACAACTAATTATGTTAAGCCTACTTAGAGCTTTTCTTTGTGCAAATCTTAGTATGATGACTAGGACATACTATTCCATTGTGTAAAAGGCTTCCTAAATAATTAAAGCAGTCCCCTTTTTTTCTGTTGCAGGGTGTTAATAGAACTTTTACATTTGTGTCCTGCGATGAAGCTGACGATGTAATTGAGGTCCAGACCCCATTGTTGTTACAGCTGGTTGGACCTCTGACACCAATTAATTTCTTTGGCTGTGACATTGATTGACATAATTGTCTGTCTCCAGGATATCTTATATAATGAGTATGTGCTTTGATCACCAGGTTCGTTCTAAGAACTTCAATGTCGGAATTCAAGCATTAATGCTTCTTGACAAAATCTCATCTAAAAATCAAATTGCCAGTGACTGTGTTTAATCGTGCCTTGTACTCAAAGCTCCTGCTCCCAGCTGCGATGAATTCTTCCAAGGTGAATAATGACTATTGACAGTTTCTATTCTTGGACCACAAATTGTAGTCTATTTTGCTTGGTTCCTATGAATAATGCTCCTTCTGGAGCAAACAACATTGCATGCCTAGATTTCTAACTACTACCTTCCAGCCATATGTCTAGGTTTTCCAACGATGATTTGAATTCATTTTAATGCTTCCTTTTCCTATCTTTTAAATTTACTAATAGTACTAGTACGAAAATCAGCTGCACTCTGGATGAACTGAAAAGCTTGCAACCTACGTCTAAGCTTTTTCTTAAATACTTGTAGATTTTTTCTGCTGCACTCCGTGTGCGTATTCTCTTTCATTTTTAAGAAAAATAGTCTATTGATATCTTATCACGAGAGGCCATTTTCAATGTGTGATTATTTTCTGTCTTATATTTATAGGTGGAAATGTTTATTGCACTGATATTGAGGGCTATGAAGAGTGATATCAATATAAAGCGAGTTGCTGCATTCTCTAAGGCCTCCTTTACTTCGTGTGGTAGATTTATCCACGGTTAAGTATGTTGCAGTTTAAATAATGGTCTAAATTACCCAATAGTATTGTTTACTTGAAAAGTTATTTTAATACCATTTGTCCAAAAAAAACCACTTTGTTTACCTTGTTTGTTTCTTTTGGAGTGATTAAATGTCAAATTTACACTTTTGCCCCTTCTCCATTAAACCCAAATTAAGTCAGGTTTTCCTTCTCTGCTCAAATCCAATTCTCTGCTGAAAGCCCTATTTCTCCAATTTGGGTTTGATTGAGGTGGTGGGAGCAGACCCATTTGAAGGCTTCCCATGAATCCTCGTATGCCGCCGGGGTGGGATGATCGGGACGATGCAGTACTCGATGGAGATGATTAGAGTTCCGACGGCGAGGATAGGAGGTTGATGTAGTGGTGGTCGAGGAAGGAGAAGGCGGACTCGAGGCAGAGCCCGCCGCCGCTGCCATGGTAGTAGACTAAGATTTAGAGCTTGTGGGGTGGGTTTTGGAAGGTAGAGCCTGGCAGAGATGTGTGGGGAAATGGCGGCGTCTTTTGAGTAGACGCCTGTGGTGGGGTTTTCCGGCAAGGGGGGTACGGGGGGAGGGACGGCGAGGCACTTGATGGTGCCGTCGGTGTAGAGTTTGACGAGCGGAGAGAGGTCGGTGAGAGCCTTTTTTCCGGCGGAGGCCATGGCACTGCATGGTTTGGAGATGGAGAAGGAAGGGTGGTGGTGGCATGTTATCAGTGATTGGAATGATATATGTTGTAATTAAACCTAAGTAATAGTCAAAGTGGTCATTTTCATACTCTTGTTAAAATGACAGTTAGTTCCAACTCTCCAATTTGAAAGTTAAATTACACTGTCCTAATCAACAGTTATCCCGGGTTATGGTGGTTTACCCGGGTTTAACGCCATTTAAAGTAAACATTGGTTTCCAATGGTTAAGTTGGCTTAAACCACCGTTATCTTATGAAGTAAACTAGGCCTAAACGTTTGCTGCAGGTTGTATCATATTTTTTTAATCCTTCTCCTCATTAATGCTGTGATATTGAGGGCTATGAAGAGTGATACCAATATAAAGCAAGTTGCTGCATTCTCTAAACGTTTGCTGCAGGTTGTATCATATTTTTTTAATCCTTCTCCCCGTTAATGCTGTTATAGTTTTTGATAGTGTGCTGAAACCTCTACATCTTTACTTCAACACACACACACACACTCAAAGGTGCATACCCTATTGACTACATTATTGTCAAGCAGGTTGCTCTACAGTTGCCACCTCAATATGCCTGTGGATGCCTTTTTATGCTTTCTGAAGTCCTTAAAGCACATCCTCCTCTTTAGTAGGCTAATTATTTGAAAATCTCTTCATTGTTATAAAAATTGAAAAATCTGATTCGAGGTTGAAGCTGGAAACTCTTTTGTCATGTAGGAATGTGGTGCTTCAAAATGAGACTGTTGATGCTGGTGAAGATCTTGAGCATTTTGAAGATATTAAAGAAAACGATGACAATCAGGTCATTCCCGCCACACAGAGCATGGATAGGTAAGGCCATGTTACTGACACCGGCAACGGATCTGAAGATGACAGTGACTCTTCACTTGATGAACCTGGTTCTGCAGCTTCTGATTCTGAAGAGGACAGTCTTGATGAAACAGATGATTTACTGGGGGAAGGTCGTGTTGCTAAACTTGAGGAATCTAAGTCAACCTCTGACCATGAAGTGTGCTACGCTCAAGGCCAAACATTGCCTGGAGGTTACAATCCCTGGCACAAGGAACCTAGTTATTGGTAATTTATTTATGTATTTACTTTTGTTGTTTTACTATGGTTTTGAGTATATTTGAGGTTGAAATGTTCAATCTGCATGCGAGAATCTGGGAAATATGGATGCGCCGAGTTTGGTGCTGATTCCAATCATTGTCTATAGATGCAACCTTGGGAGGTATGGTATGGAAATCTTTGAGACGCAATTAAATAGGTTAAGATTATACATATGGAACATGAAAATGTATGTTATGAATGCCTAAAATTAGTTTTCCCTGAACACTTTAGTATTAGAAAATTATAGTTAGATACTGAACTGGTGGCACCTGACTGAATTTGAAAGAAGTTGCTAGAGGGATGAGAAAAGAGTGATAAGCTTCGGGGAAGTTCAGTAATCCGCATATAAGTACGTATCATGGGGGTCACAAGAACATTTATTTGGTCTTATGGCCTGATGTTTTGTAAATACTACTTGGTTAGTGGTTTGCCAAGTGATTTGGGAAGTTTCCTTGATTGTGTATTTTGGATGTGGATGCACAATTATATCAGGGGATGGTCAGGCACGTCGCCATTTTGTTTTTTCATCCTGTTAAATGTCAATTTATGACTAGTTAAGATAATTCTAAATTTTATTTTTATCGCTGGGCTAGTCATCATCACATCTGTACATGCATAAGTTTCTAATTTTCATGAGTAACAGCAATGCAGATCGTGTCGTCTGGTGGGAGCTAAAGGTACTTGCCTCACATGTTCACCCATCGGTTGCTGCAATGGCCAGTACCCTTGTTTCTGGGGTCAATATTGTGTGCAATGGCAATCCATTCAGTGACCTTTCACTTGGTGCTTTCTTGGACAAGTTCATGGAAAAGAAACCAAAGCAAAATGCATGGCATGGTGCCTTTCAGATTGAACCTGCCTAGAAGGTTTGTTTGTCCACTCCTCTTTACATTATATGCTCAAAATTTCCAGTTGGGGTATTCTTGGGATGCCAACGAACAAGGCTTTTTATTTAAATGGCTATTTTGTTTCCAATAAGTAGTCGTCAGTGTATCTCGTGTGGTTAATGTCATTCATAACATTTATGGGCGGAGTCAGAAATTCTTGTTTAGAGAGAGGGTGGGGGACATTGGTTTTTTGCAAGATAATAAGACTATACTTGTATTGTTTTGGGGAGGCAAAATTTTAAATCCGATAAGAACACATGAAATATATAGCTCTATATAGACTTGAGGGCTGCTGCCCCCTTGTCACCCCCAGCGACACACCATTCCTTCTTTAGCCTATTGACACGCCGTTCCTTGTTCAGACAATAAAATTAAGCACAAATTGCGACAAATATGACTAATCTGCAACTTCACCTGTTTTTTGCAGATTGACATGAACCACCATCTGATTGGAGCAGAAATCTTGTCACTGGCTGAAGCTGATGTACCTCCTGAGGATGTAGTCTTTCACAAGTTCTACATGAACTAAATGAACTCCTCCCAAGAAACTGAAGAAGAAAAAGAAGAAAACCCCCGAGGATGAGGCTGCAGAAGAGATATACGCTGTTGATGGTGACGATGAAGATGCAAGTGAGAACGAAGAGATTGATGATGTGTTGGACTTCATCAACCCCTCCTTAGAAAGAGCAGACGGCGATTATGATTATGATGATCTGGACAAGATTGCCAATGAAGATGATGAAGACTTTATTGCTGATGAGAGTGACGGAGAAATGGATGTCCCTTTGGATTTTGATGATAAAGACATTGAGGATGTCGAGGCAGGTTCGAGGGAGAACAGTGATGATGATGGTGATATTGCTATAGGTGAGGCCGATGATGGGAGTGATTTTGATTTCGATTTTGATGTCGAGGACGACTCTGACAACAAGAAAAAGAAGTGAAAAGCACGTGGAAGTTTTGAGCAATGGAGACTCAATAGGAATACATTTTCTGGACTTTGTGCGTTAGGTATGGACACTTCTTTTGTGACATCAAATTGTTGTGTTAAGCAGGAGTTTAATCTCGTTGTAGCTATGCATGTTCAGGGGAGGTTGTAATCATGGAAGATTGAGAAATTGAGTGATAATTTGGAAATTTCAAAAGGGGGTGTCATTGTAATTGCCCCTTTGTTATTTTATTAATTTTTCTTTTTGTTTATGTGTTTGCAGGTGAAGCCAGGGTGTTGTTTAAGGATTTACTAGTGCTTGCAAATAAGGGATAACAACGAAAAAGCGAGGGGGAAAAAATAGAGAAGGGGTGTTGTGTTGATTGTTTGTATGTGGTGATGTTCTTAGTATAGAGCATTTGTGCTTGTGTTATTGTAATTGTCATTACCTTATGGTGCTTTGTTTCAGAAGAAGTTATATTTCTTTTGTTTTTTTTTTTAGGTCTATGATATATATATATATATATATATATATATTCTGTTTATTACGCTATATTTGGTGTAGGGAATTTAAGGAAAAGAAAAGAAAATAACAAACAAAAAATATTTGTATTGCATGGTTATCAAATAAAATTATGGCAAGAAAAAGACTTAGAAATGTTAGGGAAAGGGGGAAATACCTTAGTACTCCGCCACAAGTAGAAACTTTCAAGCTCGAAATGTATATATGCTGTTAGGATCAAGTTCGAGCTTGACGAGTCTAATTCCTAAAGCTCATGCTTAGTTCAACTAATTTTGAATTATCAAATGATCTGAGTATTTCATGCTTGGAAATTTTAAATGATAAAAACATCTGATTTATTTTGCTTTCTTACTGTTTAAAAGTTTCATTTAGATTTTTGAATATGAATTAAAATAATATAATATGAAAGTATTATGTAGGAATATACATTATATATTACTAAATATTACATGTATACTAATAAGATAGCGTATATATATTGGTAATATAATATATATATATTGTATAAAAATATAAAAATATATTAGACTAATGTCCGACTTGTGAACATCGAGCCGAAATAGTAAAAGTTGGAGATCAGCTCAAGGTAAGTTTGAGATTGAAACGATTTGAGCCCGAGTCAAGTTAGGTCGAGTTCGGCTCGTGAAGCTTGAAAGTCGGCGCGACTCGTTCGAACTCCTTGTATTGCTGTTTGATTTTCAATTCCAATTCCCAATACCACCAGCTATTTAATTGGGGGCCTAATCTTATTTCCCAAACCCAAATTCATATTGTTGACATTGGGTTTGATGTGTCCAGTCCAGTAATTACTGTGTTACTACTAGGTAGGACACAATCTTGTGTGTCTTTAAAACTCTTTGGAGGCCCAATTTGATAATTAGACATAATTGAAAATGGTTCTAATTCTAAAGTTACTGCACCGGCTAATATAATTATTTATGTTTTTGGTCCTCTCCACCCGTATAAGAAGAACTCATTAATATTATCATATATATATATATATACAGATCACTCCTTTGGACTAATATTAATTGAATTTAATCAATGCTTTTGCCAAATTCAATTTTCACAATTGGTTAAAAGTTTCTACGTTGTTAATATAGGTTGTCTTTTTAATGTTTAAATTCAGTACATAGATCCATGATTTTGCTAATAAAAAGATTTCCGTATATTTTAGAGAACTAGTAAAATATACATGCATTGTGCTTAAAAGAATGAATAAATAATTTACCATTACAATTACGCGACTACATGGGGGAAAAAACTAAGACGCTCATTTTTTTTTGTCTTTTTAAAGTACAAAAAGTAACATATGCTCTAATTTTCGTTCTAAAGAATTATTTATTTACTTTAAGTTATACGAGTTCATAGCTATTTATTTATTAAAGTAAGTGAGTAAGATTTTGAGTCAAATAATTTATTTATTTATACTTATTTATTCATGCTCAAGGTCTAGGCTACGAAATATGCACTTTCACAGAGAATCGTTCATTATTCACGAAAAGGTCCCGAACCAAATTGCCGTCCCATTGGCCATTATTTTCCCGGATAACCTCGCACGCCCGATCAGGAGTCTTGATCGGGTGCCAACAACTACAGGGTCTTGGTATCCAATTATCCCGCCAAATATAGATTTGCTGGTCATTCCCCACTTGACATCGAACTCTCGCATGCAATGGTGGACGTGTCTCTATAATACAAGGCCATGCGAATGAAGACTGTTGGAGTAGTGCCTAGCAAGTCAATATATTTTAGCTTGTTAATTACTCTTTGTATCCAACAGTCTATTTGATTAAATAATAAATTAAAAATTTCATACTTTATGAACATCTTCATCACATAGCATTAGTTAAATTAATTGTATTTAACGTATGTGATTGAATCTCCTTGATCACATTTAAGCTATGGGATTTGGTTTCGCATATAGAGGGAAGTCTTGAAACAAGTCTTTAAGACGTGATCAAAATTACTCATTAAAGACTTACATTTATGACGTATCTCAAATGGAGGATGTATATTTTCATGAACATCGAGTGTAATGACACTCGTATACATAAATGAGTGCTCATTAGGGAATGAGTTCATTGAGGATCCCACCTGAAAGCTCCTAAATGGAAATAAAAAAATTAGGAAAGTTTCCAAGCTTATAACATACTTTAACTAGTCATCCGACTTGAGATTTCATAATAGTCATGTATATGAGTATTTATACTTTGATACAGGCGTCGGCTCCATTACGAGTCTCAGTACTCCTATGTTGGGCATAGGTCTCCCATATATAAAGACTAGCGAAAGTCAATAAAGGATTCGTTGTTCGCCTAGTTGAGCGAGTGAGTTTTCATATATTCTATTGTAATTAATCCACTTAAATCCTTGCGCAAATTGGAGGACAATGATTAGAAAATGAGTTTTCTAAGTTAATTGTCAAATAGACTACTTGCAAAGAATTATGAGAATTGAGGTCGGTAGGATTTCTCAAGTCCCATATCCTAAACATCAATCAAAAAACTAGACAACGAAGGGATTATATTTGCACAATAAGTCATAAGTAGAAAGGTTCATGCTAAATACTTTACCTATTAGCTAGGTATTCGTGGACTTGTTGCAAGACATTGACCACAATGGATGGGAACCATTAATTTTATTTTCTACCTCACATAATATACTAATGCTATAATTCACTATCAATTAATGAGATTTGATTTAACCTAACCTAGGAAATAAAATACACACATGATAATATATATACATATATATAATCAATAAATATATTATAATATATTTCTTAATAAATAATCATTCTTGCTTATAGCATGCTTCAAGTTATTCTTGAATAATATAATTTTGGCGACTAATTTCATTTTGCTTAGCGACATCAAAGGAATTTAGGATTAAATAGATAATTTAAAAGTTTTATTAATCAAACCCAAAATCAATAGATTGTTTATCTCACCCTTTATGTGGAATGGGCTATTCCAAGATTGTTAGGATAAGAGACCGGGTCGAGGTTACAGAAAGGGCTAGAAAATTACTACCAAATATAATTATGTGTGAGATACATATATAATCCACTCATAAACTCTAACCAAACGCAATCTACATGTATATCTAGATCCAATTGGTTCTTCGAAAACTTCTATTATGAGTAGAAGGATGGGGTAGAACTTATTTTCATCCTTAATATTCCATCTTAAAAGCAAATTAGTCCCTAATTTTTTTAATTTTCTTTAATTTCATCCCTTTGTTTGTATTTTGGTAGCTTTTTGCCTCATTTTCAAGATATTCTAATAATTCCACATTTATAACAATTAAATAACTAAAAATATGATTAAGTTAATCGGGTAAATTCATTTTAGTTCCTAAAGTTATTAATTGATAGGTAAGTTCATCCTTGTATTCTCTTAATTATCTTAATTCACATCCCTCGTCCGTTTTGTAGCATTTTCACCAAGTAATAGCATTTATGTAATTTTCCCATGAAAGAGAAAGTAACATATTTTTCAATCTTATGAGTAATCTTGACCTCATACCTATAACCTTCCCAACCACGATTTTTCTCTTTTTTTTTTCTAGGTATTTTACTGCGAAATATGAAAGAAATATAAACTAAATGAATAAAGAAATAATAGGTTGCATCGTTTCTATGGTTACTTCTTAAACATTGAGGTATTTTCTATACAACGGATCCCTTATTTCATTTAATCAATGTTATTAGTAGCTTGTATAGTTCTTTTTTTTGATAAATAGTAACTTGTATAGTTCACACCACACTATTTGACTCTATTCATGAATGATCCAGTAACAAGTCTTTTATAATGAGACCCACCTAAATAGTAACGGTATTTAATTATAAAAGTTAGCTGCATAGCTTATGAGGAAAATTGGCTGCCATTTTTGCCTTTTCCTTTTCCTTTTAATTTGAATAGAAAATGATCGATACAATATTTATATAAATCGCTTTTTTAACTTCAAAAATCAATATCAAAATTTTTAATTAGAAAATTATTTTAATCAATAGCAATTCAATATATTGTTTTTTAAAAATATTTTACAACTTATTTTTAAGACAAAATAAAAGAGCTTTAAAAATATTTAAAATCTCGTAAGCTTTTTAAATTAAGGGTCCATTTAGATGGGTTTAAAAAAATTATTTTTTGCATCGTGTTTTTTTTAGTATAGTTTTTTTTTAATACCAAATAATTTTGCGTATAGATATAATAATTAGAAGTGCTCTTATTTGAAATTATATTGGGTTAACTTCTAAAAAATAGTTTCTTTTTCTCACTTCTTTTTTTTTTTTTTTAAAGTTCATCCAATTTTTTTTTTTTAATTCTGGAGTAATTATTTGCAAAAAAAATAGTGCTTTTTTTTTTTACTAAAAAAACCTACCCAAACGGACTTTAAGTCTAACCGAATATATTTTGATCCGAAAAAAATGTCTAAGCCCTTTAAATCCAACTAGGGCTGTCAATGAAGCGGATTTTAATCCGAATCCGATCCGAGTCCAATCCGAATTTTAGCATATCCAATCGATTAAAATATTCGATGGATCAAATCCGATAATAAATATCCGTAATCCGAAATAAATGGGTTGGATTTGGAATCAAGGAGTCCGATCCGTTAAAGATCCGAGTCTGAGTTTTTGTAATATATTTTACTAAATTTATACATTATATATAATATAATAGTAGTAAAGATACTTCAATAACATGTAATATATGTGCCATTGTAATTA
This sequence comes from Petrea volubilis, assembly GCA_026212405.1. NCBI lineage: Eukaryota > Viridiplantae > Streptophyta > Magnoliopsida > Lamiales > Verbenaceae > Petrea > Petrea volubilis. The sequence continues at coordinate 3,283,876 of CM047871.1, read as the reverse complement.
ATAATATACTATTTATTATTTTTCAAGGTAATATTTTGTATAGTTTTGATACATTTTCTAAAATATTTTTTTATTTTATTTAATTTTATTTTTAACGTAAAGGGATTTTTTTTTCTTTTTTTTATAGAATACTAACTAATTAATCTAGATATTAAAGATCTCTATTACATACATTGTGGAAGTGTTTGATTTCCATAATTATTTAATTGCATGTTATCATAAGATTGAAGATTAGATGCAATTGTGTAAGATATATTCTCTTGTTTGGTTTGTTAGATGAAATGCCAAAATCAATTTTTTCGTAATTGTGTTTGTTTTTTTTGGTTTCATTGATTATGTCATTTTATCTATGAGTATGATTCAAACATACCAAATTACCCCTCCAACTAATATACATGTGGTGTAGTTAAAAAAAAAAAAAAGGGGGGAAAAATTTGTGATTTTTTTTTAATTGATAATAAAAGTGTGTGAATTATTTATTGAAATCGGATCGGATCAGATTTTTTTATCGGATCTCGAACCTATTTCGGATTCGGATTCGGTAACATGAATGAAAATCCTATAGGATTTCGGGTCGGATTCGGTTGTAAGTACTTGTTATCGGATTCGGATCCGAATTTCTCTGATTTGCTCCAGATCCGATCCATTGACAGCCCTAAATCCAACTGGGTCTCCCCCAAATTTCTATTATGAGTACGGATAGGGCTGTTAATGGATCGAATCTGGAGCAAATCAGTACAATCCGGATCCAAATCCGATTACAAGTACCAGCTACCGAATCCAACCCAAAATCCTATAGGATCTTTATTTATTATTCCGAATCCGAATCCGGAATAAATCCAAGATCCGATAAAAAAATTCGATCCGATCCGATTCCAATAAATAATACTAAAGAATTTATAATCAAATATTACCAACAAAATATATATATATATATATATAACAAAATTAGTGGTTGACAAAAGTTTATCTCCAAGACCCACGAACTAAATATACTTAATTACATCATGATCTAATAATTTGCAATAAACAATCTACACTTAATAGTTAATATGGACATTAAAAATGCTCTATTTAGCTAGATGTTTACACTTCGAGCCCCCTTTTTCAAACCTGCACCAAAAAAAGAGCTAACATGAGACATTATCCATACTTTACATAATACATCAATTCATTAACACAACTTGTGAGAAAAATATATGAAAAATGATTATAATTACTTCAAAATAAGCTTATCATTGGAGTGCTACTCCCTACGAAGATCAATTCGCATATGATTCTATGCAACACCTACAAATATAAAAATTCAATTAAAATAGGAGTACAACAAAGCAAAAGAGCAACAAACTTAAATGGATTAAAACCTAAAGTTATGACGAACCATATTGGTGCTTGTTAACACTTAGTCCATGCAAAATAGTCCATGTAACTACTTAAAACCTGTTGAAAAAACATAAAATTACAACTCAATAAACAGATTGTTTACTTAATATCAATTCAAGAATATACACTTAATTCTACTTACTCCTCTTAAATAGCAAGAGTTTGCTAGGCCAAAAAAAGTTTGCCAAAAGGTCCATGCAATTGCTTAAAAACTGTTAAAAGAACAAAATTATAGCTCAATAAACAAATTATTCACTTAATATCAATTCAAAAATACACACTTAATTGTACTTACTTCTCTAAAATGCAAGAGTTCACCGGGCCAAAAGAAGTTTGCCAAAAGATAGTGATTGCAAAAAGAACACAATTTGTTGGGAATTATCTTTGTTATTGCTGGCATCTTCCATTTGCTTTTCTTTTCTAGTCTGTCAACATATAAAAAGAACAAAAAAAAAACACAATGTGAGACAATAGGAAATATAATTACAATATATAATGAAAACAATAACAACAGATACTAAAATCAATACAATTACAATATATAATAAAAATAATAACAGCATGTACGAAAAATAAGGGTCAATACAAACTATTTAAGTAATTCAAAATTCAAAATCGCAATAGTGAATTCCTTTCATATATATTTAATTCGTGCTTTATAGGAAAATTGGAGAAAAACTTACATGTAGAGACTTGTAATTGATGGCACCAACAAGTTCAAGATCCTCTTCTCATTTGTGTTGAATGGCTAGTTGTGTGATTATGTGGCCTCTTAATGATAGTTTTGAACTACACACACAAAAAAACCATATCTTAACATCAAGATTCGAAAACACTCTATATTAAGTTACAAGTCATGAAAAAAAGTGCTTAACACCAAACATGATTTTACGTGTTAGAGAAACATAACCCTCTTTGTTAACCATAATTAGACATAACAAGAATTAAAGAAAAAATGCCACCAGAAATGTGTTTCTTAAAAAAAATGCATTGTCATATATATTTCTAAAGGCTAAAAACATTAATTATACAAAATAAGATAATTGACCCGGGAAAGCTTGCAGCAATGAAGTCTCTAATTTCTGGGATGCTTCTTCCTAGAATTATGAACAACAAGAAAAGGGAATAGTTATTTTGTAGACCTAAGCACTTGACATTATCTTAAGATAGTTATTTACAGTCTTATTACTGCATAAACATAGATTTAAACATACATTTGTCAAGTAACTAAAAGCATGATGTGCAGTGACTAATTTCATGGCCAATCATAACTGGACTTGAATAGTGGTTGTGAGGAAGAGACAAAACTACTGAAGAACTTCTTTTACAAGAATAGAATACATAAAGGTAAATTAAGAAAATTAGTTATGCAAGAACAAAATCAAGAAAACATTCCACATGGCCCTCAAATCAAATGAACCAAGCAAAACGAGTCCAAGCATATTCTCTCCAAACTGTTCATCCTAAAACTCTAAAAGGAAATGAGTAAACTAAATTAGGCAAGCAAAACAATACACAAACATCGGAACTGATCAATCACCATACCTCCTCAATCACTACGCTTTGATTGCCTGCTCGAGCTGCGCGCACACCGGAACTCATCATCACTCTCCGGTGTAAAGAAAGAATAAAGAAGAAAGGAAGGGGAGAGAAAACTTACCCGCAGCTGTAAAGAGAAGAAACGGCTGATGAAAAAACCCTAGATCTGTGAAAATAGCTTTTTGTACTTGGACCAAAAAATAAGTAATAAAAAATTCTTTTATATATAGATATATGTATATATATAAACGTATGCAAATATATTATATATAATAGACATCTTTAATAATTATACATCATATTTAATTTTTTATTTAATGATAATATATATTTAAAATTATATATAAATACGTTTATATATAGTATATTTAGTAAAGATCTCTAATAACTATAGAGATTATTAGTTATTCATTTAATGATAATATATAATAGATATCTCTAATAACATATTTTATATGTGTGTATATATATTGTGTATGTAATAGAGATTTTTAATATCTAGATTAATTAATTAGTATTCTATAAAAATATGTCCCTTTATGTTAAAATTAAAATTAAATAATGTAGAAAAATATTTTAGAATATGTATGAAAACTAGACAATATTTTGTTAAAAAAAGAAGTATTTTAAAAAAAAATATATATTATTAATTACAATGACATATATATTACATTTTATTAAAGTATCTTTATTACTATTCATTATATATAATATATAAATTTAATAAAATATATTATAAAAATTCGGATTCGGATCTTTAACGGATCGGATTCATTGATTTCAAATCCAACTCATTTATTTCGAATTACGGATATTTAATATCGAATCTGACTCATTGAATATTTTAATCGGTCGAATATACTAAAATTCGGATCGGACTCGGATCGGATTCAGATTAAAATCCGCTCCATTGCAGCCCTAAGTACGGAGACGTAACAAAACCCAAAACACGAATTGAATTTGGGAATTAGGGTTTGTGGCTGAGGCCGATTCCTGATAGAATTAGATCTTAAATCCGATAATTCGTCTTTTTTTCTTACTTCAGAATTCACTATATAGATTTCTCTTATTGTATATTTTTGCAAAGTTCGATTGTTTTTTTTTATTCGGTCTCTTGGGATTTTGCAAGAGCTCAAATTTCTCGCGGTTTCAGCATTATGAGTTTGGGAATTAGGGTCTGGGGATTGAGGGAGCATCGCAATTGTGTGGAAATTGATAGTAGATTGAAACCCTAAACACGGATTTTCTTCTTTCTTGTTATTTTGTTGTTTATTTATGAAAAAAAGATTATTATTATTATTATTATTTTAATCCTGTAGTTTTGCTAAATCTGATTAATTTCCCCGTTTGAATTATCCGAGTATCGTGATAAGATGGACGGAACCTGTGCTCAGCAGCATGATGCGATTTCAGCTGCGCAGGACCCAAGAAAACGAAAGAACGAGCTAAATTTAGCTAATCAGCACCCATTAAAACGACATCAAAAGCCGAAGGTAATGGATTTTTCATATTTCTAATTGTGGGTATATTTTAGTTTTAGGTTCATGGTTTGAGATTCGAATTTCTATTGAAGGGCTTCTAATTTTTCTTCTTCTTTGTGTGTGTGTGTGTTTGTGTTTTTTTTTATTTTTTTATTTTTATTTTTTCTGTGTGTTTATGTGTTCTATACGCTGATGCTTTCTCGAACAGGGAGATGATGATTTGAGTGTCGAGGAACAGAATGCTGAGGCTAATCTTGGGATCAACAGTTTGCCCGATGATATTCTTATTGCTATACTTTCTTGTATGAGCCTGAAGGAAGCTGGGCGGACTAGTGTTCTCATGCGTAGATGGAGATATTTGTGGAGGTTTACGTCTGGAAGTTTGGATTTTGATGCTATCATCGATTATAACACTAGAACTGCAATGGAGATATTTGTGGAGGTTTACGTCTGGAAGTTTGGATTTTGATGCTATCATCGATTATAACACTAGAACTGCAATGGAAAGTAAAAAGTTCAGAACTTGGGTCAATCATGTGTTGGAATTGCATCAGGGTCCGTGCCTGCGTAGTTTTATCATTCGTTTTAATTCTCCACGGGCCCGACCCGGGAACATCGATATCGATAGATGGATACATTTTGCAATGCAGAAGGAGGTGGAAAATTTTGAACTGACATTAGCGGTTAATCGTTACTGGTATTCAAAATATGAATTTCCTAACATTGAGAAGTTGTTATCAGTCAAGTCTGCATTTGTCTCCCTACGATCCCTATGTTTGAAGTTTGTTAATGTCAAGGATGAGGTAGTTCATTATCTATTGGCATCATGTAAATATCTTGAATCGTTATCCATATGTGGGTCCAAGTCTACAAGGAATCTCAAAGTTGTTGATCCAATAGCAAACTTGAAGCATTTGGAAATAGAGTGTTGTGATAAAATTCGATGTGTGGATATTTCTGTGACGAGTCTTGTATCGTTTTTGTATGGAGGAGCAGAAGAAGACACTTTGTTGTTCAAGAAAGTTCCAAATCTCTCTGAGCTAACTTTTTCGATGGATTCTTCCCTATCCTTTATTTACGAACCCTACAAGCACTCAAGTTATTCATTTCAGTTGGTGAAGCTTGAGTTGAAACTTTATACTTCGGTTAGTGGTGATCGTTATATTTGTACTTGTCCATACAATCAATTACTAACTTTAGCTACCACAAAAATCACTAACATATTCCAGTCTCTACCTTTTGTCAGATTGATCCGAGAGCAATTCCTCTTGATTTGCCTAAGTTGTACTCTCTTAAGCGGTTGGAATTGTATACCATGTCGCAAATCGGGCGGAGCCTTATCTTCTTCACTTTATTGATTAAGGCCTCTCCTGTCTTACGGGAATTCAAAATAATGGTGAATATTCTTTGCATTAGGATTACCCGTCTTTCTTTTCTTTTTTTATTATTTGATAAGTAGTTCTTAGCTTAATTTACATAGTATGGATATTTTAGTTCTTGTATGTTTGGCGGTGCCTCAATTTCCAACAGAGAATACTTGATCAGCCTGAGGGGTAGTGTTAAGCATCCTTAGAAAGAGAAGTGTGTGTCTGAGGGGGTCGGGTTAAGCAGCTTTTTCCTTTCTTATGGTTATATATGTTCATATTGTCGCAGATGGACTATTTGCTGGATCCTGACGACTATGAGGTAACTCGGGCTTCTCTATAGTTTCAATTAATCCTTTTGTTTCAACATCTGTTTTTCATCACGTTTTTCATCATGACAGATGAGAGATTGGATGCCGTTTCCTGAAATCAGTGCAGCAGAGGCGCCCACATTTTGTTACGAGAATCTTAAGTCAGTTGAAATAGCTAGCTATATTGGGTGTTCAAGTGAAAAGAGCTTGCTGTTGCAATTATTTAAGGTTGCTCCATCCCTTGAGAAGGTGGTCATCAATACACAGGGTGAACATTTTGATAAAGAGCCGTTGGAATACGACAAACATCACCGGGAGACTGGGGCCAGGACGAGGGTGGAAGCTAAAGAGTGCGCCAAGCATCTGGAATCTGGTTTCCCACCAAAAACACAGCTGATTATTGTATAGGGTAAATTACAGGCACAACCCTTGAGGTTCGGTTAAATTACGAGTAACCCCTTCTTCATTTAGAGATTACCAAAAGTGCAGTGACGTGTGCCTTCTTTCTTTGTTATGCCTGTATACCATGGCATGAACCACTTTATTTATTCCTTTTAAGAATTAGATGCATTTACGTGTCGTTACTTGGACATTTTGCAGTTGTATTGTGGATAAATGAATATTTAAATGATTACATCACATCAAACGTTTGTAATGTACTTAGTTAATGGTCAGTTGTAGCCGTTTGTGTTCGAGATGGTGAATGTGATGAGTAGAGGGGATAACATGGTTGGGTTTTGGACGGAGAAACATGGGATTTCAAAAAAAAACTCAAGACGGATGATCATGATCATGACCAAAAGGTTGTTAACTCAACAAATAGGGATAATCTTAGGGCTGTTATCTGGCTGGGCGGGACAAGTGATGTGTCTAAAGGGTGGGAAATGCCCATAAGTGGGAAGGAGTTGAGCGTTGGAGTTCCTGTAAAGGGTGGATTTGTTGAGTTTATCATAGTCGAAAGGGATTGAGAAACAAATGCTATTGTAGTAACCGGTTTCTGTGTTGATGTTTTCCAAGAAGTTAAGTCGCCTTTGCCATACGCATCCCGTATGAGTTTTTCACTTTTGAAACCCCTGGTGGTAATAGTGCTGGAGACTGTAATGATCTTGTTTATCAGATATATCTTGAGGTAATAATGCATGCCCAAGCTTGGTGTAAACACGGTTAGACCCCTGAGGTTTGCATAGCTATAGAAGTCGCTCTTGTCGTTAATTTTTTAGGGGGTCAAACTGTAAGACAGGAGCTGAAGGCAAGGGTAGTATTTATAATTGTAGAAAACTTAAGGGGGTCTAACTGTAAGCGAAAGTCGACAGAATGGGTGATTTCTGCAATATTGTAAAGGTCAGGGGGTCTAAGTAATCATCCATATGTGTTTGTGTGTTAGTCTCTTATGTCATCAGAAGAGCCATTTAGACTGCATGCACCTTTACAACTCTTGTTTATCCCGACGGACACATACCTAAAATGCTCAAAATTCTGCTTATCATATAAATCGAGTTATGCGACATCGATTAAAATTTAGATGTGTTTACTTTAGAAGGAAAAATATTCTATTGTGATAGCTATTGAGACTTTTACCAATTCAATCATAAAGTATTTGATCAGTTGCATTTTTACTCACTTTTAGGCCTTGGATTATTTGCGCTTTGTGGCAACGCGCGCTGATCATAACCAAAACTACCATTTAAATCCCACTTGAGTTCTAAAATATCAACGAATCAATAATTTTAAGCTATATTATTAGTTTCTTTGACTGATTGATAAGCCGTAAAAATTCAAAAATTCTTTTTACTCCAAATCGGTTGGCATTACAAATGACTTGAGTTAATGACATTTGTAGTACCTTGAAAAGGCTGATGGTAGTATAGAGAGAAGCACTTGACTACATAAGGAAATGTAATTTTGATTGATATTACTGCACGTAAAAATTAATTATACACATCCAACTAATTATTGGGGGAAAAAAAAAGCTGTACATTCCACTATTATGAGCTTCACTACCTATAAAGTTTGATTACTCCTTCAACGAGTTAGTTAATGGTGCTGATAACATCACCAAAATATTAAGTAAATGTTTTTGTTGGATGAAGAACAATGGATAGATTCAAGTAAATATATCCCAAAGGGTTTCGCGAACATTCATCCATTTCTTTTCACTTCTCATGCTCCCTTATTCCATTTTATGACAAATATTTTTGCATAATTTTGTTTTGTTAAATTGACAAATAAAAGGAAATGGATAGAGTAAATTATTTAGAGCTTGTAGAGAGCTATAATAAATGTGGTTAAGTTTTCTAAACACGCTTATGGCTATTAAAAACAATAAAAATCCGATGACGAATAGAATAATTATAGTTAAAATAGAACAACGTTTGGCTACTCAAAGGTCATTTGTGATCAATGGTCATAATTGATGACTATAAAAGAGTACGATGCGTAGGATGCGTGTAGGTGTACTAATATAAGCACCAAATTGGTGTATAAAAAATATATATTAATAATGTAAATATATATATATATATATAAACAAAAGATGATATTTCCTAACTTAGAAAATCAACAAATTTCAAGTCTATCAGAACATCAACTTGTCATGTTTGGGCGAGAAAGTCACTATCATTCACCAATTATGGCGCAAGTTCTATTGCATGTAGTCATCACTTTTAGAACAAAAGATCTAATTTATCATACAGAATTTGAATATCTCAACTACAACGAAATTCAATTGAAAATATTTCGATCAATTGATCTCAAAACAATTTGATTAACGAAACAAGTTATCATGCAATATTTTTACCAAATCTCAACTTCGTAGTACATAGGACCACTTCTTACTAAAAATTGACATTTTAATAGCATAACTTTTATTTAATATCAAATGAAACAATTAATTTATATGTCTCAATATAGTCCTATACCAATAAAGAGACCTCAATTATCATTAATCTTTTAGTGTCAAACATTTAGAAATGTCATATTCTTTTTTTGAATACATATGATCGGATTACATCAATGACTCTTCAAGTACAAATCAAACTATTACATCATATTTCAAACAATATCATTCACAAACTATAGATAACCTATTACAATAAACTACTATTAAAGTAGGATAATAAACTACCATAAAGGTAGAAATAAAGTCCACACATTCATCGGTGGGAATCGAACCCAAGACCTTTAAAATAAACTGTGGGCTTGAAACTCCAACCTCATTACTATGCAAGAAACACAAACATATCACCAACCTAGACAAAACAAAACATAATGGCATGACCAATTACTAGCACCAACAACAGCTAACCTCCAACTGCATTAGAGAATGGATCTAAATGGGTAATAGTTGAGAAACCAGCTGTTGTTAGCCCAATACTGTCCAATCGTCTTTTCGAAGCTAGTCCTGAGTGCCGAAACTTCCGAGGAACATCCCCAAGGGTAACATAACTTTCCTAGAGTGTCCTCGAGGGTAACATAACTGAACTAGCCAAAATGGCCAATAGTTTATAATTTCAAGCATATATCGCATAACTTATTGAAACCTTTCAGGGCATTAACAACAATCTGATCCAAAATAAATATTTAACACTTATTTCAAGACATTTCACGAGATCGTTCTAAAAAACTAAACGAATCCAAGATTCTCAATAATTTTCGGTCCCAAAATCAAGATATTCAAAGTATATCATATTTCACGAATGAGGTTATTCATATTGTATAAAATCATAAATTTAAGAAACTAACAATTATCACAAATAAATATTTATTACGTATATGTTCTTTGCCAATCAAAAAAATCTCGTAATTACCAGTATAAATCTCACATGTTATCCAAGTTCATTTCACTAATCTGGTATGCAAGGTCCTTCTAGATCTTGTTGCCTATATAACTCTATAATACTTAAATTAGCACAACTTATTTAATCGTGCTAATTCTTAGTACTAACTATACTTCGAAGTCTCTCACTTATTTCAAGGATATTACATATATTAAACACCATTATAATATGTTTATTCTTGGGCTTTTAGCTTATGTCATTCGTTGTTAGCCCAATTTCAGAATCTTATGTCAATTGTTGTTAGCCGAATTTCAGAATTTAATCTCTAAGATCCGAACCATTAGAAATAGGCTCAATATAAATGTTAGATCCAATATTAAGCCCGTCTTTAATAAATTCTAATATATAAGCTAAATCAATTTAATTAAATATGAATGGGTTAAAGTAACCAAATCACTACTCTATCACAAGTAAATGCTTGATACAATATACAATTACTAACTTAATCAAAGGCTTTACTAGTTTCAAAAATACACAATAAATTTTGAAAATCACACATACCGGCACCAACTTTCAGGCGTTGGGACTCTAGAGGTGACTCTTGTGGGCTTAAGAGGCGACTCCCGAACACGTGGCACTTTGCCCCGCATACTCAAAACATTCAAGACATAGTACTTTGCCTCATGGGCTCAAGACTTTCAATATATAGCACTTAGCCTCGTAGGCTCGAGACGTAACATTTGCTCTACAGGCTCAGGAGGTGGCTCTCATGTGCGTAGTAGCACTTTGCATCACATAGTACTTAGTTCCCCGTTTTTCAGTTGGCAACCTGCTCTAATACCACTTGTCACGACCCAAAATTTCTTTTAAGGGAGGGACGATGTAATGCTCCGGTACTTCCTACTATGTTAGAATTTATTATATATTATGTTTCATGCAACATTTTAAAATTTACTATATAAGTTTAATGTTTTATGCAATTATTATGTGACTCTTATTTTATATGTGTGAATTATGTGATAAATATTATAATTTTATGTGATTAAATGTGTATTTGCTCTACATGCATTTTAGCAATGTAATTATTTCTTTACTCCATACTTATTAATATATCAATATTAGTCTTATTATAGAAAATTGCCTCCCTTTACAAATTATATTTTTCAAAGATGTATTTTTATTCTTATTTCAAAAATTGAATATTTAAATATTCTAGACTATTATTTCTTGAATATATATATTTATTTTTCGAAACTAGAATTTAAATTTCTCAAATAAATCATATATTCCAAATTGAGTTATAAATTTTGAATTTTAAATATACAATAATGTATTTTTGGAATTTTTCTGAATTTGTATGTATACTTTCAAGAGCTTAGGTGTTACTCCACTTCTGCTTAAGTGGTCTCCTAAATTAGATTATGTGTTAGTTCACATTTCCCTCTTGCTTGTTTATTTCACTTCCAATTTCACCCCTTCTCCTTCTTGCACCACTTAGTCTTCAAAGCCTAGAAAGAAAAAGAAGAAAAAACCTCTTAGAGAAGGTAGTGAATTCGCTTAAGACATGAGCTAGTTTTCTTATAGTGTTAGCATTTTATCTCCCCTATTAGAACCTAGGAGGTAACCACAAGTTGGTTTCCATATTTGGTCTAAGGGAATACAGGATATGTTAGTTATATGCATATGATGTTTCTATGAGCATGTTAGGCTAGAATTCTTGAAAAGCATGCTGGAAATTATTGCAATTGTGCTAAAATGATGCTTGAATTATGTGTTATCATGTTTGACACCTTGTTAGGATCCTATTTATGTGATAGAAGCTGAAATTTCAAGTTTGACAAGCTGAATTTCTAGTTGGAAACCTGCTGGAATTACTATTCATAAGCTGAAAATCTTGTTTTCAAGATGAAAATCCAATTTTTGCAAAGCTAGAAAATCCGATTTTTACCAATGGAAAACCTGTGTTATAAGCTGTAATTTCAGTATATGATAAGCTGGAATTACAGTGTTTTCAAAGCTGGAAATTTCAAAAGTTGCGCACTTGAACATTTTGCGTCACAGTCTGAAAATTCCAGGTCTCGTAAACTGGAAATTCAAAATTTTACCAACTCAAAATCTATTTTACAACCCTGGAAATATACGTGTGGAATTTCAGCAAATTCTAAGCTAGCAATTCAGTAATTCGAGGATTGGAATTTTCTGCTCGCCGTCGAAAAACTGTCGGTTTTTACAAACTGGAAATTTTGTAAACTATGCTGAAAATTTGTGCAACAACTAGTTGAAACAGTGTGTATTGTGCTGAAATCTGAGTTAAATGTATTGGAATTGTGTGTATAAGGGCCCGATGTGATAGGGGTGGATGCAGTCGAGTTCGGCCGGGCGGCAATGAGCTTGTCGGTCTTAAAATAGTTCTCGACTCTCCATCGTTGCCTAATCCCACCTTGCGTGGATGGAGAGTCCATGTACTGAAGTAGGTCGTAGCAATTCGACATATGTCCGGGATATGACCACTGGAGTGTTTGGTTAGGATGGGAGTATGGGTTAGAATTTAGTTACGGCAGGGCGAGATGAGGTAGCCACCTGGCTAGGTGAAAAATGGTAGAAATGTATTGAAATCTATTTTCTTATGTTCTGAAAATTATATGATGTATGTTTGATACAAGTATGTGAAAATATGCACGATCATATGACACACGCGCACATTATGTATTAAGTGAAATTGCTACTCAATGTGTTGTTGACGCTGTTGTTATCCAATGTTTTAGCTGAGTATGAGGACGAGACTACCAACAAGGAGGGTGGAAAGGGGCGATTTGAAACTTTTGGCTAGAGGAAGTCTTAGTCGAGTCCTTGTAGTTTTGTCATGTATTTAGGACTCTTATTATGTACTTATTGTTTGCTATGTAATAAACGACTTTTATGAAAATTTTCAGTTTTCAATAATAAAAGCATTCATAGCATGTTTCCATAACTAGCCAATAGTTTCGAGTCATCATAGGTGGTATCAGAGCACAGTTTTGGGGGGAAAGAGTCTATATTAGATTATGAACTGTCTAACCTTTGAATTGTTGTGTAGGAAATGGCCCGTTCCAATGAGTCATCTAACCGTAGAGCCCGTTATGCTTGTGGTGATGGATCTCTTCTGTAAGAGTACGCCAGCTCCGACTCAACGACCTCCTAATAGAACTAACTTCACTTCGTGAGGACCACGAGAAACTCCAGGAGGAGCGTCACCATACGAAACTAATTATTCTAATGTTTATGATGAAAAATACCTAAATAAATGAAAATATAATCTTATATATTTATGTATGACTCTACATAGACGAATTATACGTTCAATCATACGTGATTGACGAGTGAGGGATTTGCCAAAAACCATAGCTATATTGTAGGGTACTATTCAAATTCCTCAATGTTCAAATCAATTTCAAATTTAGTACGTTTTGGCCGACTATGTAGATACCTCGTGTCTAATCCTAAATTGTTATGTCTGATCCATTATACGCATATATGCATTTATGTAGACACAACAGGACAACGTATAAGGCATGGAAAGTATGGAACACGTTCATGTCTTGCTGATGAAAAGATGGGTACTTACAAATTAGTAGTAGGTTTGCAGATAAACCAGACGTCAATGAATGTGTAAATTCTTGTATAGCAAATTGCTATCCCCCAAAGACTATTACAAATCTGTCCAATTATTAACGGTTCGTTTCTTTCTATCTTTATTCTTTTTGTATTTTCTTTGGGGGAAAAAAAAAGATTTGCTTCTAGATAGATGGTTTGCTTTGTTTAGACTACGAGTATATATTCAAAAAAACAAAAAAACAAAAAAAAAATTAAAATCTGAAACCATCCTAAAATTAATATTTATATCTAGAAAGATCGTGAAAATAATTTTCAATTAAAAAGAATCAAATCGTTGACTTTTACATCATTTCTGTGAAAAATTATCCTAGAAATTTTATATTATATATTAATGATATTTAAACATATGTTAATTTCATTTACCCATACTAATTTACATATAGAAGAATCTTTTTATCAAAACTAAGTTATGATGGTTTATCTCTTTACTTAGTTCACTTAAATTTAAAAATTAAGATTTTCTTAATCATAAATTATATACCTTAATTTTTTCAAAAGAAATCACAATTTATGTATCTCAATTGTAATTTCACATGCATATTTTTTGTTGATTAAATACATTAACACAAACACGCACATACCACCGGATCATATTTGGACTGAATTTTAAAAAATTTAAGGGGTATAGTAATATGATTTGGTAATCGAATCTGACCTATGATTTGAATACATCATTGTCAAATTCAATCCAACAAAAATCAAAAAATTCTACAAAAAGTGCAACTTGATCGATGTTAAACTAAAAATATAAATCTACAATTGCATATTATTTAAAAGATTTTATCAAAGTTGTATGTGTGTAATATTATCAATATTACAATCGAAATTGATCCATCGAATATTTTGATGAGTTGAATTAAGATTGGAATCCGATTTAGATCAACTGTTTGCTCCAATGCTGGCCTTATATATCTGTTTCATATAATTGGCAGATGCAGATCAACTGCATGCTTGGATGCATGCCTTAAAAATTCCCCGCAAAAGCAGCTTCAAGGAGAATAAAAGAATTGATAGCATCTTGAGATGTTATCGTGATTCAATAAGTAATATTGTGTACTTTTGAAGTACTTGATCAATATTATTATGTAATATGAATATATTTCTTTATTATGTTTATTATTTTCATTCAAGAGTAACAATAATATATTTATATGTTCATCCTAAAAAAAATTGTACTAAATTAAAATATATACTTTTTATATTTTATACACACGTAGAGTGTGTGGTGTTGCTAGTATATATAAAAAAAGAAAATACAAATTAAAAATATCATTTTTTTTCTTTCTTCTTTTTTTTTTCCCAACCTCTACCCCCCCTCCCCCCCCAAAAGAAACATAAACATTCAGAAAAACGAGAAAAAGAAAGAAACACGCACATTCGCACAGAGATCCGAAATTAGCAAACAAAATCTGGGTTGATTGTCAAACTGATCATATTATTTGATTCCCCACAAGATGTAGAACAAATGTCAGCAAAATATTTTTTTGAAAAGATGCCTATGCGTGACATAACCCCCACGCAACGTTGTTGCCCTGTCAAGCGGCGTCGCGTAGCATTTTTGCAGCGCACAAGCATCTTTTCTAATTTTTTTGCCTTATAATTGTTCCTCATCTAGTGGGCAATCCAACCATATGTTCGATTTATTGATTCATCAATATTTCATAAGTTAATTTCATGTGTGTATGAGGATGTGTGTGAATATGTGTTTTTTCTCAAGAACATAGTACAGGAGTTCGTGGTGTTGGGTAGGTGGGGGGGGGGGGGGGGGGAGGGGGGTGATTGGAGTTGGAAAAAAAAGGAATAATAATAATTATTTTATATACTTAATATATTAGTCATATTATTTTAATTTTTATATGTTATTTTTTATAAAATACTTTTTATTTTACATTTTTATATTTTTAATATGTACTAGCTATTTATTATAATATATATTGTATTGATATGTTACACACACACGCACACACACACACACACACACATATATATATATTGTATTTAGTAATTTAAATGTTATATATATATACTGTGGGGGAGGGAGGCAATTATATTTAAAGAAGAATGATTATTTGGATAATTAATTTCCCTCCAACTATGAACAATCAAACTGGGATGTATAGTAAAATCCAAATAAGCATCCATGTCATCATTCTTAAATCACGTCGTCGGCACATGACTCTTTCCACCCAGAAAACCGATTCTGTCCTGAAATTGAAAAGGATCAACAAATTGTTGTATCAAATCAATAATTAGTGTAGATCTTGTTCTTAAATTAAAGAGGGGCAAACTTCTGGAATGAAAATTATATTTTTTCTATTATCAATAACTATATTAAGTGATAATATATTTTATTTTGTCACAAATTAAGTTGTTTTAGTGATAATAACTTTTAGGACAAAATACACTTAATCCCCTTCAGCTAGACTTATGTAGCACGTTGCCCCTAGGGATGCAAACGAACCGAGCCGGCTCGCGAGTCTGACGACCCGGCTCGACAAAGGTTCGAGCTCAAATTTAAATAATTCGAGCCGAGCCGAGCCGAGCTCAAGCCGAGCTCGAGCCCAGTATTTCTTGTTCGAAGGCTCGCAAGCCTTTATTTTTTTAATATTTATTTTTATTTTTATATAATTATATATATAATTATAAATAATATATTAATTTTTGAACTCGAGCCCAAGCTCAAGCTTGAGCCTGTAGCTCAAACATAATAAAATATTTGAAAATATTTAAACTCGAGCTCGAGCCTATAATTTATTCACAAATTTGAACCAAATGAGCCGAGCCGAGCTTGAGCCTATTTTCTCCTGGCTCGTCGAGCTCGAGCTCGAGCTCGATCTATTTGGTTCGAGCTCAAGCTCGAGCCCGAAAAAAAAGCCAAGACTCAGCTCGTTTGCATCCCTAGTTGCCCCCTTATAATATAATAAGTTTCAATTAATCTCTCAATCTTAATAAGTAAATAAATTATACACAAATGAACTTAACTATTATTTATAAAATACCTATTATAACCTTTGGAGTTAATTTCATTTTTGATCCCATAGGAAATATCAAATTCCACATTTAATCCCCTTAGAATCATTTTGCCACATTTAACCCGTAGGCGTGATTTTTACGCCATACATACTCGTACAACACATACACACTTTCTTTATACTCCCGTACAAACGTGGAATGGGGAAATTTTCATTTTCAATCCCACAATTTAGCTCCTGTTCAAGTTCAATAAGAAGGCTCATTTACTTTTTGTCGGGAAAGATTTCAAGAAATCAATGAACAAAATTGACTTGCCTTAGGAGTCCGATTTCAGTAAAATTTCTTTGATAGTGTGTTATTTTTACCTAATTTTAGGTCTCAAACTGTGCTTATTTTGATTAACTTTGAATCTTAAATTAGTTAAAATTTCACAAAAGTTAATTCTTACTTGCCATAGGTGAAAATTGATGAAAAGAATCTAAAAACAGGCCTAAAGGTGGTAAAACGTGCAGAAGAATGTCGTACAAGAAAGCTGGAAGACTAAATTTGGAAATAATCATGTTCGTCACATAAGGCGTGCTCACGCCTTATGGGCTGAAATTCTTACGCGGGAATGGATAAAAGAGGAATCTTGATATGGCAAGAGTTTGACTTGGAAACAAATTCCCTACTTGCTTATGACTCTTAGAATTTGCCAAAGAATTATCCTAGCCCCATCAGGAATTTGGTATAGGGTTTGAACCCTATATATACCCGATGATATCGTATTGTTTAGACATCTTGGATTTCAATCTTTTATTCTAGTTTTAGTTTTAGTCCTTAATTTTAATTCAACTTTTATATTTTTATTGTTATTATGGTCATGCGTGGCTAAACAACTTTATTCAATCAATGAGTAATTTGAGCCAACGTTTTCTTCAAGGATTTGTGAGATCTAATCGGTTTGCTTGTCTTTTAATTTTATGCAATATTTGTGTATTTTTCTATGCTTTTTGGGAAAACTCCGTCTCTTATTGTTGTTTTGTTAGTTGTGCAATTAATTTAACTTCATAGTTCCAGTTGAAGAAATCAAATCCGGAATTGTTTGATCGAATCAACACAAGTAGAAAGTAGTATAATTCGTTATACTATGAAAAATACACAATCTAGTTTCGAGCAACCACATTTGTAGGTTTGTTGGCTAGGATTTGGGTGCTGTTAACGGGTTAAATCGTATCGTTTGACTAGGGTTATTCGTTTATTAGGGATTATTCATAGTGTTCGCATGTCTAGTTTATTATTAAGGAAAGATTAGGTTGGACGATTTCTTTGAAGGCTATAACCAATTTATTGCATCAATTAAAAGCTATTTTTGAAACAATGATCAATCCATGAAAACGTTGTGCGAAGAATTATCCTTAACTGAGTCTTTATTCTTAAATATTTACTTTTGATTTCTTTCTTGCTTTTATTAATTTGTCATTCAAAAGCCCCTTTCTTCCCTTTTATTTTACTTGGTTATCTTGAAATTTATCTGTAATTATTCCCGATGGGATCAACCCTTCTCACCCTATTTACAAATTTATTTGGATTTAAGAATAGTTGAATTTATTTTTTGTGGATTCGACATCCATTAGTCCTATTTACTTATTTAAAAAAGGCACATGTTAAAGCAATTATCTGACTAGAAGGAGCTATTAAGCAATTCACAAATTAAGTTATGAAACTAAATTATATTATAAATAAATTACCCATAAACTAATAACCTAATTTAATTCAAAAGTATTTTATTAAGAATTATGAGAAAAACGAAGGCTCCACTTGGACAAAAGGATTCGGAAACAATGAATTTATTTAAACGTATTACTTCATGTCTAAGTATCTTTTCTAATAATCAGATTTTATAAATAAATAGTTTGAGTTTGAATGAATTATTATCTAAAATCATTGAATAGATCATTCGGGGTAAACCAATAAGTTTTGTATATATAGAATGAGAAGATGTAACATAAAATCAACAAAACAAAAACCAAAGAATTTGATTCACAAAAACTCGGAGATTGAAGGATTACAAAAACATTATGGAAATATGACTTAAGGCTTGAATTGGGTTGAGGGTTTGGATTTGACAAAAGGATCCAAGGCGAAGTACAAATGATATCAAATTTGATGGATTTTATATCCATCACAAAGGCTTAAAAAATATCTCATCAAATCGGGAGTTAAGAGATTTTAAATCCATTGTAATATGATTTTATCCAAACAAAAGTCAATAAATTCTTTAATTTAAATTTTTTAACTTTGAATTCATCAATTCAAGTACAACCTAAAAGAATAAGTGTATACCGAATAACCAAAATTGCATGGGAGCATCTATAATAAGGTTATGACACTACAAGAAATTTTAGTTTTAATAACAAAAATGTTTGTTGTGAAAGTGCAATTTTTCATTGCAAAATTTATTAACTACGAAATATTTTTATTACCAGCTTCGTAGGCAAATTCACATTGCTAAAAGTTTATTGCAACGAAAAGTAGAATGTGTTGCCTATACATTGTATATAAGCAACATTATTGATTTCGTTGCTAACTTTTGCATGATTGACAACAAATAATATTCTCTAAAAAATAATATTTTTTCGTTGGTGAAAAGAATGTTTTGTTGCTAAACATCGTATTATGAAGATAGCAGTTTATGAAACTTGCAATGATACATTTTGTTGCAAAAGGCATGATCTTTAACAATAAAATATTTCATGCCTCAAAATATGTTATGATAACGAAAATGTTTGTTCACAAATACTTTTTGCCTTAATGAAACTATTTGTGCCTAAAAATATTTTTCCACTACAAATATTTTTCATTCCAAAACGCATATTTTTTTTTTGGTGAAGATAATATTTCATTGCTAAACTCCATACTATGGTGATAGCATTTTATGAAATTTGCAACGATACATTTCGTTGCAAAAGGCATGATCTTTAACAACAAAATATTTCGTCCCTCAAAATATTTTTTGGCAACAAAAATGTTTGTTAACAAATACTTTTTTTTTTCAATGAAACTATTTGTGCCTAAAAATATTTTTCCTCTACAAATATTTTTTGTTCCAAAAAGCATATTTCAAAAACCATCCGTGACTAATATAAGATCCATGGATGTTTGTTCGCTGTTGCTCACCAATTAGCCCGAAATTCATCCTTTGGTGAGAATGAGACTAATGTCATTCCAGAGTTTATTCGTCATGTAATTGAAGTTGAAGCCCATTCCATCGGTTGATTTATAAGATCCTATTTCTTTCAAAAAAAAAAAGAAAAAAACATCCGTGACTCGAACCCTTAGTTAAACCCTTTGCTCATCGCATGATTCAAACCCTCGAATGCACCATTTAAGACTTGTCACAAATTAATCAAACCCAAGTTTCCGCCGTGGCAAGGGAACAAATGCACCTGGACCAATATTCCACAACCTGGAATCGAACCTAGATGTCGTAGGGTATGAAGGTTTGCTTGCTGATAGACCATGTGGATAATTTATGTATGTGTTGCTATGTTTTTATACTTATTAAATTTAGATAAAATTATCACTTTATTATTTTTGATTTTTTTAATTTATTACTTATCCTTAGTTTGTACAATTTAACAACTCAATTTAACATATAATTAAGTTTAGGTTAAATTATCAATTTATTAAAAGTCCAACATGCATTATTATTTGAATTAAAAATACAAAAATTACTTATCCTCTATTAAGAAAATGAGGAATTGATAGATATTTTTTACATTGTTAAATTAATTTAAAAGACTATTAGTTGAAAATTAATTTCATTGACTTTTTAAATATAGAAAAAAAGTTTTAAGTGTTTTCCTAAATATTTTTAACAATTTATTATACTAAAAGCATTGACTAATTTGCAACAAAATATTTTCATGCACATGTGTACTAAATATTTTAGCACAAAATATTTTGTCCACATAAGCACACAATTATTTCCAACGAAAAATTTAGTTTCTAGTTTATCAATATTTTTACGACATTGTATTTCGTTGCCCAATAAGGTACAACTGCTACAAAATTTTTCATTGTAAACATTTTAGTATAATGGCACGATAACATTGTGCCACCAATCACTTGAAACTATTATTAACAATAAGTTTCATTGCCTAAATAAATGTAGAGCCTACAATTATATTTTATTGTAAAAACAACCACAGTAGCTACGTCTTCATGTTACTCTTAAAACAATTATTCTTTTGCAACAAAATATTTTGTTACAATTTATAAATATCGTTGCCAAATAAATTATACAAGTGAGAGCTGAGAGAAATCATATTTTTTGCAACATCAAAAAAATTTTATTCCAAAAAATCATTAATAAACAACAAATGTCATTTTTTTGTTGTTAAAGCTTAATTAACTAATTGCAACAAAAATAATATTATAGCAAAAGAAATCGTTGTAAATTTTACAATTTTTTCTAGTGTGATATTGTGGCTTATAACATCAATCTTTTATATTGTGACAAATATTGAAATACAAACTGCTATACAACTATTACACAACTGAAAAAAACTTAGTATCGAACTAGAACAATACCTGCAGTCACAAATAATCGGACCCGCAACCTATTATGAGACCTCCACCAATTTATGCTTTTTGAAATAAGCTTTAGTTAGAAGCACTTAGTACGTAAATGATAAATCAGGAGAACCATTACTCATGTCAACAAATATTAAAGACAAAGGTTAACAATTTATAAAATCTGACGAAATTAATATCAAAACTTTTAAGATATATATATATATATATATATATTGTATTTTAGTTAAATTGTTGAAAATTAGAGGTCAATTCATGTAAAATTGGAATAATTAGGAATAAGCCGTTGTCCCGTGACTGCAACTCGGGTAAACTATAGAAGTTCCAAATTAGAATGACGATCAAATCATAATTGATGCAGCAAAATATATTTTAAGTCAAAGTTTTAAAACATATGATTAATAATCTTATGGAAAGTCAAATCAATCACGTCAAGACAATATCAATCAATATAACATAAAGAGATTAGGCTCAAGATTAATCTTTGATCTTAATTAGAAATTTTTCTACATCTTAATAACCTTTCAAATAATAATAATAGATTTATGAAACATTAAAGTAAATCCATGCAAAATTGGGAATTATTATCTCATTCACGTTATTAATGCCATTACATTGACGGAATTTACGTGACCAAATTATAAAATCCAATTACGTGTAAATTAAATCACTTCTATATACCAAAAATGCAACTCCAAGGACAATAATGTATAATGTGATAAAAAAAATAAAATTGAACACTATATATTTGAACCAAATGAGGTCCTCTAGAGTTCATAAACAACAAGTTTTGTTAGTTAATATATTGAGAAGTTAGGGGAAACAAAAAGTAGTAAAATATTCCATCATATCTGCTATGAATCAAGGCAAAACCATAAGTGTGGTGATAATGTTGGTTTTGCTATGTGCAGGCCAAGCAACATCTAATTTCCAGAGCTGCTTTGAATTTTGTGAGATTGGTTGTTTTGTAGGTCAACGGAATAAATTAAAATGTACATTGGGTTGCCTTGCCAAGTGCATAATTCCTTCGGGTTTGAGTTCGAGTCCGAGTCCGAGTCCAAATTCGAGTTCGAGTTTGATTGGGCTTAACTATTGTACATTCGATTGCACAATCGACAATTGCGCTGGATTTGGCATGGGTAAGTTTTATTTAATTTTATTTAAATTTTTTTGGTGGTTTTGTATTTTTTTTTTTTTTTTGTAAAATTAGAAATGAAATATATAACAAGGTTGTGCCAAATCGATGTTTTAATTTTGCAGATTTCAAGAAAGTTGAAGATTGTGTCAATACTTGTTATGCAAAATGTAGTGATTCTGCTGGTGCTGAGGCTCCTACTCCAATCTCTACTTGACCCATGATGCTACAAAAGTACGAAAGTAATTGAGAAAAAAAAGAGAGAAAAATGTAATAGTAGATGAATTAAGTTGCAGTGATGAAATTTATAATGATAAATCCATGGGTTTGTTTGAATAATTTCATTTTAGAATGAATAGAATCGGTCAGTAATTAGTCAACTAAGTCGAATTGGGTCTATCAACCCAATTAGATTAACATAACATTAAAGTTTGCATCAAAAATATTAGTTATTGTGCCACCTAAGATAAAAACTTTTATATACCAAATTTAAGAAAAAAATTAGATGAAGTTAAGTACTTATGGAATATGAGACAAATTATAGACTACCCTCATAAGAATTAACACATTGTAAGAATAAAAACATGAATGTGATATTAATTAGTGGCTAAATGGCTAGATTCCATACAGATATGTCAATATATAAATGCAATGACTTGAGAAATTTATGGTTTACTATAATAATAATAGGGGATTTATATAAAATTAGAAAGTCAATATGAAAAACAAGGATTGCTTAGGGTATATTTGTAACAATCCTCGATCAACTTCAACAATATCACAACATTCAACGTCAACAATATCACAACATTCTCTGGCTCCATCTGGATTAATTTGATCGATTGTTGTCAATGATTTGATTTGTAATAAAAGCACTAAGGCTGGTATCCTAAAGTAGTTATCAACAAGTAATATGCAAAAAAGAGAACAGAAACCAAAAAAACATCGTATGCCAATCCTCAGACCCTCAGATATCTCGTCCAGGCAGCACGCTAAACTGGCCATTTTCCAAGACATATGTTGTTTAAGAATCCAAGCGTTCAATGCCCAACTCCGAGGCTAGTTGTCGAATTTTGGAAGCGTCGCCGTCTGTAACACTTCTGCCGAGGGTGAACGTGAGTGTCTTTCTCAGTCGAAGGTCTCGAAGGAGTCTTGAGTGAAGTGATGTCCACTGTGGACATCACTGTAACAAATATAGAATCTTTGACGATAAAAGTCCTCATTTTTTGACGGACAGCAGACCTCTCAGCTTCGGTGGTCTGCCGGTAATGTGCTACCATAGTGGTCTGCTCTTCCAGAGCGGTTTCGAGATGAGCCAATTGCGCCCGAAGCTTATTCCTCTTCTTCCTTGTTGCGCGCAAGGTGGTTCGGTACCTTAGGCCGGCAGCTCCGGTTGTGTTTCTAACCTTCTGACTCAGTCTGCGTGCCTTTCTTTCCATACTTGTCACCGCCTGCCTCTTTGCCTCAGTTTTTAAGGATGTCTTCGTTATCAATTGTGTGGCATCAATGAGCTCCTTCTCGTGGTGGAGAAGCTCACTGACAGCCACACGGAGCTGGCTCCATCTAAATACCGGAGGCCTTCGGGGTGGCATGTTGCACCTACAAAGGCACACAAGCTGTTAGTTGAGAGAGAGAGAGAGACAGCTACCAGACGGACACTTTCCGTACAGAAAAGATTTAACAGGAAAATTAGGAAAGCCCATTTCTGGACTTGTAAACTTGGACTATCAGAAAAACTTCCACATCAACAAATAATCCATCCTCACACACACACATATAATCCATCCTCACACACACACATCCTCAATTAACATTTTTAATCGTTGAATTTAAATATTATGATATCAAAAAAGTGTTAAAAGAAAATGAAATTATTATCACTACAAGAAAACAGCCATTTGCCTACGGAATTTTCCTACGGAAAACCTACGGAATTTACGTTTTCCAACGGAAAACCCACGGAAAACCTACGGAATGGATTCCCTCAGAAAAGTGTCGTCGGTAAGCTTTTGCTAGGGAATTACCTACAGAAAACCAACGGAAATTTCGATCATGATTCGCCAACAGATTACCTACGGAAAACCAACGGAAACTTCGATCATGATTCACCTACGGATTACCTACGGAAAATCAACGGAAAAAGCACCTACGGCTTACCTACGAAAACGTAGGGAATTTTGCTAGATAATTACCTACGGATTACCCACGGAAAATTCCATTGATTTTCCGTTGGTTTTCCGTTGGTAATACATCCAGATCGCCGGAGCACCGCCACCGGTCGGGCTGTCTCCGCCGCCGCCCCGGACCCTGTCGCCGTCGCTGCCGTCACCACTTGGCAGGCCCCCACAGCTGTCATCATCACTGGAATAGTGCCCCCATAATTTGCAAATTTTTGCAACTAAAGGGATTTGAACTCGTGACCTCAGGCTTGTTTGTCAAGCCCTCAACTACCAAGCCATTGCAAGAGCTTGTGACATGTTTTGTTTTGTTTTTTTTTATACTTATTACATATTTGTTTGATTATTCGTATTTTAATTTATTAATATATTATTTTGTTTTATACTTATTACATATTCTTATTTTGTTAACTTATTTTAATTTTTAATATATTATTTGTAAAATATTATTTATATTGTTTTAAATATCAAATATACATTCTAAATTTGTAAATATTATTTATATTGTTTTAAATATCAAATATACATTCTAAATTTGTAAATATTATTTATATTGTTTTAAATAACAAATGTACCATCTACATATGTATTTACATATAGAATTTAGCAAAAAAAGAATTTTAAAAATGTAATTGTTCATACATCTTTTAAAAGTCGAATTTATTTGTATTTTTAGATTTATTTTGATGATACATGAATTTTTCCAGAATAAATTTGTTATAACGATATACATTGCTATTTATTTTGATGATAAATTGAACCTATGACCTCTTGGATGGAAATGTAATGCTTTGGCACTAAACTAATTTCAAGACCAACTCATTAATCTATTTTTTAATAATTACAAATAATATTCAAATATTTTAACTTTATTAAATTCAATTTATTTAATATTATTTTTTGAATTGCTGAAAATATTCTCTTAATTCAATCGAGAAGAGAGAGATTAAATATTAGTAATGAGAGGAGAGAGAAATTAATTATAATAAAGATATGTATAAATTATAATATTTATAAATTATAAAGATAGTATAAATTATAAAATTAATAAGGTTATGTGTTAATTTACATATAGAATTTTGCAAAAAAAGAATTTTAAAAAATTAAAATTATATTTGGATCATACATAAATTCAAAACTTTTACAATGGCTATAATAATATTTAACAATAGATTCATATAATTAAAGATCCGTTAAAGATCCGAATCCGAATCCATTAAAGATCCGAATCCGAATTTTGATAATATATTTTATTAAATTTATACATTATATATAATACAATAGTAATAAAGATACTTCAATGTAATATATACACAATTAATTAGTCTAGATATTGAAGATCTCTATTACATACACAATATATATACACATATAGGATATGTTATTGGAGATATCTATTATATAATATCATTAAATATACAACTAATAATCTATATACTTATTAGAGATCTTTACTAAATATACTATACGTAAACGTATTTATATATAATTCTAAATATATATTGTCATTAAAGGAACAATTCAATAGTTATTAAAGATCTCTATTATATATATAATATATTTGTACAAGTTTATATATTTAGCCAGTACCAACTATCGGATTCGGATCCACATTGCACTGATTTGCTCCAGATCCGATCCTTTGACAACCCTACTTGGATTGTACATAAATTCAAAACTTTTGAAATATATTTGGCCAGATTTTAAAAGAGGGAGATAGAGGGAGTAATGAGAGTAAAAATGAAAATATTCCCTCGGTTTTGCCTCGCCAAATTTTAAAAAAAATTACCAAGGAAAAAATCCGTTGGGAATCCCTTGGAATATTTTGAACGAGATTACCTAAGGAAAATTCCGTTGGGATTCCATCGGGAATTTTCTAAAAAAAATTACCAAAGGAAATATCCGTTGGGAATCCCTCGGAAAATCTTGAATGAGATTACCTAGGAAAAATTCCGTTGGGATTCCGTCGGGAATTTTCTAAAAAAAATTACCAAGGGAAATATCCGTTGGGAATCCCTTGGAAAATCTTGAACGAGATTACCTAGGAAAAATTCCGTTGGGATTCCGTCGGGAATTTTCTAAAAAAAATTACCAAAGGAAATATCCGTTAGGAATCCCTCGGAGAATCTTGAACGAGATTACCTAGGGAAAATTCCATTGGGATTCCGTCGGGAATTTTCTAAAAAAAATTACCAAGGAAAATATCCGTTGGGAGTCCCTCGGAAAATCTTGAACGAGATTACCTAGGGAAAATTCCGTTGGGATTCCGTCGGGAATTTTTTAAAAAAAATTACCAAGGGAAATATCCGTTGGAAATCCCTCGGAAAATTTTGAACGAGATTACCTAGGAAAAATTCCGTTGAGATTCCGTCGGGAATTTTCTAAAAAAAATTACCAAGGAAAATATCCGTTGGGAATCCCTCGGAAAATCTTGAACGAGATTACCTAGGGAAATTTCCCTCGGTAATCCCTTGGTAAAAATGGCGCTACTTCTCCCGCCATTTTCTTGGCAAATTTTCCTACGGAGTACCAACGGATTACCAATGGAATTGCATGTTCCCAACTTCCGTAGGTTTTCCGTAGGATTTCCGTTGGTATTTGCAAGAGACTTTTTCCGTCAGGTTTCCGTAGGAAAATTCCGTAGGTTTTTGCCTGTTTTCTTGCAGTGTGTATTATCACATTTAATTTAACAATTCAAAAACACCAATTGAATAACACTCATTTGGATAGAATCTAATCAGCTGTAAAATAATTACTGGAACTACTCATACAGATAAGAATTATTGGGAAGTGAACAGGCAAATGTTTTTATCGACCTTTATTATTTTCTCTTACCTCTGGAACTAATTTTATACCACTTCAAAATCTCAATCAAAATAAATGTCATTCATTATTTAGAGTTTAAGAGTGTTAACAAGAAATGCCAATAATTTTTGAGAAATAATAATAAATTGTGTTTTTAGGAGTTTGCTGGAATAGATTTTTTAAAAAGAAAAAAATATTTATTTTTTGAAAAATACCATTTTTGTAAAAAAAAAACTTTGTGTTTGGCTCTACTTCCTAAAAAGGCAAAGGCCAAGAAAGCTCAAGAAATATATTTTTTTAGAAACTATTTAAAACAGATTCAAATAGAAATACCTTTTAAAACACAGTTAATTATTGTATTGAAACACAAAAGTATTTAATTTAAAAAAAATTTATTATAAAGACTATGATTCAAGAAACAAATTTTTAATGACTATTTAAACGGACGCCGTATATATGCATTTTATTATAGTAATCTTATATATATAAAATGTCCAATAATAAACAAGTTGAATGTAGAGAAATCTAGAAGAAATTCAACTCCCAAAACGAACCCATTGTAAAAAAACATCAAGAATCGAGACGTCGCACCCATGAAATGAATTTTTTTTGCGAAAAGCCAATAAACAACTGAAAGTTAATATACATAAACAGAACAGATTTAACAAGTATAGTAGGAATGCCCATTTCTGGATTTATAAACCCAGACTATCGGAGAACTTTCTTCCAGAAAAACTTCCCGCCAACCAACATCAACAAATAATCCAACCTCACACACACATATCAACCCACAAACATACCACATATCCAATAATAGAGAACACTACGTGAAAAAACATCAAGAATCGAAAAAGAACATACCTGAAAAGGGAGTGGCCGTCGGCGGTGGAGCAGTCGGTGGTCGGCCGCGGAGAAATCGGCTGTCGGGGGACGAGCAGTCGGCGGTCGCCGGCGGAGCAGTCGGCGGTCGGCGAAGAAGATTTGGGGGGAAATATTATTCTGAATGTTTAATTTTTTTGAGTTAGTGTGGTTTGTTTATAAGATAGTGTATTTATATATAGTTTTATTAATAGAAGTCAAAAAACGTGTGTCTAAAACTAGGGGTGTCAATTCGGATGGGTCGGGTGGGTTCGGGTCGGGTTGAGGTAGGTATATAACATTAAAAATCCCAACCCGAACCCAACCCGACCTGATGTTCAACCCGAAAGGCCTAACCCGAACCTGATATGATTGGGTTCGGGTTGACTTGATACACAATCAGATCACCCAACCACACAGCCTGACCCCATAACCTGATCGGACCCAAAACCTATTTCTCAAAACTTTCAATGAACAACCAGAAAATTTGTTCAAAAAAACAAGATCTGGTGATTGATGAGGGCAGAACAATTATTCAAAAAAAAAAAATAGATCTAGTGATTCAAAAAAACACGAAGAACAAGAATTATTATTCGAAAAAAAATAAATAAATTACACTGGTGATGAAGAGGCGCTTAAAAACACTGGGGATGGCGGCGATGGTCGATGAGAAAGACACGGGCTTGGAGGTGTAGAGCGACGCGACGGTGAAGAAAACCCTAGAAATGGCACGAACGAAGCAAACCGCCCGCAAGTCCACCGGCGGCAAGGCGCCGCGCAAGCAGCTGGCCACCAAGGCCGCCAGGAAGTCGGCCCCACCGGCGGAGTGAAGAAGCCCCACCGCTTCCGCCCTGGCACCGTCGTTCTCCGTGAGATCCGCAAGTACCAGAAGTCCACTGAGTTGCTGATCTGCAAGCTGCCTTTCCAGAGGCTTGTTCGTGAGATTGCGCAGGATTTTAAGACGGATCTGAGGTTCCAGAGCTCGGCGGTGGCGGCGCTTCAGGAGGTGGCGGAGGCGTACCTTGTTGGACTGTTTGAGGACACGAATCTGTGCGCTATTCATGCCAAGAGAGTCACGATTATGCCTAAGGATATCCAGTTGGCTAGGAGGATTAGGGGCGAGAGGGCCTAAATGTGATTTGGGTGTTTTGCTGCTATTTTGGTGGGTGGCTTGAAGGGTAATTAGATTAATGACTGTTTAGGGTAAATAGATTGGTTAGATGTTATCGTTGTAAGAGGCTGTACTTTCGATGTTTGATAAACAAGAAGTTGGAGTTTGGTTATTTGAAAAAAAAAAAAAAAACTCCGATGCAATATTTTTTTTGGCAACACGATGTGAGGGTGGAAGACAAGGTGAGGGTGTGCAGTATTTAGTTTCTAGGGTTTGAGAATGGGAGAAAATTTTAGATTTTATATAATTTTTCGGGTTAGCGGGTCAACCCGAAACCCAACCCAATTTAATTAGTTTTTTTGGGTTGATTTTCGGGTCTGACCCGAATGGATCCGAACCCGAAAACCCTCAACCCAAACCTGAATTTTTTCAGGTGGGTCATTATCAGGTCATCGGGTCGGGTCCAAATTTGACACCCCTATCTAAAACTAAGTTTTAGTTACAGGTTTGTTAGTTACAGGTTTCTAAAACTGAGTTTTTAAAAGGGGTGGGCACGGGTTGGGTTTTTGTCGGGTTTGGGTTAATGGGGTCGGGTACCCGAAATAATTACCAGAATTGAATCCGAAATTTTTTCAGGTACCCGAAACCCGTTTTTTTTTTTTAGTGATTTTTTTTTAATAAAATAATTTTTTTCACAATTAATATATACAATAAATTAAATCTAAGCTTATAGTTCTTGTGGACCCTTAAATATGCAAAAATAGAATGATAATTTTTATATAATTATTTGAAATATTAACATATTTTTTAATTTAGAAACTATGGAAGAAAAGTAAGTAGTACCAATTTAATACTATTAATTTAAATGAAATAACAAATGCATGGCATATTGTAAGAACAATTTTAGAAATATTAATTGTATGTCGTATTTAGAAAAAAAAAAATTAAATAGCAACAACCAAATGACACCTCTACATTTAATTGCTAACATTTTATCTTAATTAGACAATTAAATGTTTTAACTCCATATAAGTGGATATAATATTTATGACTAGATAAAACAATTTGGTGTTATTGAATATCTCAATTATTTAGACAAACTCAAAATAAAATATTTTTTTTATCATTTTGTACAATACATATATGTATATGGTAAACTAAGCTAATAATGTAAGTGGCCATAAGTATAGATTCCCCCAAAATTTCTTTGGAAGATGGATTGAAATAAGAAGGCTCTAGCAAGCTGTAAGATGTGTTTATGTTTTCTTTCCACTATACCCAAAGAGTGAAAAAGAGATTGACATTCTTGACCTATAAACTCTGTGCCATTATCTGATCTTACTGTTTTGATTAGCACTTGAAATTGATTGGCAATCATTTTGAAGAAGTAGGATAGCGTGGATACAACCTGAGTTTTATGGGCTAACAAATAGGTCCAGGTGGCTTTACTAAACTCATCCACAATGGTAAGGAAATAGTGTGCTCCAGTTAAAGAATGTTGGTGGTAAGGTCCCCATACATCCATGTGAATCAATTCAAATATGCTTTGAGCTTGTGAACTGCTAAGTGGGAATGAGAGTCTGTGTTGCTTGGCTAGGGGACAAATATCACATTGGGACAAAGAACAAACATTTTTATTGCTGAGAAAATCAAGGTGGGACATAACAATGGGAGAGGCATGGCCCAATCTGTGATGCCAATAGGAAACTAGACTATCAGAATGTGTATCTTCTAAACAGGAATTGCTTTTATTACAATGAGTGTCTGCATTCACTTGGTAAGAAGACAACAAATCAGAATTAAAAGAGGAGGAATCTAGAACATATAGCTTTCCTAACACCTTTCCAACTACCAAGATCTGCTCAGTCTTCAGGTCCTGTAGAAGACAATAAGAAGGATAGAACAAAAACTTTATTGAGCTAGTTTGTGAAAGTTTGTGGACGGATAACAAGTTATAGTGGAAGGAAGGAATGTGCAAAGCATCTGTTAAAACAATATTTTTAGAAACATGAGCATCACCAGAGTAATGCACCATCTTGACACTACCATCTGGTAAGTACGCTGGAGTTAACAAGCTGCAACAGGCTTAGTGTTAGACAAAAGATGGATATCATGGCACAAATGATTGGAAGCACCTATGTCTACTATCCAGCTCCCTGGCTTCAATAAATCCAGTGTACTAAGAGCAAGATGAGGTATACTAGTACCTGAAGTCACGGAAATGAGCCATGTTCACACTACTACCTTCTGCAATATTCTTTCCCTTCATCATCTTGCTCATTTCAATTTGTATAAGACTTTGAATCTGATGGCTTAAATCACCATTGAGCACAATATCCTTGCTTGATCCATTTTCTGATGCTTCAACTGCATTTGCCACAGTCCTTTGTCCACCCTTTCCTTTTGCTTCCATAAGTTCTTTGTACCAATCTGGGAAACCATGCAACTTGAAGCATGTATCCTTAGTGTGTCCAGTGTAGTGACAGTGAGAACACATAAGGCTGGATTTGTCCATTCTCCTATCATTATTGAATTTCCTTAGACCTCCAGGTTTCTTATTACCAACTCCATCATTGTTGGCATGGTTTCCTTTTCTGTGATTTCCAATTCCAGCCAACATGGTAGCGTTCTCTGTCTTAGTGTAGTTAGTGTGGACCTGTCTTTGTTTCTCAACCCTTAGCACCATAGAGTAAGCTTTATTTGCAGTAGGAAGCGGTTCCATCACCAAAATTTGGTTCCTAATATTATCATAACTCTCATTTAACCCTATCAGAAACTATATAACCTTCCCTGACTCAGTGTACTCAGCCATTCTCCTTGCAGCACCACAATTACATTGTAGTATAAGCATTAAACGTTGTAGCTCATCCCAAAGTTTCTTCAATTTTCGGAAATATTGAGCTGCAAACTGATTATGTTATGAGATTGAACTGATCTCTCTTTGCAATTGGTATAGCAATGGTCCATCGCATTCACCAAAACGTGCCTCTAGTTTCTCCCACAACTCCTTAGCAGAGGATGTATACAAAAAAGCATCAACTATTTCCTTTGATTTTGAATTTAAAATCCGTGACTGTACCACACGGTCAACTCTGTTCTACTGCTCAAATTCATCACTGTCCTCATCGGGTCTCAAGTATCTACCATTAATAAACCCCAATTTCACTTTAGCACCTAGGGCAATCTTAATAGATCTACTCCATGTTAAGTAATTGTTGCCATCTAGAGGTGAAGATACAAGTACCATACCCGGATTATCAGAAGGTTGTAGGTAGAGTGGATCTCCATTGTTCTGAGTTGCTCTAGGTAAAAATTGATTCTGATTTCTTTCAATTTCTACCATGAATAATCCTCCAAGCTTGAAACAGATTTGGTTCTAGGCTCAAAAAGTTATCATAATTGATCTTTAATGACAAATACATATAATATCTAGTACTGGTGGTTGTTTATGACAATTTCAATATAAATCTTGCCATTAGACTTAAAAAGTCAATTATTGTGGCAAAGCTAAAGTTCTGGACGCTCATGATCATAATAATTTTCATATTTTCGCGTAACATCTTGCCACTACTAACTTTATTTAGTTCTTAGGGTATTGATCACTTATAAAATATTCTAGAATTTATAATTAAGATACTCAAAGTTTTTTAAAGTAAAAAAGAAAAAAAAAAAAAAAAAAAAAAAGAACCCACTTAGGTTTTACATATTAGTAAATTCTAGAAGGCTACGAAATTGTCTCAGGCAATTCTATCATCATACATGACGAGAAGATGGTGTTAATTCTTAGAGAAGATTATTACACTTTTTCTGATTTAACCCACAAAAGTTCAAGTAATTAACAATCAAATTGTGACAATCACCATGAAAACCCGAGCACATTTCATTAACTAACTCAGAGAAATATGCATGATCTATAAATCTTATTACACAAATTTGTAATAATTAAAAGCAAACATTAATACGTGGCACATGAAATAAATTAATTTGTTGCGACACAATCCAAATTCAAAAATTCCTAGAATACGGCCTCTCAGATTTCATGAATCTAAGATAATATTACCAAAATTTCAAGTAAATTCATCTTCTCAATTATGTCACGTAGAAATTGGCAGAATTAATCAAACGTCAATTCACTTAATTGTAACAAAGAAAATCGAGAAAAATGAAGGGCAAATTGGTTGTAGTGATGGTGATCATGGCTTTCCTAATAAGTTCAAAGGCAAACGCAAAATACGATTTTGATTGCCGCCAGTGTATGGCAGCCTGCGCAATAACTCCGGCGCCTCGATGTTACAAGGATTGCTTAGGGTATATTTGTAACAATCCTCGATCAACTTCAACAATATCACAACATTCTCCTGGCTCGATTTGGGTTAATTTGATCGATTGTTGTCAATGCTTTGATTTTTTATAAAAGCACTAATGCTTGTTGAATAAATATTAATTATGAAAAATAATGAGAACTTTTCTTAGAATTCACATTCGATTGAATCAATTTGACAAGTGTTTTTTAGATTTTATTTGAAGTATGCTCGTGAAAACTCGTGTTGTTGGAATAGTTATAATTAAAGAAATCAAAGAAAAGTTAAAGTAGTTGAATTGGCAGACCTCGAGTGTTTTTTGGTATCAAAATAATGAGTATTTATCTTTAATTTACTTTAATAATAATTAAAAGTTTTGATTCTATATAAATTTTTTTGCCTTATTATACCAAAATTGATATTGAGATCAAATATATTCTATTATTATATAACTTTTTAATATATTTATTTATCTATTTATGAATAAAAAACTCATTTATTTTTATCAAATTATTTTTTATAATAAAAATTTATGAAAATATATACATAAAGAAGGGGAAATCTTAAATTTGTCCCATAAAGTAGTGTTTTTCGAATTTTGTCCCATAAATTACAAATTTATCACATTATGTTCATAAATTGCTAATTTTCTCAATTTATGTCATTTCTGTCAAATCGTTATTTGGACACGTGTGTGCTTGGTGTTAAAGTGGGAGCAAAATCCATGGATTAATTGCATTTTAAACCCATATCACTTGAAATTTAAAAAAAAAACATACAATAAAAAAAACTCCACTACTCAATAACCTCTTCCTCTCTCCTACCTCCCCCCCCCCCCCCCCCCCCCCGAAAAAGGAATCATAGTTTGAAATTGGATTTTGATATGTGTATGTATAGATAAAATTAGGGTTTTAATCATAGTTTGTTGAAGGTATTATTTTGAGTTGTTTAAATAAAATATATTAAATGTTCTATATTGTAGGTGATCTAATTCAAATCAAAGGAATTTGACAAATATGAAACAAACAATTGTCACATAATTAATTTTTTTTTAGAATTACCTTTTTACCCTTGAAGGAAATAATTGATCCTATGGGCTATGTACTAAAATCAAAATAGAACTATAATATATGTGTGAACTATAATTGAATTAATTAGAGTAAAAATTATTTTGACACTAAAGTTTTGTCTTTAATGTCAGTTTGATACTTGAATTTTCACAAATAACCTAATTTATACGTGAGTTTTGCAAAAATTATAATATTAATACCAACTAATAAAAACCTTCAAATATTTGTCAATAAAAAAAAATTATGTTATGACATAAATAACCCCACGCGAAGTGCTGATATATTAGTTTAGCGAATTTTGTTTGGGCTACTTAAATAGTGATTTCCACTATAAACCACTTGTGCTAATTGTGCAACACGATAAATTAGTGGAATTGTGAAACATAACTCTCGTCTTTCATTTGTTGAACTTTAGTGCAAATTACAAATATAATACAATGCTATACGACATTTTTTTTCCCAATCGGCTCAAAAGTTTATTGACCGCAACGGGAGATTTGTGGATTTGACGTCACATTTGGTTCAAAAGTTTGTTGACCGCATTTTGGAGCTTTTGAATTTGACCATGCAAGTGGCTCAAGAGCTTGTTGGTTGCAACCGAAAACTTGTAGAATTTAGAAAAACACTTGTCAAGATAATTTATGATTCTCTTTCTTCAAGCTTGTTGAATTTTGGGATAACTTTTCTAGACGGCTTTTTCTCCTTCTCTTCCAATGTCTCTCCTTTGCTGGTGTCATCTATGTGGAACTGATAACCCTTTATATAGGTACTGAAAGTAGAGTTATGATAAACTCAAATGTCGTTGACATTTATATTTTTCAATAGACATATACATATAATAGTAAAATAATATCAAGATTTAATATCAATTTGATAGAAATTTTATCTTTAATAATTATCCCATAAAATATGTATAATTGACAAGATAATTTAAATTTTTCATGTCAACAAAGTAAAGGTGGAGATGTCATTTATACATAAAATCATTGAATTAAGATTTTTATTAGCAATTCTTTTGTTATTTATTTCTTTAGATTCATTTTATATTTTAATTTTACCTTCTCCATACACGATGGTTATCACCATATTCTGTAAGTTTTTCCTTTAATTCTTATTTTGTTTATGTTTTTTTTTTTTTGGTATGCATCTTTTT
This sequence comes from Petrea volubilis, assembly GCA_026212405.1. Taxonomy (NCBI): domain Eukaryota; kingdom Viridiplantae; phylum Streptophyta; class Magnoliopsida; order Lamiales; family Verbenaceae; genus Petrea; species Petrea volubilis. Next base: position 3,248,207 of record CM047871.1, on the reverse strand, counting down.
CTCTGTCATTTATTCTTAGTCTCATCTTCTTCTTTTTTTTCCTTATTTTGCTCCAATAAGTAGATTGATGGAAGTCATCAAATATTTTAATAAATTTATATTTGCTCATAGCAAAGATTTTGAACTTAGTATATGTGTCAATAGAGATCATACCTCTATTTGTGTAATCATTTTTTTTTAAATCACATAATTCATTAAATTCTTCATTAGTTTTTTCTTTTTTTATTTCTTTTTTTTTTCTTTCTTCTTATTTATTATTATTTTTTTGAATTATTTTAATCTATCCGCATATAACATTTTCACTTTCGTTAGTTTCATCAATTTGTATGATTCATGTACAAAATTGGTGTTTATGGCTTTTGGCCACACACCAATAACAATGCTAAGTGAAAAGTTTCTTTTACTTTTGTTTTCCCTGATCTTGCAAGATACATTACGCCATAATTATTGAAAATATAAATTTCGTAAATGAAAATTCTTCTTTCAAAAGGCAGGAGACTATTTATACTCTCTCCATCTATATCGTGGATTTATATTGTAGTTTACTCATGAAATATTATTTTCTATTTCCATTTTTTTTTTTTGTCTTAACTATCCCGGTTCCGACTCATTGGCCGACTAATTCGTATCAGGTACTGCAGAGGCCTATTATGAGGGCGACCCTCCCAATCTAATTACTCCATTCACAACACCAGAACTTGAACTCTAGATGTTATTTAAGGAATCTAGTGTCTCATCTTGCTAGACCAACTGATAGTTGGTTCTATTTCCATTATGGTTTATATAATTTTGATTCCTTTCTTGACATCCAACTGTATTTCCATGTTATCATTTTTTTTCACTACTAGGACGTATTATTATTATCTTAGAAATCTTCTAGAAATTTTATGTCTACGATTTCATAGCCATGCTATTGTTAGTAAAATTTAACTAGTCTATCGGGCACACTTAATGTGCAATGTGCAAGCTATAGAATAATTTTTTAAAAATATTTTCATATATATATATACACTATTTTACTGTTTATGATATCTTTTTAACTTTTTTTAATATATTTATTAAATTTATGATAAGCAGAAAAAACAAAGAAAAATTAAAATAAGGTTAAATGGTATGATTGATATTGTATTTTATACTTGATTTATTATATTCTACTTTCATCATGACTTCTATCATTTTGATTCCATTCTGAACATCCAACTATATTTCCATGTCATCATTTTTTTTTTCACCTTTTGGACGTATTATTATTACTATTATTATTATTATTATTATTATTATTATTATTATTATTATTATTATTATTATTATTATCTTAGAAATCTTCTAAAAAATTCATGTCTATGATTCTATACTACCATAGTTAACAAAAGATTGACAAATTTTTATTGTCTTTTATTATTTTCTTCAGCCAACCTTTTTCATTCCCTAAATTGACGAATTATGCACAATTGTTTGTTTTGTGTCATATTTGAAGATTTCATTTGTGAATTATATACAAACTAATATTCTAAAGCATGGCATATTTTCAATTTTCCATCACCAATGTTATTCCTTCTTCCAGCACAAGCAAGAATTCTCTATTTTATTTAATTCCTACCAAAATATGATCGCATAACTTAAAGAATTTTTGTCTTTTAAGTTTCTATTTAACCCTTCAATTTAATTCAAATAATTACAAATAAATTATTATCTCTATAATATATTTAATTAATTTTTGAATTCTTCTACAAGTTATTTTTTATCCTGCGCATAGCATGAGGTTTACGCTAGTATTGAATATTCGAATTCAATGGTATTAAAATTAAACAAAATTTAATATATGACTTGACGAGCTAATATGGCACAATCAGGAAAAGGAAAAAGCACTTAAAATTTTGAAAATTGATGATCAATATTCTTTGCCCTTTTAATTGAAATAAAACTCAAGACCATTTAAATTTTGAAGCAGTCATATCAAGCAAAAGGTGAGACGTAAATCAAAAATAAATAAATAATATATGACTTTCGCATCATAAATTATATTATTGCATTATTTTACATATTTAATTGTTGATCCCCCACCCCCTAAATTTTATTATTACATATTTTACATCATAATTATGAAAGAAGCAATTTTCACATATTTAATCTTTTTCGAAATTGAGTCCCACACCCCCTAAAGAAAATAGTTGATCCCATGGACTATTTGCGATAATCAAGATAGAACTATAACATAAGTGCGAACTATATTTGAATTAATTATGACTGGATTATATAATTTAATCACATAAAATTAATAAATCCCCTATCAATATCTGATCCGATCACCAACATTTGACTTACCCTCTGTTTGGTTCTTGGATTTTGATAAGAAAAATAGGATAGAAAGTTTTTTCTTTGCTTCAAATGGTAGTACTCTATGCTTTTATTTTTGATCCTTTCTATTTTTCTCATCAAAATTCTTGTTCCAAACATAGCATTAGTGTAATAACTTCCTACCTTTTAAATATTAATCTCATTGGATACATCACCACCCCATTTAGTAATCACTATCCCTTAATTAATACTCGGCTTGAAATCTTCATCAAATTAACCGTACTAAATCAATCATTAAGTGCCTCTCCTGATACAATTTTCCGATTACATAAATAAAAAATCCATGTCTCTGGTTCCAGCTTAGATCACATAGTTCTTCTATAACGCTCATCGCACTGTCGCACAGATCTCGACTTGGCGAACTGAGTGCCGGAGCGCCGCACTAAGAAGCATTAAGAAAACTTAATTCGCGCACTAAAAAATCTTAATTCGCGCTTTTGTATTTTTAATTCTCGACTTATTATTTCATAAGTCTGAGACTTTATATTTTAAATTCTCGAATTAGTGTTCACTAATTCTCGATTTAGTGCAATAAAGCACCTTAATTCTCATGTCTTAGTTCTTCGATCAGAAAAAAAAAAAAAAAAAGAAAAGAAAAAGGAATCCTTATTTAAATAATCCTAAGTCCAAATCTCTTACTAAAACACAATAAAAGTCAAAACCTATTAAGAAAAGGGGAAGATCATTAGTCAGCTAAGTAAAACAAAAAATAAAAAATCCTTTGTACGTCTCTCTCTCTCTCTCTCTCTCTCTCTCTCTTGCGCGCGCGCGTGCAATTTTGATAGGATAAAGAAGGAGAACAGAATTGGAGAATAATTCATCTACTTTGTATCTCTCTCTCGCAACTCTTGTCTATTTGTTATTTTGACTTTGTTCGAAGTAGTGAAAATTTGTTGCCCAATTAAGTGATACGTATTGTGTTATTCATGATATTGTATTTTTGAGAAGTTTACTTTGTAAAAATTGGGTTTGTGAACAATTTGTATGTATTAGGGATTGAATCACAATAGAGTAGGATTTAGGAACAATTTTGACTTCTCTTCTAACTTGAGTTATATATATATATATATATATATATATATGATTTTTGATTTGTTATTTATGGACTGTTTTTGAACAATGATTTTGATGCAATATTTATCAAGTAATCATTAACATAGTAGGATTCATGAATCATGAATAGCTTCTACTTTTTTATCATCAGTTTATATGCACAATATTTACATACTCTACTAGCATTCTAAACATACTCTACTAGTAGAAATACTAATTCTTTTGCCTATGAATGTACAAGTGGATCAAAGAATACTAACCATGGGACTTTTGTTAGAGAGAAGAATGGATATATCTCTTGTCAATATTATAATTATCTTTTTAATGTTACTTATTCAAATATAGTATATATATTGGTCATAATTATATTTTTTTTATTGGATATTAATTATTTTGTACATTATATAAAATTATTTTTATTTTTTTAATAGACGCTTTAAGGCGCTCCCGCACTCAATTTTTTTAAATTTTGACGCTCTCGCGCATTCGCACTCGCACACGCATTCGCACTCGCACACGCTTTATGTGATCTAGGTTCCAGCAATCAATATAAGATCCGATTAACACTAAAATCTAAAGTATTATGTAGCCCATATCTATGAACTTAAAAACACATATATCGATATACATATATAGTTAGAAAAAACAAGTGTACTTAAGGATTATTGATTGATCTTAATTCTTAGCCATGGACGTGATGTGCAAAACTTTTGTTGTGATCACATTGTTGATGCTAATTTGTGCAGGACAAGCATCGGCTTTCAAGAAATGCTATTCGAGTTGCACCAAGGATTGCTACACCGGCAGAGGCGAGCGCTGGACATGCAGAATAAAATGCATTTTCAAGTGCATAAAGAGTGGGAAAGCTGACGTGGCCAGCCCTAGCCAGTACGGTTGTGCGCTTGATCAATGCACTCGATTTGGGGATAGTAAGTATAATTAACTTAAGAAAAAAAATCTATAAACTTACAAAATATTATACAATTTGAGCCATGTGGTCCATATATGGGGCCCCGACATTGCGTCCATACAAGAATTTTCCGTTGTAACCCTTTGCCCCCAATGAAATCTCAATAACATGTTGGGATTTGACTTGATGGTTGCTGGATAATTTTACAATTTTTTTTCTTTGTTTTTTCGGGTATCTTAGATAATTTTACAACTATGATGGTAGTTAAATTGGTTTGATTCATAATTTCTACATAAAAGTTGACAAATTAAAGCTAGTGTTTCAATTTTTTTAAATTTTTTGATGAGTTAGATAGGGTTTCAATTTAGGTGATATATTTATAAGTTGGAAATGTGATGACAAACTCGCTCCAGGAATTGTGTTGTAGTCACAAACTTACCCTTTAGGCAATAGTTATGGTTCAAAATAGAATTTCACTAAAATAGAAGGATTTTACTATCACAATCGAGGGTTGTCACATTTGTTGTCTCTGCCTTGCACTTGTCCAGAAAATATACACGCATACACTTATTTATAATCTCATACAAAAGTGGAATGAGAAAATTCTCATTTTTAATCCTACAACTTAGCTCTTTTTCATTTTTGGTCCTATTAATTATAAATTCTCAAATTTAGTCTTTTTTTTTTCTCTTTTTTTATATTTATAGCGTTGTGCACACGACTATCGAGATAATATTTTCTTTCAACTTACTACTTAATGAATGCATGCATGACTGTGTATTTTGTCGATCAAATGTTAATAAAATTATGAAAAATAATTAAATTTGGTATATATTAAGAATGATATCTACGTGTTTATTATGTTTTTTCCCTAAATCAAAAAATTTTCTATAACGCAGATGTGGACAAAGTGGATGATTGTCTGAATAAGTGTCGGAGCGCAGTAAGAGCTTGAGCCAAGTTTGTAACATGATCATGAATTGCCAACACATTACAATTTAAATTAGAGAAAGAAAAATGGAGGAAATTATGGGGCAATTTTGTGGCTCTCCTAACACTGCGTAGATTAATTTATTGTACGATATGAGTTTTCAAACCACTCTTTATTCTATATTTGGTTTTCATTTTTTATAGTTTGATTTGTTTTCTTTTTTATTTATTATTTTTATTTATCAAAATTGAAGATTCTAATATTAGGTTACTGATGTTGTTTATTGCATAATGTGGAAGCATAATTTTCTTTTTTCATATTGAAAAAAATATAAAGTTGAGTTCACTTTTGGCTAAAGAATTTCTAGTTCAATGCAAAGGCTCATTTATTTGTTGACAGGAAAGATTTCTATGAAATCAATAATTAAATTGACTTGTCTTAGTAATAGTCAGATTTTACTAAAATTTAATCCTGTTTGTCAAAAAAAAAAAAAGAAAGAAAAGAAAATGGAATACGTTTAAGTTTAAGCAAATATCCAAATAGAATAAGATATTAAGTGCTTCATAAATTAGACTATGAAATTAACTTATATTGTATAAATAAATTATACCCACAAAACTAATAACCTAAGTAATTTAAAAGTACTTTATTAAGAATTATGAAAAGATGAATCTTTTAACTCCTTGTCTCTCTACATAGATCTTTTAGCTAAAACTCCATTTGGATTGACTCATTGAAAGATTTAGAACCTGTGGGTTTATTTAAAAGTATTACTCTTGTGTCTGCGTGCCTTTTGAATTAATAAGAGATTATAAATAAATGGTTCGAATTTGAATGAATAATGATCTAGAATCATTTAACAGATCATTTGGGGTGGCCCAATAGGCTAAGTACGGAACGAGAAGATGCTTGGAGATTAAAAAGAATACCAAATGGAGATTAAATGATTAAAAAAAAAATCTGAAAATACCACTTAAGGCTTCAATTGGATTTAGGGGTTTGGGTTTGAAGAAATTATTTAAGGGGAAGGATTTCAAATGGCATCAAATTTAATGGATTTCATATCCATCATAATGACTCAAAAAAATATCTCCAATTGAGAATTAAGAGATTTTAAATCCATTGCAATATGAATATATCCAAACATGCTCAATAAATTCGTTATTTCAGATTTACAAATTGTTACCTCGAATTCATCAATTCAAATACAATCTAAAAGTTAAGTGCATACTGAATAACAAAAATTGCGTGGAGAATATTTATAGTAAGGATATGATATTATGACTTATAACATCAATCCTTTGTACTCTGAGGGCTCATTTACTTTTATAGTAAAATTTGAGTGATTTGATAATAAATGATTAGGCTATAAATTTTATTTTTAAATATTCAATTAAACCATTTATTACCAAATTATTCAAATTTGAAGGGTTTTTTTGCAGTTTTGGTCCTATAAGTACGCATTTGTCCAATTTTGGTCCCATTCGTTTCAATGTTCTCAATTTTGGTCCCATACGTTTCAAATTTTCATAATTTTGGGACTTTTCTGAAATTTCGTCTAATCTTTAACGACAAAGGCATGCGTGCCTCACGTGATCATTAAAGATTAGAAGGCCACGTGAGGGTTTATTGCAATTTTGGTCCCATAAGTATGCCTTTGTCTAATTTTGGTCACATTCATTTCATACTTATGGGATCAAAATTGCAATAAACTAGCCACATGAGGCAGGATTTACCAGCAATATGAGGTGCGCGTGCCTTCGCCCTTTAAATATTAGACAGAATTTTAGAAAAGTTCCAAAATTGCGAAAATTTGAAATGTATGGAACTAAAATTGAGAACATTGAAACAAATGGGACCAAACTTGGATAAATGAATACTTATGGGACTAAAATTAGATAAAGACATACTTATGGGACCAAAATTGCAATTAACCCAAATTTGAACTATAAAAGTAATAAGGTCATGTAGAGATATTATTTAAGCAATTTGGGTAATGGATCACGTTGATGTCAAAATAATCAAATAGGCTTGGGCTCAAAGGTCGGGCCACGTCTGTTTTTTTTTTTTTTTTTTGATGATAGAGATTGCTTTATTTTCAATTGCACCCGTTAATTCCAATAATGTAGCCTATTTGTCAAGAAAAATAAAAAAAAATCTCTACTAACTATATAAAATTCTAGGATACTGTAATGACCGTGCAAATTAATAGAAAAAGAAATTAAGTAATTCTAAAATTGTAGAGCAAATGAAGAACAAACTAAAAAACACAAGAATTTGGGATGGGTAGAGAGAAGATAAGGGATGAGAAAAGGATTTCTAATAAAAACTTGTTGCTCTTCCATTTCAGAGAATCGTTCCTTTATACAAGGAATTAAGGGGAAATTACAAAATTAGCAAAATTAATCTAAGAATGAAATCTGGAAAATGGGTCCTGCAACAAATGAGCACTTCCAGCCCGTCAACTAGCTATTGAGTTTGTTAGAGAGAATTAAATCACAACCGTCGGATGCACCTGTACCTTGCACGGTGGAGATATCGACAGGTGGATCGTTCTTTTGATGCCAACCAATTAATAGAATGTCGTCGTATGTAAGAGCCCCTTTTTTAATTTTGCCCTTGATCCTGCGGTCACGATCTTTTCTCTCCATTTTAATCTAAGGGTCTTCATTTGAACTGGAAATAGACTTAATTAACATGACATAACCCTCCTCTTGAGAGGATCCTTGTCCCCAAGGATCAAAATCTAGGAATTTAGCCTGGATGGAGTTGTAATCTTTCCAAGTTGCTTGATCTAGCGAAGAGTAAATCCACTGTACTAAAACTTGAGGCACAACTACATTGTTTCTAGGAATTAACCTTTTTCCTAGCACTGCAATAGGGTAAACTCTGAAATTACCCTCTTGATCCATTTCTGGCAGCGTAGTTGAAGGTGTGTGTTTATGCCCTATCTTTTTCTTAAGCATTGAGACATGGAAAACGGCATGACTTTGACTACTTGTTGGCAGCTGTAACTTGTAAGCTACATTACTAACCCTCTAAATAATAGGAAATGGTCCATAGAATTTTGGAGCTAACTTGAGGTGCTTCCTTAAAGCCACAGAATTTTGCCTATAAGGTTGTAACCTCAATTATACTTTATCACCAACTTCAAAGACTCTTTCACATCTATGTTTTTCAGCATACATCTTCATTCGGTTCTGAGCTTGCAACAAATTCTCTTGTAATAATTTGATGGCCTTAGCTCTTTCTTGTAACCATGCAGTGATCTCTTGGTGTTCAGTGTGTGCAAACAGTCCTAGGGGTATGTGTGAAGGGAAGTAGCCATACAATGCCTGAAAAGGGGTTAGTTTTAAGCTGGTGTGCTAATTTGTATTGTACCAAAACTCAGCTAAAGGCAACCAGCTGTTCCACAGCTTAGGCCTTTGATGGCACATGCATCTAAGATGTTTCAAGACATTAATTTACCCTCTCTGATTGACCATCAGATTGGGGATGATATGCACTTGACATGTCTAAAGAGTGTTTTCCCAAAAAGACTAGAGAAGATCTTGTCCCTATCAGAAACAATGTTGACTGGAAGACTATGCAACTTATAAATATGTTCAATGAATAATTTGGCCACCAACTCAGGTGTGTGAGTGATACAAAATGAGAATATTTTGTAAACCTATCTATACAGACTGAGATTCAATTCTTAGCCTCAGAGTTGGGTAATACTTCAATAAAGTCGATAGAAATGTGTAACCAAGCTTGTGAAGGAATAGTCAAAGGCTATAACAACCTAGGATAAGAGACATGCTCACTTTTATTTCTTTGGCAAACATCACACTCCCTTACCTAATGACTGATTTCTTCCTTTATCTTTGGCCAATAAAATAAGGCCTTAGTTCTTTTATATGTTCCCTTCATACTTGAGTAGCCACCCGATGTAGAATTGTGCATAATATCTATGATTTTTTGCTTTAGCTCTCCAGTCTAACCAACACAAATTCTGTTGTGGTACCTTAACATCCCTTGATTATACGTGTAGTCTGGATGAGCATGGGAGTCCATCACTTTTTCTTGCAAAATGTTCTGAAAGTGCTCATCCTCTTCATAATTGTCTTGGATATTAGTCATCCAAGTAGGAGTAACTATTGATATTTCATAATTCTGACCTCCACTATGATCCCTCCTGGATAGAGCATCAGCTTTCGTATTTTCACTTCTTTTTTTATAGTTCACTATATAGTCCAACCCCATCAATTAATTTGGATACCCACTTCTGTTGCAAGATAGACTCTACTCTCTAGTCTAAGATATGCTTAAGGCTTTGCTGATCTGTTCTAATCACAAAGGGGTGACCTTGTAAGTAAGGCTTCCATTTTGTTACTGCCATTATGATGGCCGTGAATTCCTTCTCATAAATGGACAATCCTTGATTTTTAACACCTAGAGCCTTGCTTAAATAAACTATAGGTCTTCATTCTTGCATGAGGACTGCCCCAATCCCCTTTTCACTTACATCAGCTTCAATCTCAAAAGGTTTAGAAAAATCTAGCAATACCAAAACAGGTGCAGTGGTCATGGCTCTTTTTAGGTCCAAAAATGCCTTAGTGGTGACTTCAGAGCAACAAAAACTATTCTTTTTTAGTAGTTCAGTAAGGGGTTACTTATAACACCATAGCCCTTGATAAGTTTCCTGCAGTAACCTGTAAGCCCTAAGAAACCCCCGAGTGCCTTGATATCTTTAGGTATAGGCCACTGAACCATACACTCAATTTTTTCAGGATCAGTAGCTACTCTTTCTCCTGATATAATATGGCCAAGATAGTCAATCTGTTCTTCAAAAAACTACATTTACTCCTTTTTGCAAACAACTGGTATTGTCTCAATCTGTCCTGTACATTCCTCAAATGATGTAAATGTTCCTCCTGAGTCTTGTTGTAAATTAGTATGTCATCAAAAAACACCAAGATGGACTTCCTTAAAAATTCTGAAAACACTCAATTCATGAGGGCTTGAAATGTAGAAGGGGCATTGCACAATTCAAAAGGCATAACCAAGAACTCATGATAATGACCATGGTGGTAGCAAAATTGGTTTTATAAATATCCTTAGCCTTCATTTTTATTTGAAAATACCCTCACCTTAAGTCAATTTTGGAAAAATGTCCAGCTCCTTGAAGCTCATCAAGTAACTCATCAATAACAGGTATAGGGAAATTGTGCTTGACTGTCAAGCTGTTCAAGTACTTGTAATCTACGCACATTCTCCATTGGCCATCTTTTTTCTTGACTAATAGTACAGGTGAGGCAAATGGATTCTGACTAGGCCTTATTATCCCAGCTTCCAACACACCCTTTACTAAAGTCTCAATCTCAGTCTTCTGAATGTGGGGATATCTATATGGGGCCTGCTTTTTTGGTATGGATTGAGGTATAGAATGATCTGATGGTCTATTTTTCTGTCTGGGTGCAATGGCTTGAGTAATTTCAACTTGGATTGCGAAAACTGACCAAATAACTCATAGCTCCCTTTCTTAAGTAATTTCCCAAAACTTTTGGCTGATATTAACTTAAGTTCAGCCTTCTCACTAATGGCTTTCGTAGCAATTTTCTTCTCTTGTCTTGATATAATTCTCATTTTATCATAGTCAAATTCAACTGGGCTGTTATTTTTTAACCAATCACCTCCTAGCACCATGTCACATCCCCCTAACTTAATAATTTTGATGGATTCAGTGAATTGATTGCCTTGTATGCTCCAATTAAAATTTGGGCATATTTTCCTGCTAATTAGCTTACTCCCATTAGCTACACTGATGAGCATTGGGGTAGTGTACTCAAGTTGGCATCCCAGCTATCAAACTGACTCCTCATCTAGGAAATAGTTGGTATTTCCACTGTCTATCAAATTTTGAATCTCCATGCCTTGTGACTGTCTTCTAATCCTTATGGTGTTCGTGTTTGTATTGTCTGACATTGCATTCAAGGACACTATAACATCCTCAGTAGTAACATCTTCCTCCTCTGGTTGATCCACTTCATATGCTAACTCTTCCTCTTCTAACATTATAAGATATATTTGTCTCTGCTTGCACCTATGTCCTAGTGTGAAAGTCTCATCACAATTGTAGCACAATTTTTTTTCCCTCCTTGCTCTCATTTCAATAACTGTAAGAAGTCTTCTAACAGATTGGTTAGGTTCAATCAAATGTTTGTAGGGAGGTTTATGTGGTATAGAGTAATTCTTTTGGTTTGTGTTAGGTAACATTCTGGTAAGAGGCTTTTGGTGAGGGGTGGGTTTGTATAGTGCAGTAGCTCTTTTAATAATAGCATCCATTATGGCTTCTTGCTTCTTAGCCAGTGAAATTGCTTGTTAAAATCTAGCAAGCTTAAGTGACATTACTGCTCTCTTGATATCCTCCCTCAATCCACTAACCAAACTATCAGTAAAAAACTCACCTGGAAAGTCTTTGTTAAATATCAACATTTGGGACTTGAGCTCTTCAAACTTTTCCAAATATTGTGCTGCTATCTATATCTACTGAAACTTGTTGAATTCCCCTATTATGTTTTCAGGGTCTAAGTTATCAAGTTTTTCTAGCACAACCATAAAAAATTCCTTCCAACAAGGCACATATGCATTCTAAATACCCTTGGAACCACAATTCTGCCTTGCCTTCTAAGTATATTGATGCCACTGTTACTTTTTGTTCTTCAGGTATACTAGCTAATATCTGAAAATATCTATTACACTTCCTTATCCATGCTCTAGGATTTACTCCATCAAACTTGGAAAACTCTAATTTAGGAATTGCTGGTATATTATTCGTAGAACTCATAGTATCAGATTCTTTACCTCCTTGTGCCGCCTTGAGTAATGTGTAGAGGGACTTTTTTTCCATTGGAGCAGTTAAACCTTCCCATAATACTGACTTATTTTTGTTGTATTGATGGAGCTGCTCAATAATACTTTGGAGTTGTTGTTGTATCCCTAACTGGTTGCCTTATACCCCCTTAACAACTTCCTGGAGCTCCGTCTGAATCCCAACAATAGTATCCGTTTGACTTTGGAAATGATGTTCATTGGCTATCCTTAAAGCTCTCTCTTTAGCAAGCAATGCTTCATGTCTCTTTTGAGCTTCCACGAGCTCCTTCATTCTAGTTGATTCAACTATGGTTCCAGTTCAAGAGCCCCCAAGGATCAACGGCTCTGATACTAGAAGTAATGACCGTGCAAATTATTAGGAAAAATAAATTAAGTAATTCTAAAATTGTAGAGCAAATGAAGAACATAACTCAAAAACACAAAAAATTTGGGATGGGTAGAGAGAGAAAATGAGAAGATAATGGATGAGAAAAGGATTTCTGATAAAAACTTGTTGCCATTCCATTTCAGAGAATTGTTCCTTTATACAAGGAATTAAGGGAAAATTACAAAATTAGCAAAACTAATCTAAGAATAAAATTTGGAAAATGGCATATGCCCTCCTGCAGAACGTGAGTACTTCCAGCCCATCAGCTACTAGTTGAGTTCGTTAGAGAGAATTAAATCACAACTGTTGGATGCCCTTGTACCTTGCACGGTGGAGATGTTGACATGTGGAGCATTCTTCTAATGCCAACTAATTAATAGAACGTCGTCGTATGCAGGAGCCACTTTTCTAATTTTGCCCTTGATCTTGCAGTCACGATCTTTTCTCTCCATTTTAATCCAAGGGTCTTCATTTGAACTGGAAATAGACTTAATTAACATGACAGATACTTATAGACTATTTTAAATATTGGAAAAATCTTCATCTTTCTACACATTTTACCCATATCAAGGGAGCTTTCATTTGTAGTCAAATGTAACGAGCACAGGAGTTTTTCATGTAATTGTCGTTAACTATTGAGCATAAATTAATCGATGTGTTTTCATTGAGATAATTTTAAGGATTTGTAGTGCAATATTGAATATTTATTTATTTTTGGTTGGTTAAAAAATTCAATGGTATTAAAATTAAATAAAATTTAATATATGATGAATAAAAATATTTTTTTAATCTCAAATTATAACCAGATTGATTAACCTAGGGATGCAAACGAGCCGAGTCGAGTCGAGCTGAGCCTTGGTATTTTTTCAAGGCTCAAGCTCAAGCTTAAACCAAATAAATCGAGCTCGAGCTCGAGCTCAAGCTTAACAAGCTACAAATTTTGAGGCTCGAGCTCGGTTCGATTGGCTCGACCTATATTCATATTGGCCCCTAAAATATCAAACTTTATGGCAATTTTTTCACCTATGATCAGAAACAAGATTCAAAAACCCACAGAATGAGCAAATAGACCCTCTTTCCCAAATCCACAACAATTGAGCAAATAGATTAACAAACCCTGATTTTGGACTTTAAAGAAAAAATACATATAATTTTCGATTGAGATTTAGAGTAAAATTTTTCTCAAGCCCACAGCAACTGACCCATGGTGACGGCGAAGACAAGGCGAAGAGGGGGCATAGGCGCGATGAAAATGCAACAAGTAATAGAGAAACTCTCTTCTCTGTAACTAAAGAGTGTAATGAGCCAAATTGGAAGGGTTACCAAAATTAGCAACTACGTGAAAAGAATCTCATTTTAGCAAGCGACCGGAAGTTTATCAAGCATATGTTACTTTCAAGAAATAAAAGCATGAAGGACCATTTATAGAGCGGGTTGGCGGAATAACAATTTAATGTGGAAAACAAAATACGTTCCTATTAGTAAAAGTGCTAGTCTATGTTATAGCAACTTTTCTAGTACATAATACGTTTTTTTGAGATTAGTATTTGCAAGTTTATTTACTCTCTCAGAATTTAGAAGAGACAAGGGAGATTTTTGTGTAATCTGTATTGTTTCTCTCTCTAGTTCTTCCCCATTTCTCTCTGTAAAGATTTCAATATTGCAACTGAATGTTAGGGTCCAATTCTACCCCTTGGTCCCCCAGTTTAATTGACATTTCTTGTCCCAAATTTTGTCAATCGTTACAAGTGGTATCAGAGCCATTAATCCTCGTTGGTGGCGCTAATCTGATTCAATCATGGCAGAAGAAATCAAAATGGACGAATTTGAAATAGATGGTGAGTCGTTTTATGGAATATGTGATGGAATTTCAAAAATGAAGAAATTGCTCCAGGAATCGAATGAGCGGCAGGCCAAAGCAATGGATGAAATTCGATTTTTAATCGGTAGAGTACTGCCGCAAATCGGAGTTGTTCGGAAAGAGGAATTGGATCAATGTTCCCTGAATATCAAGAAGAAATCGGGCGATTTTTCCCCTTAATTGTCGATTGGAGTAAACGAGCCGAAGAAGGCAAACGAGGATTCGACTATTGAGTGCAGTTTATTAGTTGATTAGCGAAATGATGAATTAAGCAATTGTTGTAAGAAAAAATTCCAATCCGAGCATGCGTGCTTGAAGACAGCCAATGCAATTGAAACAGAGGGAGATGACAAGGAAGGGCCGCAATTCACGCAGGAATCGACGACTACTTCTGGTGGTGGTTAATTCCTTCTCAATTCTTCCCCAAATTTGAGTAATACATATCACCAATTAACTTCTGGGAATTTGAGCATAAATGCTTCACATGATGATTTGAAAAGAATAGTTGAGGATAGAAGGGAATGTTTCATTGAAGTTGTGGTTGAATCTCATGGATTGCAAGTGTTTGATGAAATGCCTGTTAGAAAAGAGTCCACTGATTTTATTCTTCAAAAAATATCAACCATGTAATATGAGTAGGGATATGGATATATCATTTGAAAAAATGAAGTGAGGGATGAGAATGGAAAGGAACAATTGTATGAAGTTGTGACTGCATTTCTTGAAGTAAAGGTGTTTGAACAAATGCCGAAGAGAAAGGAGCAATACAGTAGTAATGAAATTAAAGAACAGAAATTAATGATGCTTGGGGTAAAGCCCAATAAGAACCTGCTTGACAAGGGTATGGAATAGTGGTGTTCAAAAATGTGTCCAAGCAAGATAATTCGTGGGTTTACAGATATGGAGGGGCAAAGTTCATTTGTTGTGGGTATTTCACTTTGTGGTCATGCACAATGGAGAAATATGGGAGAGACGGGTTGTCAAACTGATTTTGGTCATATGGGGTTGTGCTTATATCTTACAGACAAGGAGCAACCCAAACAATCGTTGCCCCCACCCGAACCACCTCCATATTTTAAGATATGGATTTCTAATGAGCATATAAAGTTAAAAGATGATAGGCAACCACTGTACAAAAATGTTGGTAAGCTTAGAGAGTTATTTCAGGAAAATGTCAATAGAAGGAATTGGTTGATGGAGGAGTGTCAGTGGGTGATTGGTATGATAAGAGAGTTAATCTTTTGTGAAGGTATTAAAATTGGAAGGTGGGGTGAGATGTCATGGATGGACAAATTTAAAAAGAGTGAAGTACGGTTCATTTGTTTAATTAACACTGTGTTGTTCAAGGCTCAATCAAGACTAAGGAAGACAATTCATTCTTGGGAAGCTTCGCCGCAATTGTCGCTTCCACCACCGGAACCACCTCCCACAATAATTGCTGTACACCGTGAGGATATTAAGTGGGTCAAGCTAACTGATTGCACAAAGTGAGGAAGAGAGAGTTCATTCCATCCATCCTCTTGTTCTAAACGATGCAATAAAGGGCCCAAATTGAAAGCTTAGGTCCTGGAGGACAAGGACCTTTTGAAGGGGAGGGTACTTGTAATGAGCCAAATTGGAAAGGTTGCCAAAATTAGCAACTACGTGAAAAGAATCTCGTTTAGCAAGCGATCGGAAGTTTATCAAGCATGTGTTACTTTCAAGAAATAAAAGCATGAAGGACCATTTATAGAGCGGGTTGGCAGAATAGCAATTTAATGTGGAAAAGAAAATATGTTCTTATTAGTAAAAATACTAGTCTATGTTATAGCAACTTTTCTAGTACATAATACGTTTCTTTGAGATTAGTATTTGCAAGTTTATTTACTCTCTCAGAGTTTAGAAGAGACAAGGGAGATTTTTGTGTAACCTGTATTGTTTCTCTCTCTAATTCTTCCCCATTTCTCTCTGTAGAGATTTCAATATTGCAATTGAATTTTCGGGTCCAATTCTACCCCTTGGTCCCCAAGTTTAATTGCCATTTCTTCTCTCAAATTTTTTCGATCGTTACAAGAGATGAAATACTAGAGAGAAAGGGCCAAGAGTTATGACGGGGAGAAGAGAGACAAGAGAAAGAGAGATTCGTGAGAGACAATGGGGAGAAGAGGGAGACACGGGAGAAGAGATTTGACAGACAGACAGAGAGCTGAGAAGACGGTAGAGGGGGAGAAGACAGATCTGATTTTGACTCAAGTTAATTTTGACTTTGAAATGTTGTTTATTTATTTATTTATTTTGTCAAGGACTTTTTATAATTTTATATAAATATAATAAAATTATATAAATATTAAAATACAATTCGCCAGCCTACGAATAAAAGTTATTGGGCTCGAGCTCAGCTCGATAACATATGAATTAGCTTGAGCTCGACCTCGACCTCGACCTCATCGAATTCAAGCTCGAACCTGAATTGAGGCGGCTCGATTCAATTGCATTCCTAGATTGATCGTTCAAGACATAACTTCTATTTTCAAATTATACGGATATTCACTCCCAATTTAATAGCCCGACCCGGCCCGATTCGGTTCAGATCCAGATATCAATCACCCGGATCCAACTAAAGTAATGAATTTACTAAAAGCGCCCTGACAAGTAAGATAATTCCATGGCCATTAGGTTTCCGTATTTGGATGTCTCCGTTTAGATGAAGTACAGAACTTCAACTCATCCGTCAATGCCTACCCCCCAACCCCCACCCCCAAAACCCACTCTCTTCTATATAAACCTCTGATTGGTGAAAATTTGATTCCACTTTAAGACCACAAAAATATTTCAAAAACCATTTAAGTCCCCCAAAAAAATCTACCCTGATTAATTGTAGAAATCTAGGGTTTTCTCATTTCTTCCAAATCACGGATCAAATCCCCTAAACCCTAACTTCTGTTCGAAATTTGCTGTACTGGTCACTGCATCGGGGTTTGAAGCTGTTTTGTGGTGTTTTTAAGCTGTTGTGGTGATGGCGGAGGAGGAAATTGAGTACGAGAGCGATCCGGAGGAGGCGAAGCTGACGCTGAAGATGAGAAGGAGAGAAGCGAGCGACGATGAGGAGGAGGAAGGAGATGGAGGGGGGAATCGCCGGGAGAAACCACCCCGGAGGATTGATGACACGGATGGGGAATCTGAAGGCGCGGCGGCGGAGTATGAGGACGAGTTGTTGGAAGAAGAAGAGGATTATGATTTGGATGAGGAGTATGTGGAGGAGGAGATAGAGGAGGTGGAGTATGAAGAAAGCGGTGGTGAGAGAGGTGGGGATGGTGCGGCGGTGGCGGCGCCCGAGGCGGCAGTAGGAAGAGAGGAGGGAGATAAAGAAGGAGCTGTCGCTGGGGAGGTGATGGAGGAGAAGGAGGGAGTGGATAATGAAGCAGGTGGTGTTGGTGAAAACAATAATGTTGCGGACGGTCAGCATGAGGAAGAGAGGAAGGAGATAGAGCCCTTTGCTGTGCCAACTGCTGGGGCATTTTACATGCATGATGACAGATTTCGGGACAATGCTGGCGGTCGGCATAGGTATTGGAATTTGATTCTCAGGTTTTCAATTGATGTTGTGTTAATGGGTTGAATTAAACAGCTAGTTTGTTCACCTGTTGAAACATGAGTATTGTCGGATGCTTTCGTGATATGAGAACGTCTTGGCCTGGCGTTTGTATCACTAGTGCTTTAACACACTATTTTCTGGAGTGTATGTTTAGCCAAATTTTATATGCACTAGGTTACATTATAGTTGCTATAGTTTCAAGATTGAGCCTTTATGATGCTTTACATCATTATATTGTTGAAAAAGAGTCTTTGGAAGTTCTGCATAAGAGATTGTATTGAGTTATTGTAGAACGATAGTTTCTTCTCGGTCTGAATTATGTAGTTCTGGTGGCCTTGATTTTCTCTTAACTTCTTATCTTTCATGCTCCATGTCATAACCCCTAAACTATACACTTATGATTTTTTAAGTTATGCGATTTCAGTGCGGATATTCTTTTATTGGTTAGTTCTTTAGCTTTACAATTAGCAGAGAGTACGAAGAATGTGGGCAAGGATGAAAATCAGCATGTGCAAAAAAATGAATTGAGGGCTAATTTAGTTGAGTAAAGCCCCTTAATTGGCTGGCATGTGGGGAAACATTGTATTTTGTGTGTAAATTTAACCTTGTACCTGTCAATACCAGAAGGTCCCCTCAACATGTTGCAGTATTACCGCGGTTGGCACCTAATATAATAGACTTAAGTCTTGGAACTGCTAAAGAGAAAATGAATTTATTCTTTAGTTTTTATTTCCTAAATGAGGAACCTATGTACAGTTTATAATGGGATTTGGTCTTGATTTTGGTTCCTGTATTTGTATAATGCTCTTTTACTTGGAAAAAATTGGTCAAGTGGTTTTGAATCTTAAAAGAGTTTTGTTGTAGTTACATGTTATGCCGATGATTTCTCTGTAATTCTTTCAGAAAATAGTTTCTTACTTCTAATGGATGTTGTTCTTAGGCGAATGCTTGGAGGAAGAAAGTTATGGGAATCTAAAGATGATAGAAAATGGGGGCATGATAAGTTTGAGGAGCTGACTATGCAGGAAAGGCATCATGAAGAAGTGTGTATTTTACATAAATGCTAGCAATTCTGTATCTCTCTATGTGTTTGTGTGTGTGTGTGTGTGTGTGCATTTGTTTAGTTTCTTCACTTCTAATATGAGTTGATTTGCAGCGTAGAAGGGGTTCTAGGGGTCGTTATAGAGGTCGTGGTAGAAATAGAGGCACAGACCGTGGATATTCACAAGGAAACAGACCTCGAGAATACACTAATAATAGCAGTCAAAATACTAACAGTACAAGCAATGCCCCTAAGGGTGTCAGGGGACGAGGCCCTAGAAGGTATCAGCCATCTTTTAAGAACAAGGAGGAGCCTATTACGCAAAACAAACAGTGAGTAAAATCCTTTTGTTTTTCTTCTATCTCTTGCTTAATGAGGTTTCTATTGATGCTAAATTTTTTTCATTTGTAGATCTGGAAAATCAGTTGAGAAGCGTTCCTATATTAGTTCTGGAAGAACCGGTGAATCTATGTCTAGTGCAGAACCTGATGTGGTTCAGCCCAAAAAGCAAGTAGCTTCCAATTTGAGCATTGCTTCTCCTCCTTTTTATCCCACTGGTTCTTCCACAAAAGATAATAGTGTGCCACTTAAGAGGGATGTCCCAGCTGGCACAGTTAATCGAAATGGTCAGCAATCAGTGTCAGATGAGAGTTTTAACATGGCAGGATCCAATGCGCCGATGCGGGGGAAGGGTGTAGTGGATTCCATTGGTATGGATAAACTTTACATTGATGATCCATCTTCTGCAATGTCTGGGAAGACTTCAAACAGTATGCAAATTCCACTGTCTGGTTCCTCATCTATCAAACATACTCAACCTCAGTTGAGGGGTCAAGGAAGAGGACAAAATTCCTTGTCACAAATGGCCTACCAACCAACTGCCTCTAATCACCAAGTCAACCGGGTTCTTCCACCAAGCCAGCTACAAGGTGTTCAGAGGAATCCTGGT
Organism: Petrea volubilis; assembly: GCA_026212405.1. NCBI lineage: Eukaryota > Viridiplantae > Streptophyta > Magnoliopsida > Lamiales > Verbenaceae > Petrea > Petrea volubilis. Next base: position 3,228,286 of record CM047871.1, on the reverse strand, counting down.
CAAAGTCGTTCTCAGTCTATTCAAAATTCTGCTCAGCAGTTCCCACAACGTTTGCCCACTGGATCGCAAGCTTCTTCTCCACCCAAAGCTACTGGTGCTGTGAATGCATTTGAATCTGGGGAGTTGGAATCTGCTTTAGAATCAAATCAATCAAAGAATGCATTGGTTGCTAAAGGAAAAGGGAGTGTGCAAGCCAGTGGAAAAGGCTCTTTGCTGTATGGTGGGGCTCAGGTTATGGGCGGCTCAGGCAGTATGGGCAGTGGACATGGTGATCAAAACTTCCCTGCTTTCTTGCCAGGTAATATGCCAGCATAGTTGTGTTTCAGAAAGTGAATGAATATTTTTCATGTAGTGGTTCTAAGATATTTTTCATTTCCTTAAATGCAGTTGATTTGATTTGTCTGAAATAGCATTTTATTTCTTTCAGTATTGCCAGTATTTTCTTCCAGCAGCAGATATCACTAGCTAATGCACTAAATGTAAATTTGAGTTTAGAATTTGGATGTCTGATTGAACATGTGCTTGCTTAATTGAGATGTGCTTGGGGGTGATTTGATTACATCATTTCTTTTGTGAGGAACCATATTATATATGATTTCATTGTGAAGAACAAGATCAAGTACGAGTTTGGCATATTGTTAATTTGGCTGGGGAAAGAGAGTATTAGTTTCATATGAGATTAGGAGTAGTATAACTGTAGAAGTATGCATGTTAATTGTAGCTAGTCTTTATACTTCGGATCTGTTCCCTTCTCTTTATAGAAACTTGACTCTGACTATTAATTAGAAGTGATTCCCAATATTTAGGGCATGTATATTCTCTAGGGAATTTCTGTATTGGAAGTTCTGTAGCAGAATTCTGTTGTGATCTATCTTGTATTATCGTTTATTAACTTGAACTTTAACTTCATTTTATGCCCACTGCTTGGTGGAATGCTACAGTCATGCAATTTGGAGGCCAGCATCCTGGAGGAATTGGAGTTCCTGCTGTTGGCATGGCCTTCCCTGGATATGTTGCTCAACCACAACTTGGTCTAGGGAGTTCTGAAATGACTTGGTAATAACTATTGCACCATCCAGTCTTCTACACACACATAGATGTGCTCTACGATCTTGGTTCTTGACTAGAGCTTTTGGTAGCTTTATAAATTGGGTTGTTTCGGCACAATGTCTTTGTTTATCTTACATGCTGTCTCCCAAATGATTTAAAGTTATCTAGAAGTTAATTTAACCTATTTTTCGAACTATAGTATTAATAAATTGGCTTGTTTGTGGGAAAAAAATTCAGGCTACCAGTTTTAGCTGGCGCAGCTGGAGCATTGGGTGCAACATATTGCCCTCCATATATCACTGTTGATGGCTCATATAATGCTCGTCCATCTGGGCAGACTTCTTTGACAGCTGCCTCAAGGTAGATTGTATAGTGCAGTTATTTTCGGCTACTTTGTTCCCTACAAGCAGTAACCTTCTTGTTTACGTCTTCTGTCTCCCCTATTATATTCATAAGATTTATTTTCCTATTCTAGATGCCTTTTACGAAGTCAACTCTGTGGTTTTACATTGGACCTTCTCTAATAACAATTTCACAACTTTCTTTGCAGCAAAGAAACCAATGCAACTAAAGTTGGTAACGATTGGAAGCCTGGACAAAGGCCTGGTAAGTTATAATGAACCTTTTGTTTCTTGAAGCTGTTTACACATTTGTTCCCATTGGGGATCTTAATATTCTTTTTTCTTCATAGAGCTTGCAAATGACGACTTTGGGCAGAGGCAAAAGAATCCGCGCAGGCAAGTGTTGTTTGTTATACAGCCTACACTTTTGCAATTAAGTTGCTCTGTACTTATCAATACATGTATTGATTTGCAGATATACGGAGATGAAATTTGATCAGTGAAGTCATTAGCTAGCATGAATCCCTTGAAATAAGCAGATAAAATCAAAAATCTTTAGTATCTCTTCCATCTGTTGGGTGTTGCAGAGTTGCTTGGGTGTGATTTTGGTGCAGGCCTTCTAAGGCCCTTTGTGTTCTCGAGTTCTTGATCTGGAGCACTTTGGGCTACTGCATATTCTGAGATAATTTAGGTAATGGCTCATTGTCGGTCATGCTTTGAATATTGCTTGTCACTTGATCATCTTTTTCCGTTTTGTGGGTTTTCTTTTGCTCTTCCCCATCTTCTTTGGGTTCAGTGGGACCAGGCTGGGGGATTTGTGATTTGTTGGGGTGGGGTGGGCGCTACAACTTGAAATGTGATCAAGGAAAAGAGAAGCCATTGTTTGTGAATTATCTAAAAAAAGTTCATGAATATGTGTGTTTGTAATGCTTAATTCTCTGCCGTGTATTGCTAGGTATGTGAAAAACGCCTGATCTTGCTGCTGAATTTACAGAAGAACACTGCAGCTTGACGGGTGGCAGTTCATTGTTCTTTTATGATGTAAGATCGATCACCCACATCCCAAATGATCTTATCTTCATTTATACTTGATGGTTGGACAAACAGTGACTTTGATTTTGTGATGTACAGGTTATTGTGCATTAGTCTTTTTCCTGAAGATTGTAATAGGAGGCTTCTCCAAAAAAATATGGGAATAACAAAAGTATTGTTGTGCAGCCGGTGTTTGCTTTAACAGACTAAGTTTCTCCTGTTCTTTATTATCAATATCATCGACATGTTGATGTTTCTGGGAGTTTGGTGTTGAGTTGAAGAACACATTTTGAACTTTTTGCTTATGAGAAAAAAGAACTGCTTCGTCGTTGTGTTAATATATTTGAGTTGAGAATAAAATTGTTGCTACTTCCTGACGATGAAATGACGATGTGTGTTTTCGTTATGCTTTTTATTCGGCTTTATTCAAATGACCCAATTAATATTTCAGAAGATATTAACTGAAAAAAGAAATATATTAAGTGGATATTAAAGATGATTAAATGTTTTGTTGGGGTCTGTGTGCCCAAGTATTAGCAAAAGGAAAAGCCCAAGTTGGTAAGAGCTGTTTTTCATTGCCTTGTATCATCAAGATAGATTTTTTCATTTGATGGGGTTTAGTTTAACAGGTGAAATTGAGGTTGCAAAATATGAAGTCTTGGGTTTAATTCTCGATCAATTCATGTATGCTTGTATTTTTATTTTTATAGTAGGTCTTGTTATGTACTTGGTCTCAAGATTATGAAGTTTTGGGTTTGATTTTCGATCAACTCACATAGGCTTGTATTTCTATTTTTACAGTATTTTATAGTAGTTCTTGTTATGTATTTGATGGTCTAAGATCATGAAGTCCTAGGTTCAATCCCTGATCAACTTGTTTCATGGTAGTTCCTGTTATGTACTTGATGGTCCTGCGTTCGACTTTTGGCCGAGTCGTGTGGGTTTATATTTTTATTTTTATAGTAGTTTTTGATATGTACTCGGTGATTGATATACAATATAATTCTTTTTTTTAAAAAAAAGATAGATTATTTTATCTTTATTTTTAATTATATTTTTAATTTTTTTTATATTATCAAGATAGATTAAGAGTAACCACATTTATGATGCATTTAATTTGTCTGAATTAATACATTTATTTATTTAGATACCATAAGGGGCGCTGATATATACAAAAAAGAGGTATTTACTATTTAATGCAGTAACAGTATCAACCGGAATCGGAGCTGCAAAGTCAAAGCCAAATAAATTTTGATGACACGTATAAGGAAAAGTACGAATGACAATCAATTCCGTTTCTCGGATCTCGAGCAATATAGGTTTCATAGTTTTATTCTATGGGCTTATACGCCCACATTTATTTGGCTTTATTCATATTGTCATTAAGGGGATGATTCATGGAAGGACGAAGTTAATAATTTTATTTAAAGGATAAAAATAAATTCCTATAAATTAGATAATGTAATTATGCTGCTTTCATCATAAGATATAGAATGTTAAATGATATATGAGGGCAAATATAATTGGGGAAATTTTAGTTTAGATCCGACTTGGTCGAATCAGTATTAATTATGTGATGAATATTTTACACTTGCTCTATAAATGATCGATAATTTAGGAAGAGTGATCGTTGAAAAATATAATACCTTTATTATATAATTTATCATATAATTGAAAGTTTATTTATTGGAGCCGACCCAAAGTCAATGTTTTGAAGTATTTGTCACTGATAATAATAAAGAGTTAAAAGGCAACTGCAAGTTTGCAACCCCATTCCTATATCAGATGTCCCCGCCAAACTTACAAAAGCTTACTCTATTATTCAACAATTTAAATTCCATTGGACAAAAATTTGAATATTGGACATTAGGGAGGTAATTAAAGATTGTAAAAGTTTTGTCTTCTAAGATTGTAAAATCATTAAAACCACCAATCATACAGGTGCGCATGTACCCCAATAATGGATGAATACAAAAATGTATTAATATATTATAAATTTAATTTTATGGGAGATCAATTATAATAATTATGTTAGTGAATATCTTGTCAGAAATTATTTTTCTATTTCTTATAACATTGAATCTTGTCACTATTCCCTTACAACATATCTTTTCGTTGTAATTTTTCTGTTACAGTGTGTTTGACAGAAGAAAGAAAATAAGAGAAAAAAAAACTGTTGTATTTTAATTTTTTATATAGTTGTTTGGATGATAAAAATGAATAAAAAGAAAATAAAAAAAATAATTATAATTTTTTTTTTCATTTTTCACCCAATTTTGAGAGGAAAAACTTGATGAGCCCGCCACAAGTATTTTATTTCTTTCCAGTTTTTCTCCTACAACCAAATGAAGGAAAATAATCTCTTTCTTCTTATTTTTCTTCTTTCCCTTTCCCTTTCTGTTATTTTCTTCCCTACCAAAAAAACCCTTAGGCTTCGTTTGGTAGGGTGGAAAATGGGCGGAAGGAGAGGGGATGGAAGGAAATTGGAAGGAAAATGCGTATTTTCCCTTGTTTGGTTGTGGGAGGAAAATGGAAGGAAAGAAATTGAGGATGGAAAAATAAGTATGGGGCCCATTGATTTTTTTTCCACCCAAAATTGGATGGAAAAGGAGAGGAAAATAATGCAAGGATATCCATAAAACAAGATTTCCAAAATTGCCCATATGTATAACTAGGTGTTTAAATAATATTGCTTCTTCTACCAATATGAATCTTTGCATTTTTTAAATAGCAAATACGGCGTGTTTATTTGTATAATACATTAAAAATATATTTCACATATATATTTATTTTATTTTCATTATATTATATACAACATAATTATATTTATAACTTAATTATATTTATAATTATATAAGATTGTAGTTGTCATTTGACTCTATGTAAACAAATATTTTATTATATTAATTTATATATTTTATTTACATTATACTTATTTAGTTTAATTTTATTAATCTATTTTTTTAGACAAGTTTATTAATCTATTTTAATACATGAATTCATAAAATAATTATAATTTATAATGATATAAGGGTATAATTATCATTTAATACAGAAATCATTTTCTTTCCTTCCACTTTTCCATTCAAACAAACAAGGGAAAATAAATAGAATTCTATTTTCCTTTCGTCTATTTTCCTTTCAACCAAACATACATGTGGAAAATTAAAATCCACTCATTTTCTTTCCTTTCATTTTCTTTCCTCTCATTTTCTTTCCACCCTATTTTCTTTCTTCTGCCAAACGCAGTGTTAGTGAATAGATATTTTCTTGTAGTATCTTTCTTTTCCTTTTTTTTTTTTTTAGGTTAAATTAGTTAAGCCAATGATTTGTTAGCTGTCTTTTCTTCCCTCTTTTTACCATTTTGGTTGAATTACTTGCTGAAATTCTATCCAAATCAATCTAGATCGAACTCAACAACTTATATAATAAATATTAATAAATTAATATATTTGTCATATGATTAATCACTCTTTTTAAATTATACACTAATTATATAAAATAATCAATCACATAACAAATATTATAGAGCACTTGCAACTTCATTAATATTAAAAGAATTCAGCCGAATTTGGATTATAATTTCCCCCAATCTTACGTACATTTTATTTTGAATTACTTAAATTTCCAAACTCACCATACATAGGGATGGCAACGGGGCGGGTATGGGGCGGGTTTGGCCAAACCCGGGACTCGCCCCGCCGGGGAAATTTTGGACCCGGTAGACCCGGTTTAAGTTTTAAAAATAATAAAAAATATATATTTTTTTAAGAAAATTGATATTATTACAACTTTATAAATATGAAAAAAATAATGGCACTACTAAAATATCATTATCATATATTTATTTGTACATATTTTGAAATTATAACTTAATTATTAATGTTATATAATTATTTTTATATACAAGAGTATCATATTTATTTTTTTAAGTAACTATTTATATAATATATACTTTTATATATGAAATATAGATGTATATTATATAAATTTACATAAAATAATAAATAAAAATATATAAAAATAACTAACCGGAGCGGGTTCGGGGCGGGTCCGGGTCCAAAAAATGAAGACCCGGGACCCGCCCCGGACCCGGTTAGAAGTCTTCAAACCCGCCCCATTAGGGGCGGGTCCGGGTCCGGGTCCAACCCGAACCCATTGCCATCCCTAACCATACATGAAGCTATAAATACGAGAAACAAGCAAAAAAAAAAAAAAAGATATATATATATATATTTATATATTTTATATTTGAATAATATCATCTCCTCCAACTCCCAACGCCTCTTTACACAAGTGACTTTCTTTTCACGTGCCATCTTTCCCTTCGCTCTGCGTCATTTTCTCTCGGTCACTTCAATTCTCTCTCTCTCTCTCTCTCTCTCTCTCTCTATAATTCACTGCGGCTCCACTCAGAGCTGAGGAACTCAAGTAAATAGTTCACTGCTAGCTGTACTGATATCGAAAACATTTGTGCTTTGGATATTTGTCGGTGGCCCTCGAAATTGCACTCTGAGATCTTCTATTCTGGGATCTTTGCAGTGAAACTTTTTCAAGATCGAGTTTTACTAGTGTAAATAATCGCATTCAGTTGCAAAGATCACTTGCCAGCTGCTGCTTGCACAATAGTCAATTTTGAGGACTTTATTCCGTTAATCTTGGTCAGTTTTTGGGGTTCTCGGGATTTGGTTTTCTCTTTTGGTGTAGTCATTTGTTGGATTATGTGGCGCTGATTCATTCTTTACTTCTTTCCTTTTTTCTGCTTTTGCTGTTTCTTGCTTTCTGATTTTAAGTATTGGAGAATTAAATGGTGTTGTTGCGTACTTTCTTGGTTGACCCTTTGATTTAAGTAGATGGGATTCAATGGGGGATTTCATCTTAGAGCATTTAGGAGAACTCACTCTACTTTGCGTTACATTTTCTTGGAAAATTAAATAATTTTTCATATTTTTTCAGTTTTCCTGTGCAGGCAAACGTTGTTCAATCAATCTCAATAGTAAGGAGTGTAAAAGAACTAATTTTGGTGGTGTTTCTTGGATGTTTAAGTTCAAGAATTTGTTTCACAACTGGTTCTTGGAGCACTTTTAGTGTGTGCACGTAGAAATTAAATCCCGGTCCTTGTAATGTTGTTGTACTAGCATCTGGAAACTGTGATGTATATATGAGTGATTGAGAAATATTTGCCATGGAGGAAGGAAATATAATTAGGCTATCACCATTAAGGCCCAGTGGTGGTCCTTTGAAGTCACCATCATCTGGGAGGTCGACCCCCAGAGGCTCTCCTTCTTTCAGAAGGTTAAACTCAGGCCGCACCCCAAGACGGGAGGGCCGGAGTGCCGGGCTTAGTTCTCATTGGTTCAGAGGTAACCGCATTGTTCTTTGGTTACTTTTGATTACCTTTTGGGCCTATGCTGGATTTTATTTTCAGTCTAGATGGGCCCATGGAGATAATAAGGAAGATCTCTTTAGTGGTGGTTATGGAGGTGAGAATTCTAATTCTGTACCACAACGGAAGAATAGGAGGGACTTGATAGCTAATCTTGATAAGAATGAGTCAAGTTTGAAGAATACGGATGTTGTTCTTGCCAAGAATGAACGTAGTGTTTCATTGAATAAAAAGAACCCCTCTTTGAAAAAAAGAAGCAAGAAAGCAGGCCGTAGTTCCCGTAGGAAGAAAAAGGGTAAGCCAAAAGTGGTGCAAGAAGATGTAGAAAGTGAAGTTGATTTACCAGAAGAGGAAATCCCAAAGCAAAATACGACCTACGGGTTGCTTGTTGGCCCATTTGGTTCGATCGAGGACACTATTTTGGAGTGGAGCCCTGAGAAGCGGTCAGGGACGTGTGACAGGAAGGGCGCATTTGCCCGTCTAGTTTGGTCAAGAAAGTTTGTGTTGATCTTCCATGAGCTGTCCATGACTGGTGCTCCGCTTGCAATGATGGAGCTTGCAACAGAGTTTTTGAGCTGTGGGGCTACTATTTCAGTTATAGTTCTCGACAAAAAGGGTGGCTTGATGCCTGAACTTTCTAGAAGAAAAATCAAGGTGCTTGAGGACAAGACCGATCTAAGCTTCAAAACAGCCATGAAAGCCGACCTCATCATTGCAGGGTCTGCTGTCTGTTCATCTTGGATTGGTGAGAACAGCTGTAATCTCCTTTATGATGTGTTTGAGATCTTTTGCTTGTTGGTTTGCATGCTTTCTTTTGTGGTTTGAAATGAGGCTTGTCTGAGGTCCAGATATATAATTTTCTAAGGCTACCAGCTTGATGCATTTGGAGCTAAAGATTTCAAATTCATAATCATAAATTCATTGAACTGTTTGGATAACTTCATGTTACAATGGATTTCAAATTCTGGAGCTATTTTTTGAGTCATTGTGGTGGATTCAAAATCCTTCTAATTTGGAGTCATTTGAAATCCTTTCTCCCTGAATCCTTCCTTTAGATCCAAATCCTTCGATCCAAATGAAACCTTAGAGATCATCGCTACATTGTCTATGTCTTGTTTCATCAGTATTTTCAAATTAGAATGCAACAACAATAAACGGGTCAGAGTTGACTTGAATAGATTGAGATTGTAATGTATCCTGTCTGAGCTAAAGAATTATGTGAAGATATCTGAAACCTTTACTTGTTTACTTTTTCTTATATCTGATCTTCAGAAAAGTACCTCTCACGAACAGTACTCGGTTCAAGCCAGATCATGTGGTGGATAATGGAGAACAGAAGAGAGTATTTCAACCGATCAAAGCTTGTCCTCAACCGAGTAAAGAAGTTGATTTTTCTTTCTGAATTACAATCCAAACAGTGGCTAGCCTGGTGTGAGGAGGAAAACATCCAATTGAAAACTGAACCTGCACTTGTGCCCCTCTCGGTCAATGATGAGCTGGCATTTGTAGTTGGCATCCCCACCTCACTGAACACTCCATCATTCACTACAGAGAAAATGATGGAGAAAAAATATTTATTGAGAAATGCTGTTAGAAAAGAGATGGGATTAACTGATGACGATATGCTCGTTGTTTCTTTGAGTAGTATAAACCCCAGTAAAGGTCAGTTGTTGCTTCTTGAATCAGCCCGCATGATGATTGAAAAAGGACCACTGATGAACAATCACACTGCAATAGACCATGACTATGACTCTTCTAGATTGAGAAAAATTTTATCTGAGAAGGAGCAGAATGTTAAGTTTCTGATCGGCTCAGTGGGATCGAAGAGTAATAAGGAGCCATATGTGAAAACACTTCTGGGATATCTATCTGCACATTCGAATTTGTCTAAGTCTGTGCTGTGGACACCTGCAACGACTCGTGTTACCTCACTTTATGCTGCTGCAGATGTTTATGTCATGAATTCACAGGTATGTGCTTTTCCCTTGTCTCTAATAGTTCCATTATTGGTTCAAGAAATAATGATCCTCTTATAAAATGCTTGAGCTGAATATATCGTGTATTTTTTAACTTCTGATTGCTTGTACATTATGTCTCTGCAGGGACTTGGAGAGACTTTTGGAAGAGTAACAATTGAAGCAATGGCATTTGGACTTCCTGTGAGCAACGATTTCTTCTTTATATTGCCTTCACTCTTTAGTCATAATCAAATATTAGTTAAGACATCTCTAAAAGCACAGGCTTCATTTATATATGCTCATCTAAAGTCACTCTTTAGACTTCATCTGTGTCGATTATATCTCTAGACAGTTGAACCACATGCATAATCATTCCTTGCGGTGATGGAATTGATGCGAAATTATCTCAGTTGACTATTTTGAGATTTAAGTTTTTGTTTTTGTCCCCATTTGAGAAATTATGATTTACTTCTTGCTGTTGCAGGTGCTTGGAACCGATTCTGGAGGCACGAGAGAGATTGTCGAACACAATGCAACAGGGCTCCTCCATCCTTTAGGTCGTCCGGGGGCTCAAGTTCTTGCGAAGAATATCGAATTCTTGCTTAAGAATCCATCCACAAGGCAAGAAATGGGATTAAGGGGTAAACAGAAAGTGGAGAAAATGTACTTGAAGAAGCACATGTATCAGAAATTTGGTGAGGTCTTGTATAAGTGCATGAGAATAAAGTAGCACCTGTAATAGCTTATATTTTTCATTTTTTTTTTCCTTATCCGAAATCTACAGAAGGTTTGATAAGCAAAGTGTTTTTTACCAGCCTAAGTGACAATATAGATAACAATTTATTATTTTCTGATTTTGATCTTCATAGTGGGGTCTCTTTTCTGGGTGATTGATTTTTGTACATTAGTCATGAAGTGAAACAATCATATAAGTTTCGATCTTCCCTACTACGGAAAATTTCATGCTATTCGGTTGGGTATTACTTTTAGCCATTAAATTTGAATATGATGACGGTAAAAAGTAGTAAAAAAATAAAATTACGATATTATCTTATTCTTATCACTCAAATCTGTCTGCTGAGTAGCATCTCATCTGCACAACAATGAAAAACTAAATGCAAGGGACAACCTATCAACCCCAATAGGAAAACAAGATATAGATCAATCATGAGTTTGAATATCACAAGTACAAGCTGAAAAATGGAAAAGAAAAAAGATCTCAATCAGCTGCATTTGTAGCCTAATCAAGCAAAGCTGAAAACTGATATGCTGTAAAGCGAATTTGCCGAAGAAAGACAGGTGGTATTTGTCGCATCACTAGAATCCAAGTCGAAAATTGTCCAGGACTGAACTGAGTCCCGTTCAAATCCTTTTACCTGTAAAAAGGAAGTTCAAGTCATCAGTCTAGTTTCGAAAACAAGTGCAAAGATCCGCAACATTGTTGCAACTTTCAATATATTAACTCCTATAAAAGTGCATGGGAAAAAGTAGGACTTGCAGAAGTAGAATACAATCTTAGCAGATCATATCACTGATCATGGTTGACATAAAAAAAAAAGGCAGTTGCTATGCATGAGAAACATTAATAACACTGCACGGTATCGTGGCTTACATTGAATTCGAATTTAAACAGATGCACAATCATCCAATAAACCACCAAATACACTCCAGCATGTGTAGCTTCTCAAAAACCGTTTTCTCTACAACCAAAACAACAAGATGAGCAACCATGCCTTAAACAATCAACAACTTTCTATACAAGAAGCAAAAACAACATAAAACAAGACATTGATGTTAAACACACGGAATAGCAGCACAGAGGATAATCCTTCATAAATACTCACTAGAGTTGACCGTTTCCATCCATTTCTTCACAGTTGTTCAAGTTGCCACAAACGTTGCACTCCATAACAGTAGAAGGCCGAGCATCAACTGGGGGTAGAGGAGCCAAGGTACCCCCACAATTATCTTTATTACACATGTATCTGATGAAGAAATAAGCATGAGGAAAATCATCATTTTCTTTTGCCATACTGCTACCACTGTTCTCTACATCATCCCCCATATCATCATCATCATCATCATCATCATCATCCTCATCCTCATCCATATCATCATCTTCCTCATGCTCCATTTCTCCCTCTCCTTCTTCCTCATTATCAGACCAATTGGCCTCCACCTTGCAACGGTCACAATCGCACGTAAAACCATAATCATCCTTCAACCTTTTCTGCCTTTCCGGATACCTAAGATTAACAGGAAAATAACTCAAGCAGATCTCCCTTCCCCCAGGTAGATCATGGATAACCCTCACAACAATGTCAGTATTACCAAAATCAGACACAGAGTCCACATAGTCAAACCTACAAGCATTTGGTAGGCAATCATGATTGAAAAGCGAGGCCCTCGGGTAAATCCCATATGCCCTCACAGACCTTTCTTTATCTTGATCAAAAGGCTCCATCAGCCCAAACGCATTAAGCTTATCTTTAGCCAACAGAGCAGATGTCAGCTCAACAGAAAACCCAATTTGCCCAAGATTCGACAAACCGCAAACTGACGAAATTAAGGAATGCAAGAAAACAGATGCATCATCAATAAAGGGTTCGCCTTGAAGTGAGAGGAGAGTCTGAAAATGGGAAGGCGACACCATCGCAAGATTATACGCAGAAACAAGAAACCAAGCTTGCAAATGGCGGTCGTGGTGTTGCTGAAGGAGCGGAGAAACGGCGGCCCGGAGACGGGTCAAAGCTTGGCAGACAAATGGGGTGTGGGAAGTGGAGAGAGCAACGGATTGGCACTTGAGAGAGCAGAAGTGTGAAGCGGTGGTGCAATGAGGGCAAGAAACTGTTGTCGGAGACTGTGGTGAGATTGTTCTGAAGCAGTGGGAGCAGTAATTGGCCGCGGCGGCGCCGCCGCCGAGAGGGACGGCGGAGTAGAGGACGATGGGGGAGTCTTTGAGGACTATCTCTCCGGCCCTTAGAGGCCTAGTAGAAAACAAAGCTCTACCTTTATTCTCTATCTCCACCATTTTAAGCAAACCATTATCGTCCGACATTTTTACTAAGGTTTTTTGATGTAATTAAGATAACCCACGAAGCAGATGACAGTAAAGATGGCGTTTTTAGTGAAGATAAACAGTCTTAAGAGTCGAAATCGAAAACCCAACTCACCGGGAGGCGGCAATTTGAGGGAAAATATCGGATATACTTGATGAGAGTTGACGGCTGGGGATTTTGTTGCGGGGTGGGTTCTGACCCGGGGGGGTGGGCGAGGGTGTGTTTGGGAGGAGGCTTATTTTTGGACTAAAGTGATAGTATTAATATTAGGAATGACAACAGATCGGGTACCGAATTTGGCCAAATCTAAGATTCAACCCATCAGAAATTTTTAGACCCGGGACCTATCTCAGACCCGACGGGTCCTGAACCTGACCTGACCCTATTGAGAATCAAACCTGACGGGTTGGACTCATTGAACCAGTCGGGTTCATAAACCGGTCCCAGCCCGCATACCCGCCAAACCCAACCCGTAAAATGCATGATGAAATCAGAAAATTATATTTAGACACATACTCATGAAAAACACTTCACAAAAAAAAAAAGGATGAAATTAGGAAATTATATTTAGACACAAACAAAAGCAATACTCTGAAAACAAACACACTCACTCATACACACTAGCATTTGCAAATACATGAATAACAATACTATTAATTATGATTTCCTCTTCAAGGCAAGCTTGGGCTCTATAAAATTGCAAAGCATAAATTTACACGAAAGCAAAAAGCAAAGGGCTGGACGCGGCGCGATGGGGTTGGGTGAGGCGGGGTTGGGCTGGGCACGGCGGAGGGCTGCGCAGTGCGGCTAGGCAGTGGAAGGCTGGGCAGCTGGAGGTTGGGCGCTGCGTTGCAGGGGCTAGGCACGGCGCAGCTGGGCAACTGGAGGCTGGGAACGGCGGAGGGCTGCGCGGCGGGGTTGGGCAGTAGAGGGCTGGGCGGCAATGAACAGCGGCCGGCAGTGGGTGGGCGGCAGGGATGAGAGACGGAGAGAGTGGGCAAGAGAGACGAGAGTGAGATTGAGTGTGGGAAAAGCTGAAACAATCTAGATCTAGATTTGTGATCTGAAATTTTTTTAATTATATTTTTTTATATATTTTATATTATACATTAATATATATATATATATGTGCGGGTCGGGTCCAAATGAACCCGAAACCCGATCGAAACCCGTGCAGATCTAAAATTCTAGGCTCACGACCCGTCCCGACCCAATTTTTCGGATCCAAACCCTCTCCAAGCGAGTTGAGTTCGGGTCGGGGACCCACGAAATCCGACCCATTGTCATCCCTAAGTATTATTGTTGTGGGCTTGTTTGGATTTTCTTTAACTGGTGTCTGCTAGATGGATTCAATTATTCTAGTGAGAATCTAGATTATCTGTGCAATCTATATTTCTATCCTATTATATCAAACTATCAAAGTGTGAAATTTTTTTTTGACTTTTTTTGATGTATTTAATTATAATTTTTTAAATATACCCTTCAATAAATAACTATTCTCATCTTTTCTCTCTTATGTCTCATTTTTCTGACGTGTTTTTTTTTCTTTTTGATAATTTTTATTTCTCTAGGGTGTTACTCTTTTGTTTTTTTTTTCTTTATTTCTTTCCATTCCATTTTCTCTCACATTTATCTTTTCAAACTCCTCTTCTACTTTATATTTTTATTTATTTTTAATCACAAAAATTTATTTGATTTTTAATTTTACTTTTTTTCTCATTATAAATGTAATAAATATATAAAAGAAATTAAGTAAATAGTATAAATAATTTAAAAGTAGTGTAAAAAGATATATTTATGTATATATATAATTTAATAAAAAAATAATTTTATATATGCTATTAAAATTTAACTGTTTAATTAAGTTATATATATATATATATTTCATGTATATATGTTAATGTATAAATACAATTATTTGAGAAATTTATGATTTTCTATAATGAAAATGGTACAAAATTAGAAAGCCGGATATAAAATTAGAAAGTCGGATATAAAAATCTAAATAATAAGACATGATTTTCTTAAAATGAAGAATGGTACAAAATGTATACATTACATTTAATCATGACAATTAACTACTTATCAAAATAAAATAAGTTGCTAAATTAAGATGTATTAGAAAAAACTGTACATTAAATTTATTTGGGGGCACTTTTATTTTTATAAGAGAGCTTACTAAATATTTATATTTTATTCTTTAAACTTATAAGTTCATCCTCAATATCTTTTTCATAAATCTAATGACACAATGGCTATAAGATTTTTGATACACGCACATAACTAAAAGAAATGTCGTTAGATAATGATATGATATAAAATTTAATAAAGGAAAAAGTATTAAAAGTATATATTTACACACATGTGTATTTTAAATACTTTTTACGAATGTAAAAAATAAATGATATAACGAAAATAAGGATTTTAAAGAATAAGGATAAATCAATGATTTTTATGTAGACAAGTGAAATATGGAAACAATAATTAAAAAATTGCAACTCATGAAACTTAAATAAATTATAAATATGGAAATATGTTTATATGGAAACAAAGGAAAAAAACTAATGTGTCCACCTCAATGACACATAAACAACATAGCTAAAATAGGCTCGACAATTATAATAGACTTATGTGTGTGTGTGTGTGTAAACTCTAAATATCTAAAAAATTAAGCTAATTATTAAAGCGTTAATAATTAGAAAAATCTAATCAGTGGACATAATTATAAATTATGTTTAAGAAAATAATTAAATATAAGGAGTAGTTTAAGGAGTTTTTTTTTTTTTTTTTTTTTTTTTCAAAAGAACCGGCAAGGAGCCGTGGGGTTAAAGGGTCCCCCCCCCCGATTTATTACCACGTCAAAAGGGACAATGGGAAAGCAAAAAAGAACAATCTCAAACCAACAGAAAAAGGAAGAAAGAAACACTAACTAGATCTAAAAGAAGGCATCCCCATAGAATCAATGATAAGCATTCCCCTAAGCTGAACATGAATCTCGGTTGGCTCCCAAGTTGCACTCTCTCGTAGCTGACATGCCCTGTTTGCTAACCAATCAGCCGCCTTATTCCCTTCTCGGTAGATATGGGTACATTTGAATGTAACTTGCCGTATAATGAGTCGAATATGAGTGAGCAATTGTTGAATGTTCCAGTTCACCATACGTTGCCCCAAGACGAGATGCACCATCGCTTGAGCATCCATCTCAAGCCAAATGTTCTGAAATCCCCGTTGCGTTGCCAGCCGGATCCCCTCATAAGCAGCATAGAGTTCCGCATATGAATTTGTGGTGTTGCCAAGGAACCTAAAAAAGGCAAAAATAACCTGGCCATTATGATCACGAGCCACTCCTCCCGCTCCAGCTTGGCCCGTGCGCTTTGCTGCCCCGTCAGTGTTCAGTTTCAGCTGAAACTGATTAGGATTCTTCCATAAAACCATAATGGGACGTGGTTCGACATGCCTGGGTAATTGAACCATAAAAAACGGGGCTGCAAATTCAACTCCTCTCCAATTGGTAGACTTGAACCGACCAGCGTTGCCCAAAGATAACAATACTGCCACACCTTCTTCACAATGAGACTCGCAACCATCCGGTGACCACGATATTTGCACGAGTTTCGTGCCTCCCAAATATACCATAATATAAGTACAGGAACCAAGGTCCTCATATGATCACCTTTGTATGTACCTCGCCAAGCCTGAAGCCAGAGATGTATCTGAGTTGTGTCTGGAAGTGAAACTCGGAGTAATTGGGCAAAGAAATTCCAAATCCGATGAGCTTTAGGACTAGTAAAGAATAAGTGGGCGAAGCTCTCTTCGTTGACGCAGCAATAACATTTGGAGGCGAGTTGAATACCTTTGCTTTTTATACGTAAATCCACTGGAATCCAGCCTCTAAGAAGCCTCCATAAGAAAACAGAAATGTTGGGCAGGACGTTCCTCGACCAGAGGCTCGCAAAGAGTGAGCTGACTGCCCGAGAACGACGCACCTGCTCCCATGCCTGTTTTGTTGCAAACTGTCCGTGCAGTCCCCTAGCCCAAACAAGGCCATCACTCGTATAAGAGTCGATTGGAATTCCCATCACGTGCGGGACTAAGTCTGAGGGTAGCACTTGTTCCAGCCGGGATCTGTCCCACGCACCATTAGAGAGAAAAAAGGAAACTCTTTCTAACGGGTAGTGCTCCCTTGAGACTAATTGTTTCAGAGGGGCATTAGTCAACCAGATATCATGCCAAAAGAATCGAGCACCGTTGCCAATCGTCCAGCGCAAATCAGGTTTAATCCAAGCGCGTCCTCTGCACATCCGCTTCCATGTAGCAGAGTCATTCCGTGTTTCCTGCACATCCGCTGGATGTCGGTCTTTGACATATTTAGCATGCAAGTATCGTGCCCAAAGGGACTTGCCCTGCCGGAATTTCCACCAAAGCTTACAAGTAAAGCTATTAATCACGTCATCCAAAGCGCGCACGCCCAAACCCCCCTCCTCTATAGGGTAGCATACTTCCTCCCACGAACACCAGTGAATACGCCGTTGCCCGCCATAAGATCCCCAAAGAAATCGATTGAACAACTTTTCAATCTTTTGAATAACACTCCTAGGAGGCTTTAAGATCTGAACAATATAGAGAGGGATTGAAGCAAGGACGCTCTTGATCAGTGTCAGGCGGCCTCCATAGTTCAACGAAGATTTTTCCCACCCAAGGATCTTAGCTCGAATGCTATCAATCAATGGCGCAAATAAGCTAATCCTCTTACGACCTGAATAGAGAGGTGCTCCTAAATACTTGAGAGGGAAATCCGTCCGATAGAATCCCGTCATTCGCTGGATACGTCTCACCTTTCCTTCTGAGCACCTATTAGATGGGATAAAAGTGCTCTTCGCCACGCTAATAAGTTGTCCCGAGATCTGTTCATAGTTACGTAGGAAATTCATAAGCTTTCGAATGCAAGTGGCACGAGCAGAAGCAAAAATAATCACGTCATCTGCATAAGCCAGGTGCGAAATAACCACAGGATTATGAGCAATATAGCGCATCTTAACATGCGATTGAAAAAGATGATCAAGTCCTTGAGAAAGCCATTCAGCAGCTAAAATAAATAATGCCGGAGACAAAGGATCGCCCTGGCGTAAACCACGAGAGGAATGGAAAAAAACCAGCTCCTTCACCATTAATTAAGACCGAGAACCAACAATTCTCTATCGAATTTCGCACAAGATGAATCCAACGAGTCGGAAAACCAATCTGTATGAGCATGGAAACAAGAAACGGCCAATGCACCCTATCATAGGCCTTAGCCATGTCGAGCTTAAAGATCACACGGTCCCCGTTCACCTTCTTGTTTATAGAGATGGCAAGTTCTTGCGCTAATAGGATGTTATCCGATATTGCCCTTCCCGAGAGAAAACCAGACTGTGCAGGAGAAATAATCTTGGGAAGAACATTCGCCAATCGAGTGTATAAAAGCTTGGTCATAATCTTGTTAGACACGTTGCACAGACTGATAGGCCTGTAATCAGCCCATGTGTTGGTTACCTCCTTCTTAGGAATAAGGACAATAGTAGTGGCAGTGAAGGCCCGGGGCATGGGCGTCCCGGCAAAGAAATCCCGCGCCGCGTCAAACACATCAGTGGCGATAAAGTCCCAGCAAATTTGATAAAAGGCTGAGGAAAACCCATCGGGACCCGCGGCTGAATCAGAACTGATGTCGAAAATAGCCCGTCGAACTTCCTCCATCGTAGGTGGGACACAAAGCGCATCCGAATCCTCAGGGGTAATCATTCGAGAAACGTGCGAGAAATCCATATTGCCCAGACATCTATCTTCCTTAGTAAGAAGATGCTCAAAAAACTTAGCGGCTGAGATCCGAATCTCCGACGGATCCTCAATCTTTCGCCCCTCATCGTGTATAGCAAATATACGGCTCTTAACTCGGCGTTGCTTAACCAAATTATGGAAAAATTGGGTGTTCCGTTCCCCCTCTTGAATCCAGCGACATGAGGACTTTTGCCTCCAGAAATCCTCCTCCATGGCTAGGACCCGATTAAGCTTCGCTGTTGAGAGATTTAGCGCCATTAAGTTAGAAGGAGATGAATCATTATCATACTCACGCTCCAGCCGATGAACCTGTTGGGTGGCAGCATCGACTCTATCAAAAATATTACCAAAGACTTCCTTATTCCAAGACTTGAGAAATCCCTTCATGCGGACCAGTTTCTGCTGGAGTTTCCACATCCCAAAAGATCCAAGCGGAAGTGCCCAATTAGCCTTAGCCGCCTCAAAAAAAACATGATGCTTGGTCCACATTTTCTGAAATCGAAAAGCAGCCGGTCCCCTTTGCACTGGGGCTGGCAGAATAACAAGAAGCGGACAGTGATCTGAGGTGTGCCATGACAAGTGCCTAGTCCTGAAGTCCGGAAACCAATCCATCCAACCAACCGATACCAGAACACGATCCAAACGCTCCCATCGTTTGCCTCGAGTCCATGTAAACTGACCACCCTCTATGCCTGGGTCAATGAGACCACAACCCTCAATACAATCTCCAAAGTCCTCTATTGAACCAAGAGGAGGGGGACCACACCCCTTGCGTTCATCCACTGATTGCACCACATTAAAGTCTCCACCAATAAGCCATGGATCCGGGGTAGCAATGCCACGCATTATTTCCCATAAGTCTTTGCGCTTAATGCGAGTGTGACGACCATAAACAAACGAGCAAAGTAAAGGGGAAGGGATCAGCCCCGAAGTAACCTTTACATGCAAGATTTGGGCCTCATTGACTAACACATCCACAATCAAAGAAGAGTCAAAAAAGCACCATATGTGATTAGTGGGATTTGAAATAACCCCCGCAAATCCCAGCTTCTTGAGCATAAACCGTTCACTCAAAGAAATCTTAGGCTCAATAATAACTAAAATAGAAAGCTTGTGACGATGCCTCAAATCAGCAAGATACCGTTGTTTAGCGGCACTTCCAAAGCCCCGCGAGTTCCAAATAAGTATATTAATCATTAATTGGTGAGGGATTGAGAATCGTTCCCCTTGGCTTTATTCCTCGTGATCCGAGGAAGAGCGTCTGCAGTAGACTTCTTAGTCCCCTTTTTCACCGTCTGTTGAGGCTTGATTAATCCCAGGTTTCGTTTCTTGGACGTGGAGCTAGGCCTCTCCTCTTCGTCGGCTCTCGTAACATCCTCCATATCTTCCAAACTTCGATGTGGATCAGTATCCCTACCAAGCACGAGTAGCACCTGATTTCCAAGACCATCAGGAACATCCGAAAGCGCTGTCGTCATGATTGGCGGGTCATGTGTAGGAGAGTCGCTCCCTTCTGCAATGGAGTTTGTGTGATTCAAGGCAATCTGAGGTGCTTCTTCTTGAGCATCATCAATTTGTAATTGTCTGGGTATACTATCTGCTTCGTCAGAAACTTCCCGGGATCCCACTACAATCGCATCAATTTGTGAATTATCCCCTTGATCTTCATCTTCTGAGTCCTCCTCCCGAAGGCAAGCAAACTTGTTATTCAAATTTGTAACAGCGCCTTCCGCTTCCATACACGGACTTGCAGTCTCCATCACCTGCTTCCCCTTATCGGCCTTTTGGGTAACTTCCCGCCAAACATGCACCTCTCTAGGATGATGGAGAGTATCGTGATTTTCTGGAGGAGGTATTTGATTGGTATTTTGGGGATTGATAGCCTGTGCTGCCTGAGGTTCCACGTTCTGACTTGGTCCAGGACCGCTCTGGCGGGATGCCTGGCGATTAGAATCCAAAGTCGTCCGTAAATCACCTGGAACCTTGGTCAGCAAGTCAGGGGCCGTACCAGCTTCATCATCGCTGGGAGGATGGAAGCAATTTCGGGTCGTGTGACCCCGACGACGACATCGGCGACAATATTCAGGTATTCCTTCGCATTCAATCGGTTGCTGATACACACGATCTCCATCCTTAACCCAGATAGCCTTCTTCACAGGTTTAGTTACATCTATCTCCACACAAACCCTAGAGATTCGAGGCCTCCAGCAATCAGCAGTCGGCTCATCCACCCTTACCGGCGATCCAATACAACTTGCAAGCGTGTACAGGCCCTCAACGGGAATCAGGTGCAACGGCAGATGGTGAATCTTAAACCACACAGGAAATATGGGCGATTCAACAGTGGGATCAAAATCTGGATCCCACTTAAAGACGCGCATAGGATAGCCATTAAAGTGCCAAAGCTCTCGCATAAATAACCTGGCATAGTCATCATGGTCGTATAGATGGATGCATAGGTGCGTGTCGTCGAAGAAAAACAACCTGCACTGTCGCTTTAACTTCATCTTCCCGAAAATAAATCGAAGAGCACCAATAGACGGATGACCATGTGAGAATTTCCCAACCAACACGAATTGAAACGGCTGGCAAAGTTTTTCCCTATCATCATGGGTAAAGACTGCAGCAGGCTCACCATGGAAATCCATCACGGAGCCAACGGGGGTAAACGTGGAGGTATCAAAATTTTTTTTTCGTTCCCTGGCGTCCGGCATGAAAGGGTCCGCCGGCTGGTTGCCGACTGCAGCAGCATAGGAGCGGCCAAGGGGAGGCCGTCCAAGATCATTGCCGCCACGATCAGGCGGCTTTGACGTGCCCATAGGGCAGTAGCGCCAGACACGGAACTTTCACGGGAATGTTATCAGTGACACAGGATTTTAGTGTCACAGGATTTCTTGTCTAGTAGAAAATTATTTGTAAACCACTAAGTGGAGTAGTTTAAGGAGTTAAAGGTATATTATTGTAAATAATGGTATTAGGTAATTTTAATTATATATAGAACGACTTTAATGTGAATTAAATGTAAATACGGAAATGTTTTATATGGAAAAATAATGAAAGAACAATTTATTCACCTCATTGTCCATATAAGCAAGAGATGGACACAAAAGGTGGATATTATTTGAAATATATCTATATATATATATATATATATTAGATTAAATTTATAAAATTAAATGTGAAAAGACTAAGCAATAATCAAGGATATCATTATTAAAGTTATTACATAACTTGTCATATTGAGAAACTTATATGTGTATATATACATATATATACAAAATATGAAAATTTGAAGCAATTGATAAAGAGTTAATAATTCGAAAAACTAATCAATGGATATAATTGTCAGTTATGTTTAAAAGTAAATAATTAAGTATAAGGAGTAATTTAAGGAGTTAGAGATATATTATTGAAAATAATGGTATTAGGTAATTTTAATTATAGACATATTTTAATGTGAATTAAAAAGTGAAAAATGTAAATATGAAAAATGTCTTATATGGCAAAATAATAAAAGGACAACTTGCCCATCTCATTATCCATATAAGTAAGAGATTAACACATACGGTGGATATCATTTTAAATATATATATATATATATATATTTTGAAGGTATTATTTTGATTTGTCTTAATAAATATATTTACGGATGTTTGATGAAAGTAAGAAGTAGGATAATTGCAATAAATTCTAGGCGGTCTAATTTATGAGTACAAATCAGAGAACGTGACAGATATGAAAGAAAAATTTTTCACATAATTGATTTTTACAATTTTCAAATAATTTGACAAAGCGTAATCATTTTCAACCTTTTAAATATTAATCTCGTTAGTAAATATTACTCCCTCCGTCCCATAATAATTGTCACTTTAGGAAATTTTTTTTGTCCCATAATATGTGTCGTTTTCACATATCAAGAAGGAATTTATTAATTTTTTCCTAATATAACCTTAGCAGAGAGAGATTAATAGTTGACAAGAGAAATAAATAGCTTAATTTATTAAAAGGGTATTGTAGTCAAAATAATGTATATTTAATGTCTTTAATCTATTTCCTTAATTCTTATGCATAAGCTTAAAGTGACAAGTATTATGGGACGGAGGGAGTAGTCACTAACTCTTAATTAATGCCCAGCTTACTAACTTTGGTAAATTAACCACATTAAATAAGTCATTAAATTCTTCCTTTTTTTTAGTATAATTTTCCGATTACATAAGTCAAAAATCTAATTCTGAATGTAAGATCCCATTAACACAAAAAAACTAAAGTAATATATAGTCTATATCTATGAACTCAACAAGACATATATCGGTATCCATATAGTTAAAAATAAAATAAATAAATAAACAACAACAACAACAAGAGGACTTGAGGAGTTTTGATTGACCTTAATTCTTAGCAATGGATGTAATGTGCAAAACTATTGTTGTAATTACATTGTTGATGTTAATATGTGCAGGCCAAGCATCTGCTTCGTTCAAGAAATGCTATTCGAGTTGTACTGAGGATTGCTTCGCAGGTGGAGGCGAACGCTTCAAGTGTATAGTAAAATGCATCGCCAAGTGCGTAAAGGGGAAGAGTGCCAACGGGCTCAACCCTAACCAGTATCAGTGTGCACTTGATCAATGCACTCAACTTGGGGATGGTAAGTAGTACTTTCGAGAAATCCTTCCATGCACCTGGTATGAACCCCAAACATGCGTTGAATGACTTAGATTGTACCATATCATTGATTAATTTAAGAAAAAACATATGAACTTAAGAGGATATAATAAAATTTGAACCATTTGGCCTATCATACAAGAATTTTCTATAATAACCCTTTGGCCCCAGTGAAATTTCAGTAACATGTTTGAATTTGACTTGATGTTTGGTGGATAATTTAACAAATTTTTTTTTGTTTTTTCCTTTTTTGTGGGTATCTTAGATAGTTTTACAACTATGATAGCGGTTAATTCCTTTGATTCATAATTTTTTATGTAAAATTAACAGATTAAAGGTAGGGTTTCAATTTAATTAATATAATTATTAGTTGGAGATGTGACATTCTTGAAATATTGTTATAGTCACAAACTCGGCCTTTAGGTAATAGCAGCTATGATTCAAAATAGAATTTCACTATAATAGTAGACTTTTACTTAGGGGTGGTAATTTCTGACCCAACACGACAACTCACCACGAACCTAATACGAAAATAGCGGGTTAATATTGAGAGTTCATGGGTTGGGCTAAAAATGGATCAAATCCAAAAGCGACCTGAAAAATATGGGTTGGGTTGGGTTGGATTGACTCGTGGGTTACCCATATAACCCGAATCTTTTCATGGATTAACCGACAACCCGACCCAACACGACTCAACCCAACCCAACCCAACCCAAATCAATTTTTTAGTCTTTTTTTCTCCTTTCCCTCCCGTTTAGAGAAAAATATATTATGTATAAATTATAAATCATAACATTTTGATGGTTATAATTAATCATTAATAATATAACATAGGAAAAATTATGAAAAAGAAAATAGAGAATTTTTTTAATTATTAAACACACAAAATTTTTTAGATATTTAAAGATAAAAGATCGTTAAATCTTTTAAATAAGTAAAAAATCAATTTAAATAAAAAAATATATTTATGTTAGTTATCACTTATCATCGTCTTCTTACCTCCAAAAAAGTATATCTTCTTCCTTTAATTGTTTATTTCCATTCATTGAAGTTTTATATTGATTTATTTTAATTTTAAATGAAATTTTTTTATCTAACATTTTTATAGTATATCATAAATAAAGGTCAAATAAATTAGAGTAGGAAATGAACTCATTAATTTTTAATGTAAATTTCAAATATGTATTTTGTATGTAGCCGACCATGACTACAAGAATATATACCTTTTAGTGACAAACCAATTACAAATTTAATTTTCTATGCTAGATTTCATTTATAACAAATTTATTAGTGAATGTCTTGTTACGAAATTTTTATTTAATTCTATTTACATTGAATACTATTATTAATCATCACATGATGTGATGATACTTTAAAACTGTGATAAAATATAAAAGTCTCTTTGTCGCAAAATTTTCGATAAACTTAGTGAAGAGGTGCACTTTTATAATGCATATAAGATAAATGTATATATAATATAGTTAGCCAAATGAAAAATTAAGGAAAAAAATCAACTTTTATCTAATAAATTACAATTGCTTTAATTTTTCCGTTATAAAAGTTGGAATTTTTATTTAAAATAGATCAATCCGGGTTGACACGAACCCAACCAAATTGAGTTAGTGTTGAGGTCTCATGGTTTGGCAGGTCATGGGTTGAATTAGGATTACAAGATTTTGTGTTATACCCTTACCTCAACCCAATCCGAACCCTTCCAACCCACCCAAATTACCACCCCTACTTTTACGGTTACGATCAAGGATTGTTGCATTAGTTGTCCCTCCCTTGCACAGTCCGGTAAACACACACACACACACACACACACACACACACACACTTATTTATAATCTCGTGCAAAAGTAGAATGGGAAAATTCTCATTTTTTTATCCCACAATTTAGCTCTTGTTCATTTCTTGCCCCTATTAGTCATAAATCCTCAAATTTAGTCTTTTTCCTCATTTTTATATTGATAGCGTTGCTTACATATATGACTATTAAGATAATATTTTCTTTCAACTCATGTATTTTGTTGATCAAATGTTAATAAAAATGTGAAAAAATAATTAAATTTGAGATATATATAAATGTGTTTGTGTTTGTTTATTATATATGTTGTTTCCCTAAATCAAAATTTTTACTACAATACAGATGTAGACAAGACAGATGATTGGGTCAACAAGTGTGAGACTGCAGGCACAGTTTAGAAATCGACCCTAGCTGTGGAGCGTGATCGTGAATCGCCAACACATTGAAACTTAAATTAAAAATAGGAGGGAATTAAATGATAGTTTTGTAGTTCTTCAATTCAAACATGTGATAGGTATAGATTGATTGTACGATATGATTTTTGAAACCACTCTTTATGTTATATTTGGTTTTCAATTCGTACTTTATTGTTTGATTTGTTTCCTCTTTTATTTTTATTTTTTTTCAATTAAGCAGAGATTATAAATAAATAATTGTAATTTAATCAAATCATGATCTAGAATCAGTTAGTAAATCGTTTCGGGTAAATCAATAGATTATGTATAAAATGAGGAGACGTAATCCATATCTAAAAATATAATATGACACAAATAATGTATGTGTGGTATTTTCTCGAATAAAGTTCTTCATAAATTTGAGCCGAACGACTTATTAATTGAGTGGAGGTGTCACAATTTGGAATGTTCGTGTTATTCTGTTTAGCGAGTTATTCTGTTTAGCGAGTTTAACCTAATGTTCATTAATTGAATTAAACGTTCTCAACTATATCCCCGTCACAAAATGACCACAAATACAACAACGTAGCATTATCAACCAAATTCTTCCAAACTTTATCATGACCTTGCAAAGATTACGCTATGGCCTCATTATAGTTACATATTTCATAACTCTTAGCAATTTTATTGTTCTATATATTAGCAACACACTGTTTAAAGTGATAGGTCAATGTAAGGAGATTGCGCTACCATAAGGGCCATAGGTCCGACGAATAATTTTTGATCAGCTACGTTCTTTCATATTAAAGGGTGATGCCGAGAGTAACATTGTCCAAACTGATAATTCCAGTAC
Organism: Petrea volubilis; assembly: GCA_026212405.1. NCBI lineage: Eukaryota > Viridiplantae > Streptophyta > Magnoliopsida > Lamiales > Verbenaceae > Petrea > Petrea volubilis. The sequence continues at coordinate 3,201,929 of CM047871.1, read as the reverse complement.
AGTACAAAAATTAAGGTGGGACTTCACAAGCTGAAACTTAGTACTTACATTACATTAATTTTTTTCCCTTACAATTCCAAGCAGCATCCTGATTGAACGTGTCCTGAGAAATCCTCTTGTGCCTCAACTCTCTCCCACTTGCGCCTCTTCAAATCCAGTACAAATGTCTTATACGGTGCACCAAATCTTTCTGATCCAATCACCAACACTTTGCCCTGCCACGCTGTCATGTACGCCGTATTTCTGACATCATCAGGCAGCTCGGCCACGGCTCGCCAGGTAGACCCCTGCAGGGCCACCACGTCAGTGCCACGACACATCAACAACTTTGCATCCTCATCGTCCACGCAGTTCCTCGGACACACGGCGTTGCCGAGGAAATCCTCATGGACCGAGCCCCACTTCCAGGTGGCAACATCGAACGTCTCGGCGCTGGTCTCGAACCTGCCCTGCATGCTCGTGCGGTACCCACCGATGACGTGGAACTTGCCACGCTGGAACACCCCCTTTGACTCATCGCGCTCCCTCGCCATGTCGGGCATGGGGATCCAATCGTCCTTCGCCACGTCATACGCCATTGCGGATCTCAGGGCCCACTTTTCGCCGTCGTGTCCTCCGGCCACAAATACCATCATCCGATCGGAATCCGACGCGCACGCGAAGAACAACCTCCGACCACCCGGCATGTTGGCCCCACAGCGCCACGTGGCAGATAGAAAATCATAAACAAACACGCCATTGGAGACCTCCCACGTAACAGGGTCCAACCCGCCCATCACCACCAGGTTCCGCCCGACTCCGACTAGCTGGCAAAACATGGGTAACCCGCCCGAGTATCCGGGTACCGGCGGCAGCTCGGCCCAAAAACCCGTTTCTGGTTCGCAAACAGTCAGCCGGTAAACCGGGGCAGCTGCGGCGGAAGATTTCTTGGCCCCGTCTTCACGGGTGGGGTCAAACCGGGCCTGGGTCATCACGACGACTTTCCGGGTCAACCCGGATGTTTTCCTGTGGCGCCAAAACTCCGGCAGCTCAATCTGATGCCTCCAGCTCCGGCAGACTGATGCAACATAAGGGAAATGCTGATGGGGCACTCTTACAAGACATTCAAGACCCACATCACTGGGTAGCCCCGGAATAAGATCCGTATCCATGACCCGTTATAATAAAAACACTACTATTTGACAGAAGGGAAGAAATCAAGAATGGTTTTGTTATATAGAGACCAAAAAAGTGAAGATCCTTTTTCCTCTTCTGGTTGCTCTGCTTTTTTTCGGGGGGGATGAAAGTGATGACTATTTCTTTTCTAGATATTATGAAGTTCAATAATTATATATATATATATATATATATGGAGGAAAAAGCTTCTAGAAGGAGGTGGGTTTAGGACAAGATTTTGTGAAGGGGACCATAAAAGAGGTGGATATGAGCATAAAATCCACTCTGTGTGTGTGTGTGTGTGTGTTTGCTTAAGGATTGGATTTTGAGGGCCTGCAAAGCTTATATATATATATAGAGAGAGAGAGAGAGAGGAAAGTATTCTAGAAGAAAAGAGAGAGAATTATTAGTCTATGGGCATGAGCAGTTAGTTAACTGCTTTTGTTTGGCTCCTTTTTTGAAAAAAAAATTGTGAGTTTTTTTTTGTTTCCCTGACAGATTCTTGATTTTATTGCACCTGTTGTTTTTTCTTTCCGGGCAAACAAGGAAGTTTAAGAAAACTATATTAAATATATTTAACCCAGTTTTCATTTTCGTAGAAACTTTGAATTTTTTAGGCCAATAGTTTTCATGTTAGGCATGCTGTTTTTCTCAGGTGATTTGGGCGGTCAACTTGATGTAATCAAATATAAGCAATTTAATATATTGATATATTACATATAGATATAATCTTCGGAATTATGTTTGTTTTTTATATTTTAAAAAATTAATTTTATTTTCAAATTGAAAATTTCCAGCTTTTCTGTGTTTGTATATATTTTTATTATTTGTAAATGTCTGAATAATAATAATAATAATAATAATAATAATATATTATCATCATTATTATAATTATAATTTTATAATCATATCTGGTTTGATTCAAATCGACGGGTGCATAGAGAAAGTAGCAGTATGTTTTAAGCACGACATTCAGCTCTTTGGTCAAATTGTAATTAATTTGAGTTAATTGGCTTTTGTTACGATTAGGTCGGTATTATCACAGTGAGAGAGGATTATATTTACCATTTAATTAGTGTAGATTTTGAAAGAGAGTGGTCAATTTCTACCTCCGTCATTTAAGGTTTTTTTTATATAAATTGAGAATAATTTAATACTCTCTTCGTTTCTTTTTATTTGTCTCTTTGGTAAAAAAAAAAAAAGAAAAAAAATTATTCCAAAATATTTGTCATCCTCATTTTTCAAGATTTCATTTATTAATTTTTTTCCAACTATACCCCTTCTCTTCAATAAAGGACCATTTGTAAATTCTTAAAGAACCCTCAACAAGAGGATCATGACCATCTTTTTTTCTCTTGTTCATTCTCCTTTCAAATATGGAAGTCTTTGTTACTTAAGTGTGGCATTCCTTGACCAAATATGTCTTGGGATCAAACTGTTCAATGGATGAAAGCTTTTCATGGTGGGAATCTTCAAAATTTGATTGTCAAGCTTCACCTAGGAGCTACTGTGTACTGCATATGGCAAGAGAGAAATCAAAGATATTATAAGAATATCTTTACTGATGTTGTCTCTCCCCAAAAGCGCATATTTGATATTGTTCGATGTAGGCTTCTCTCTCTCAAGTATCGCCGAAGCTCCCAAATTGACAATTGGTTATTTAGAGAATGGATGCTTCCGGAGTGACAATCGGTTGTGGGAGTTTCCCTTGATTTCCTTGTGGATTTGTGCTTTCCTTCCTTGGAGATGTGTTTGATTGCTCTATTGTTTAGTTCTTGTAATTTGTTTTCTTTCCCTTCCATTGTATGGATTGCTTATTCTTGGGTTTAATATGTTTACCTTACTCAAAAAAAAAAAAAGAACCCTCAACAACTCATTAATTAGAGTAATTAACTAAGTGGGCATTTTAGTCTTACTAACCTAAAATAATTATGGCTATCAATTGTCCTCCTTAATTCTTGTGTAAAAATCTTAAACATCAAATAAAAGGAAATGAAGGGAGTAGTATACCATACTTGATAAATTTATCGCTAATAACGACTCATTGAAGTAATTGGTAGAATAACTCAGGAGACTATGTAGGTGTTATTTCTATAGGGGTAAATTTTTTTTTTTAAAAAAATGCATTAAATGTTACATTATTTTTGTAAAATAACAGATGTTTTGAAACAAAAAGAAAATGTCAAAATGACATATAATATGAAATGGAAGTATTATATGACCAAATACAAATGATTGAACTTATTCGAACTAAATTCAGGTTGGGATTTTCGAAAGGTGCTATATAGACGTGGTGATGGAACTTACCACTCCCACTCCAAATCATAAGTTGTTTAAACATTTTATTTATGTTTTAATAAATATATATATGTATATATAATTTTATGAAAACAAAATAATATTTGATGTATTTTTAAAAAAAATTATCGTCATAATTAATACCACTCAGATAACTTCCTAAATATTTAATGGATCATACTATTAAATTCTTCTTGATTTATGTAAATTAAGGATAACCGATTAATAATACCAACGGATGTCGTATTTTGACTTTTATTACAGTTACAAGTTAAACATTGTTTATATACTTGGGTCATTTTAATTTATTTCAGTCATGGTGAGTGAGTCAATATACAATGAGCTAATCAATACGGTACACATAATTATACTTGGTCAAATTAACTTTTTTTTTATTAATACAATCATTTCGAGACACTCTATAGATGTCAATCGAAAAATATCCCTACATACATGCACACACCCGCTAAAAGAGAAAGGAATAGAGGACAAGAGGGTTGAAACTCAAGACCTCTCTGATACCACTTTCGAACCCCCCACCATTCGAGTTTGAGCCCACTGACACTTGGTTAAATAAATTAAGTAATTACTTTTATTGTTTAACCTAGTACTACGAGGTTTTTACTTGTGATGTTTTAATTTAGAATCGTGCATGGTACATAAAATACAGCGATGTAATATGTTGTTGGCTATATTTCATTTATATTTTCACTCCATTGAATTTAATTAATTAAAAAAAACTTATTGAGATTAATTAATCACGTAAATCACCTCCTCGCCATAGTTGAAAACTTCAAAATTATCACAAAAATGACACATCCCACACAATTAGCACCATACAATTAATGTTAAATTTAGTAATTAATTGTAATCTAATTTATTTGTCTTCTTAATATAAGTTTAGTGGTATGTGTAGAAGTTTCATGAATGCAACTGCTGACACTCGTCTCCATAGAAACGATAATATATTTTTCAATTATACTTCCGTTGATAATCCAAGAATTTAGGTGTCAATAAATCAAAGTTAAATTATCAAAATAAATGAATAAATAAATAAAAACAAAGCTAGACATACGTACTCTACTTGCCAAATCCTTCCAATTGTAGCATTGAAATTCTTGTAGTAGTTATGCCCCGCCGGTATCATAATATTATTTTATGATATTAAACTCTTTCAACGGCTAGTTCTATCGGAAAATATCGATAGTTTTAAATTTTAATAGATATGAAACTATTATATTCAATATAAATAAAATTAAAAAAAATAAGTGACAAAAATATTTACGAACAGAATTACTATAAATAAAATTCATCATATAAATTAAATTTATAATATATTAATTTATCACTGAAAATGAATACATTTTTGTAGTGCATTTCTACTTGAAGACTAGTCCAAAATCAAGGCGAAATATATAATTTTGACTTGTGAAACGGAATCCATTTAAGTACAATCATTGTTTCTCAAATTAGTTTCTCGAACCATTAAATTTCTCGTACCAAAGATTCGAAATAATTAGCCCTATTTGAGTGTACCTCAATTTGAACTTTTTGTTTATTTTAGGGGCCAAATGGTAATTAATATATAAGCATAAGAAGTAATTTTTTGATACAATCATCTCGGAATACCATATAAATATCAACCAGAAAACACCCCCCCACACACACGCACACACTCACTTAAAGAGAAAGGAATAGAGAACAAAATGGTTCAAACTCAAAATCTCCCTAATACCACTTTCGAACCCCCGTTACTCGACTCTGAGCCCAGTGGCAATAAGTAATTAAGTTCAATAATAAAAAGGAAGATCCTTTATCAATTCTTGACATAAATTTGCGTTCTTTGCTTAGAATGAAAGTGATGATCAACTTTGCTTACAATAAATATCAATCCTTTTTTTTTGTTTTTTTTATGATCAACTTTATCAATTCTTGACATAAATTTGCGTTCTTTGCTAAGATATTAAATGAGAGTGCACCCCATGTGAAATAAAGTGGAGATCCTTTTCTTTTCATTCTTTTGGGTTGAAAAAGTGATGATATTTATTGCACTATAGGGCAATTTGCAAATTAAAGTCATCTAGAAGGGGTGCTATTTTAGGGGTCCATGGTCCATATGTGAATTGTGTACTCGCAGTTTTCTTGTTCTGTTCCAAATTTAGTGGACAATTTGGATGGTTTGCACCTTTTCAAGTTTCCTCCATACCAAAATTATGTATCTCGTTTAAATTACCAAAATAAAAGAAAATAAAATAAAATAAAATAAAAGTTTACAATTATTGTTACAATACCATTCTCAAAATAATAATAATTAAGATTTAAAAAATTTTGCCACATTGTAAGGTGTAAAGACTTTTAATCTGAAGTTATTGGTCTGAACCCCGATCTGAGAATGAATAACTTATTCAAACAATAATTTCTCATGTATTAATACCATAACTTGATATCCAAATTGAATATATTAGAATATTTCTCTTTAAAGCAAAAGTCAAAAATAAAAGTTGATGCTGTCGAGAAATTCTTTTTTCACAAAAAACTTCCCTTCTATTACTTTTAGGGTTAATACACTTTGACCACCTGAATTATATCTTATATTTTGTTTGCTCCCCTAAATTATAAAATATAGCAAATTTCCTCCTCATACCAAATTAGTCTCTAATATTTATAATTAATAATTAATTGCTGACTTTTTATATTTTGTATTTTAAAAAAACTAAACATGATACAAAATATGATTCAGAGACAGAATGCTATCCATTCTTACTTTTACATGTATTATATATAATTATATATATACATATATATATATATATTTCTAGTTTATGAACCTTCAATATCCAATATTGCATAAGATTCCAACTAAATTTGAGGTGAGTATCGTAAAAATTCGCTTGAACAACTACTCTTCCAATAATTATTCAGACACGGATAGAACCCCCTCTCCCCACACACACGGATAGACTGCGAGCGGGAAATACTGGACAAATGTCATCGCACACTGGAAATGTCATTGTTGAAAAGTGACCACGGCATTGGCTATACGGAAAGAGGAGACCACAGCACTATATTTAGCCGTATTTTAAGCTCTCTTTCTTGGCTTTCCTTAACATTTTATTTTATTCTTTTCCCCTGTTTTCCGCACCTAGTAATTTATTAAAAATAATTGTACCGGCTAAATAATATTTATTTATCATCTAAATTTATATATTCATCTGATTTTTCTAGTCAAGGTTTTTTTCATATCCAAAAGTGCCCTTTTTTTTTTCGGTCACGCTTGACCGTTGGATATATTCTTCGTTTCGAATGATATTTTATTTTATATATATATTTTTTACAGTAAATAAATATTAAGTCCATAAAATAGAAAATTCAACGGCGTTAAGCTTGGGTGATAACATGTTATTATTCTTATTTATTGAACAGAATTCTAAGTCCCAGTCCAAATTAAAAGTCATTATGACCAAAAAGAAAATTAAGTACATTCCATTTATTGATGGAGGAGAAGAAAACTAGAAGAATATAAAAAACCAGGTCCAGCACGTTACTTGACTCTTTCAATTATCCCAGTCTAAGAATTCATTGGTGTTAATAATTATTAATCAATTTTGATAATTTAATGTGACATTCTTGTCAAAATTGGGAGTATTATAGTATATAATCGTTTCAGAGATGATGAATATTAAATTTTCAGAGTTTTCAGACCGACGCGCGATAAGTTAAATTAAAAATTTAAAACAATACACTATAATTGTTTTTTTATATTTTTGATGGATCAATACACTATAATTGATGAGACATCAATAAAGTAATGAAAGTCGTCACTTATTACTTTCACATTAAAATATCATTTTTAATTAAATAAAAGCAATATTTCTCACACAATATTTCAAAAAAATTACTGTAAAATGAAAATGAAAACCCGAGAAGTATGAAAAATTAAAATTAAAATGGGGCCATAGTTTACTTGTAATGTAGAATGTGGATGCTTTCATCCATGATATATCTACACTAAATAAATTAAATTAGTGGCATTCACTCAAGTGGGGTTAAAAGAGATTGGTACATATCTGGAAGTCGCTTGCCGTGTTGGATAAGCTCAAAAAGACCCATCCGATGATGTTTGCATAATTTATATTACAGTGCCCCACAATTGAACTAAAAAGAAAGTTGTGTCTTTCCTTGTATACATACTGTAACATACATATATATATGTATATATATAGAGAGAGAGAGAGAGAGGGAGAGAGTCAATCAATTATAATTTATAATTTTATATCACTGCGGCCCCCTCGATGATAGCGCCGAGCTCCTTACGGAGGATGAGGGCGGAGCGAGGGATTGACATGCCACGTGGCCTTTTTGAGTTATATTACATCAATCACTATCAATACTAAATTAAGATATCAAACTAGTATAATTTACCCTATGTATGTATAAATATGTATATAATATGACAAAAATAAATAACTCTTTAATTTGTATAATATAAATTGATGAATAACTATATTGAAATTTTATTTTATAATAGAACACGATCGATTAAACATGAATTTTGGCATAATAAAGGAATGGAAGCTTCTATAAAGTTTATGCAGAATTATGTTATAAATGATTTTGATTATTCAAAATTAAAGTAGATAGAGATTACTGTAAATAAAAAAAATTAATTTTGATATTTTATTTGAATTATAATTTAATCCATCTTATTTAAGTATTGGATAGGTGTTGGATTCATTTGAATAAGTATAAATAAAAAAACATTTATTTATATTTTTTATAAAAAGTAATTTTATTTTATACATGACAAAATAGAGTTAAATAAGGCTATCTACGTATTCGCTTATTTAGATGATTTCAAGACTTCTGAATTATATATATATAAATGGTGGGTGGAGGGATGGGATTAGATTGTGTGTCTAATAAAAGAAAAACAATAAGTAAGACTTCCCCGACTCTTTGTCCAAGTAAAATTAGTTCATGGATCATGATTCATGCCTACTTTGATGTATGCATACAAAAGAAATTTCAATAAATGAACAGAGACAACTATTTTTACAGAGTTATTATTATTATGAAGAATAACGACACATTATACTTGAGAAAAAAAGACCACTAATTACACTCATCTCCGACTTTATTGAAGATTACTATTTTTGATTTCTACATCAAGATATGGCACATCAGAAAGATATTTGTTGTACATTTCTTACCAATTCACCATTAATATATATATCAAAAATAGGAAATTCATTTTTCGTTTTTCAGTCATTTTCAAATTTCAATTTAAATTGAAACATCGCACTAGAAATTAATTTGTCCCGCATCAGCTGAAAAAATGTACGTACGACTAATGAAATCACGCAAAATGTTGGATGCCTCCCCCATCCCCCCCCCCCCGCTCTCTATTATTAGAGTCATCAAACAATTAACAATGAATCGATAATCATAATTAATTGCAATAGTAACGAGCTAATATCAACAATTAATTATGGTAAAAATAAACAGTATATCCTTTTTAATATAACACTCCCTCCGTCCCATATTATTTGTCGTTTTGGGGTTATGCACAAGAATTAAGAAAATGGATTAAGAACATTAATTATAAATTATTTTGACCAAAATACCCTTTTAATAAATTACGCCACTAATCTTTCTTTCATCAACCATTTATCTCTTTCCAATGATTTTGATAATGAAAATAACCATTAATATGGAAGATTAAAAGACAATTAGTGTTGTTGGGAGATTTTTTAGGAATTGAGTCACTCATAATTAATAAATTGCTGATTTTTTTTTTTAGAAATTTGCATAAGATATTAATTAAAGTCTAAGGGTATATTAGGAAAAAATTAAGAAATTTCTTCTTGATATGTGAGAACGACATATATTATGGGATAAAAATTTTTTTTTAAAACGACAATTAATATGAGACGGAAGGAGTATTATATATGACTTCACTTGCATAGTTGCACGGTTATTTCTTGAATAATTCAAGAAAGGCCTCAGTCGCCTCATGAAAGAAACTGAAAACCGCTAAATAATTCTGGTCTACTGTAAAGAATTGTTTAAGACACACACACACACACACCATTACGCATATTTCTAATTTCGTACTGATATTAGCCTACCACAAAATCTTTTATTAGATTCACAATATAACGTGTAGACGTCGTTTGGAGAAAATTATGGCTTGTGGGATGTCTCAAGTCGTTACATAAACAGCAAAGTCGTTAGTTCAATAATAAAGTGAAGGCTCGATTTGAATTATTTAAATGAGATATCAGCCTATATTCCATACACTAATTTTTTTTTACTGTATCGATAATTTTATTAGAAACAAGCTTGAATATTAATACAAGGGCTACTTAAATTTTGCACCCCTAGTAATACCTCACGTCATTTTCACCGTCCTGATTAACTATAAAATAGAAAAAATCACCCCCTTAAATTGTCGATGTTAGCTAATTTTTCATATTTGTCATCACAAGGATTGTTTTATTACATTTTGTAGTTTAGAAAGCAAACGGCGACATACTGCATAAACACATCGTTTATTAACTCTTAAAAAAATGATTGAGTTATTCTTGATCTTCCACATAGAACATTGCAATATATATATATATATATATAAAACATAATATTTCATAGAAAATAGGACAGGAATATCAAAACCCTCTTCAAACAAGGCATGCTGCAGTCCCACGATGCTAAAGACTTAAATATTGACTTTCAGATGACCATAAACAAGGATGTAACAAAATTCTGACTTGGAAACCAACAATATTTCAGATGACCATAACCCGTAATTGTTTTATTTTGACTTCGCCTTTCTATAATCAGGGTTGTCTCAATGTTTCTGACGGCATAAAGCGAAAACTCGAAATGAAGTTTTTAATTTATCAAGAATTCAAACACATATATTATATTGCTAAAAGGACAAATTTTACTAATAATTAAGTAAAGAACTACAGTACAGGATTTGTAAAGAAGTAGAAGATGTACTAAAATATAAATTGAAATGAGTGGGTTATTGAAATGCATTAGAAGATGGTGTACTGATTAAGATAAAATTAAGAAACTTGAACATTAAACATTAATTTAATTGGTTTAATGATAGGCAACATTAAAATTTTAACTTCACTAGAACTTAGAAAGTGGAACAGTTTTTTGCACTTGACGTAGCCATTTACTATTATATGTTTAGGTGAAACAAGATTCAAGAATATGAACCTATTAAATCATTAATACTAAAATTAGTCATTATTCTTAAAAAGTAAAAGAAGCCGGGCTCCAATATCACAAAAAATGAAGCTGGCGGGCCTTGATTGAACAACTCAAAATCACAATTTTCTTATTTAAACTAATAAAACAAAATACAAGCCTCAAAATTTGGGTGCCTAAAGCCATTACTTCACTTGTGTTATGATTAAGCTGGTCCTGATTAAGGATCCGTTTAGATGAATTTAAAAAAAAAAAATGCTTCTCGAATTATGTTCTTTATAGTAGAGCTCTTTTTTTAAATCAAGCAATTTCGCGTTTAGATACAGTAATTAAAAATATTTTTATTTAAAACTGCTATAAGGTAACTTCTAAAAAGAGTCTTTTTCGTCTTTTTTCAAAAGCCCATCCAAAAACCCTTCTTTTTCTTTGAAATATTTTTTTTTAAAAAAGAAAATAAGTATTTCTTAGTGAAAAATTTCCATCCAAACAAGCTCTGAAATAGAACATTGTTGCTCGTGCTTGTTAAATTTTCAAAGTTCTATGGCTCAGCAAGAGAATTTTTGGTTGCGTGTGCATAAACTCAGCTTGATATTGTTAACGTAAGGGTTAAAAAGTGACAATTTGGGCAACGTGCAAGAAACTCTGGTTCATTTGTGGGATCACGAAAAATACATCATTAATAATTTTGAATATGTAACGTTATGTTCTAATCACGTAATATGTATTCTTTTATAAATTATAATGCAACAGAGTAATCGTTTTGTAATTTGTCTGATAAGATGTACATTATAAATAATCAAAAATATAAAGTATATAAATATTTATAATTTATTCTATCAAAATCTAAATATGTAATTAAATTGCGCCTCGTTTCCATTTCGCACACCCCTTCGCTGATTCTTATAAAGCTCCGATGACCACGTTAATTGCCCTACATAAACATCTCACAAAGAATCCAAATTACCAATTGTCAAAGGATCATTCAACGGATTCTAAACCATGGTATCAAAAAACTGGGAACCATTCTATATAACAACAACATGAATAGCTTCAGTACGTGAAAATTTATTTGATTTCGATTGCTGCAATGCACATTATGCACTACAGTCGATGCCTCTGCATGCAAGGATTTATTAACCTAAAATCACAAATTCACATTCATAAATATGCAAACATATAAATATATATATATGTATGTATCTTCTACAACAAACTGATAGTAAATATTATAGAATCTCAATTCTAAGACAAAATAACTCAACAATACTTTGTATATAACATATCATAATTGATGCCATTTAGGTCCATTTGGTTTTCATCATAGAACAGAACATTCTTGCACTTCAGCTTGATGAACTCCCTTGTAAATTACTTTTCTTTTTTCTCCACTTAATTCCATACAGTACTAAGACAAGGTATCTTAGTAATACAAATGAGAGACATTAAGCTTCTCCCTGGGAACAGGTTTGCTGGCATAAACCAAACCAGTTAACCAATGGCCCCACCACCAACCCCCCACCCCCCCCCCCCCCACCCCCAAAAAAAAAAATTAGAAAGATAAACGATAAGTAGACTCAATATCGAGCTGCCAGGTCAAGAAGCTCCTTGTATTCGGATGAATCTGGCAAGATATAGGGCTTCACTTTCAGGTTGTCACTACCCTTACCTGGAGATACGTACTTCACTCCTATTAGCTTCAAGCCTACAAAACAACAAAGAAGCAGTTTAAGGCGCTGTCACCTGAAATCGTTGCAAAACACAGGCATTGAAGAAGTAAAGATCATGCCTATTTAAATTAAAGATTTTGGAAACATGCAAAGCTTCTAACATATACAGCTTTAGATGACTCTACAAAGTTATATGTGAAGATGATCCGAGAACTCCAAAGGCAGGGAGCTGAATGTTATTTCTGAAAGCATAGCAATTGTGTCGCAGTAAACAGATGTATATTTCATACTGTAGGAGCATAGCATGTGCTGTTGAAAAATATTCCGCAGCATGTAAAACCATTTGACCAATGAATAGTGAGAAGAAAATGAGAGCCAAGTACAAATATAAAAGACTCCTAGCCAGTAATTAAACTTTTATCCAACTGGATCCCAATTTCTAGAGATTGTTGATAAGAAACTATCTTTTTCTTAGATTAATCTGGAAATTATCAAAGATCTATTATTTTCTCTCCCCTCTCCTCTCCTAGGCAGACTGCACATGACGATATCAAACTCATATTGTAAGAAATAAAAAGGTATGAACATTGCAGGCACATTTTCCAGGTTGCAGTTGAGATCTAGAAATCACCACAAGTACATTAAAAGCATTGAAGTACAAATTGATACTCACTGTTATCCACACGCCCATATAAGAATCTCTCTCCTTTCCAGTATTCAAGGGGTCTCATCTTAATTCGTTTGCTCCTTCTTACTCCAGCTTCAAACGATGTACCGGACTCTGAAGTGTCAGCATATATAGAATTAGTCAATCAAGTAAAATGATATTACAAGTTTCTGCCAATAGATGGATGTATAAAGACCTGCAAGGCTTTTCCTCATGGGATGTGCCTTTCTGATGCGTTTTTCACCAGCAACTCTTTTTCCTCTTTGTAGATTGGCTTGATGTTCCTGGAGTTTTAATAGAACATGATTTCATGTTAGCCTTAATAATTGGCAAGACGATGGCATATTTTATTATAGATTAAATCTTCACTTTATATAAAAGTTCTTTGAGATGATTCATAATAATTTTTTAAAAAATAAAAAGTTAAAAACATAGCAAGTGCAAAATTGTAACATGATCTTGTTCAGTTTTGTAAGGGTCAGATGGGCTCCGTTAGCTACCAGAGGCCAAAGCTTTACAAGGAGATCAGAGCAAACAAAGTCAATTAGCAGGACAGATTATCAATTATCCCTTCTGAATAATTTCACTCAAGCCACCAATAATTCACATGGAAAAGCTAACAGACGAATGATATAAAAGGAAGAAAATGGAAATCATGAAGGCAAAATCACTTCTACTCAGCAAAGGAAGAGGGCATGGAGACCTGACATGAGAAGAGAGTGGGAATCAAAGACAGACAGGGAGGGATAATGCAAAGAATCAAAATGAGAATCTGAGCAGTAATTTAAGCTTTGTCTACTAGAGAGATCCGGAATTAGCCAAAAAAAATTCCAAATGCTTTTCCATGTTCTTACTCCAGCATATTGATTGGAATTTTGGTTTTTCCAATTCAAGGACTGTTCACGCACATAGAGCATACACCTCAGCAGTGATCAGGACATAGAACGAAACATCACATCTTGTAAGTGTATGAATGCTTCATTACATAAGAAAAGAACTGTTCAACATGTGTTATGCAAGTCATGCATGCAGTATAGCCGTCTAAAATAAATTCATGCTGCTGTGGAGATATGCTAAGATCTGCGGCACCCACAATGAAGAAATATAACACATGAATTGTAAGAATGAAATAAGCATTTCAATAACTTGGCAGGACATAGTGAACTTTTGTAACAACTGCAACATAGTAGATTTAGGACTGCAAACTAGTAAGAATTAAGAAGTTCTAAATTATATTGCAAACTTCAAAACGAAAGAAGAAAACAGAAAATAATGAAGGAAGCAAATGACCTCAGACTGTTTTTCTGGATGATCTTGTTGCCTGTTCGTTGCATCATCACTGGCCTTGTCTTTAAGTAATGAAGGACTTGATTCCTCTGCCACGGGAGAAGGAAAATGAAGCGGATAGAACATAGTGACTATAAATTCAATAGGTACATAACACAAACTAATTATATCCTGCACAAATAACTCGCGGAAACAAAGAGTAATTTTCTTCTATTTCTGGCATCAGCTCATACAAATTACATCTCACAAAAAGACAACGAGGTATCACACTGAAAGAGTTCTTACTCTCATTAACATTCATTGTTTTCTCAACGTTGTTATCTGCTTCTTCATGTGGCCTACTATCAGTATTTGTGATTCTTACACTTGCATTCTCATCTACACATTGCTCACGGGGACCATCTGCGTATACCATTACTTCCTGCACATCCATATTAGAGACTGTAGGTTCTGTATTATCCTCTACACATGATTCCAACTCGCTAGACACAGGCAAATCCTTTGGCGCATCAACCTGTTGAAGTAACTGATCCTTGGGCTGGCCAGGAGAAGTATTTTGGCATGCGGAAAGATCAACATTTTTAGGGGCAGATGGATCTCTTCCAGGACTAGGTTGCAGAATATTCTTTTTCGATGAAGATATAGAAGCAAATGGATTTCTTGGAGGAGTTGGTGAGGATACAGGATTAATTCTGCTTCTTACACTTGCATTCTCATCCACAAATTGCTCAGGAAGAGTATCTGCATTTCCCATTACTTCCTGTGCATGCATATTAGAAACTGTAGGTTCTATATTATCAACCTCTATGTGTGACTCCAACTCAGCAGGCATGCCCAAGTCCTTCTGTGAATCAACATGTTGAAGTAGCTTATCCTTGGCTTGGCCAGGAGAAGCATTCTGGCATCCAGGAAGATCAACATTTGGAGGTGAATATGGATCTCTCAGGGGATTAGGTTGCAAAATTTTCTTTTTCAATAAAGATATAGAAGCAAATGGACTTCTTGGAGGAGTCGGTGAGGATACAGGATTACGTGGATTTGCCACCACGTCATGTTCTGCAGGTGGTTTCCTATTCAAATTTTTCATCACACTATCTATAACCAATGAACTCTTCCGAGGTTTCTGTACACTTGCTACCACAGTTGAAGCACTAGTCTTTCTAACATCAGTTAGTCCAGACATGCCAAGGTTTTCCATGTCAAGAGGTTTGATATTCAACCACTCCTGCAAGATATTCAAAGCCCCATCCCCTTCTAAATCTTCATTATTACAGGACAATAATTCCTCCAAGACACCACTGACTTCATTCTCTGTCTTCTTGTCAGGTACTGTAACATCAAGTTCACATGACACTGAATGAGATGAGAAGGCGTTAACTTAGACAGCATGATGGAGAACATGCTTCTACAGTAATAGAAACAAGAACATTAATAAAATCACTTCACGCTGAATTTGGATGTCCAAATACAACAGGATCTACTCACCAGCTAGTTCCTCATCCTCTATATCAGTGTCAGGATTAGGATCTGGATGGATCAACTTTTTTTGTGACTCTTCTTTAGGTGGACTTCTGATGTCCTGATCCACTGTTTCTTGGGACAACATCAGCATGTCATCATTTTCAGAAGGCGCTGACGAATAGCGGTGCTTATAGTTGTATGACTTCCTGTAATAAAATTATATGATCATTGTGTCACAGAATACCACATACAGCTTCAGCCAGCAAAAAATCAATCAATGAGACAATCAAAAATCTGTTTACCCCAAAATTCCTTGTCGACGACGACGTGCATTATTTGGTGGTTTATAACTGTTTAAATTGTCCATACTACCGCCCATCTGTTTTTGTATTTC
>CM047871.1:2210052-2495052 GCA_026212405.1 Petrea volubilis | reverse complement strand
AAATAACTTTATTTCGAGTAATTTTTCGACAGCCATATGAGAAATTCAATGATGATACGTTTTGGTGTTTGTTGGCAACGTAATCTAGTCATGAATTAAGACATTAGCTCGCTTTTTGTGAACAATTATGTGAGTTTTTGTCCAATTCTTACCATGTATTACTAATTTCCTTTTATATTATCGATCGTTTTAACATCTTTACTTTTATTTTCAAATATTTGTTATTTTACAAAAATAATGTAATATTTTAATGTACTTTTTTAAAAAATTATCCTCACATAAATAACTGTATAATACCTGTATAGCCTTCCTAATTATTCTACTACTTATATTTTCAATAAGTCATTAATAGAAGAAAATTTGTCAATTAGGATATATCATTGAATTCTCCTTAATTTATGTGGGAAAAAAAAACTTTACATTGAATTCTCCTTAATTTGTCAATAAATATTATGACATGGACATATATAGTCTTTACATTTTAGACTGCCCGTTTCACGGTGTCATTGTAATGTAGTTTCATAAGTTAGATAATCTTTTTTGTTAGGAAACGTACATCAAACAACATAATAAACATTCGTAAATTCACAGGTACTCTTACAACTATAGAAATTGTAAAATTGCTTCTCAAACTAACCTTTTTACTCAAAATCAAATCATCTTTTGTTAGGCTTTGGATAGATCACTAGAGATCAATATCTACCAAAAGCATTGATTTGGATATGTCACATTCATCTTATATTCGTCCCATGACATATTGCTAAATATTTCAAGTGGCAAATTTTCAGTTACAAATATGTAGCTATTATTAAGCCACATGTACAAAGAGCGGGGTAACTAAGGATAGTTACTATATATATGCAGCCTTAGGGATTAAGGGAATTATTCTATCCAGTAATTTTGGGTGTCTTTTTTCACTCTAATCCATTGATTTAGTACCTTCAAATCTTTTAATTGGTTCCATGGGCTCCAAAAATTGATGGAGGTCCTCGATTTTGGGCGAAAATTGTGAAATGTCACCTGAAATCTAAATCTAGCTTTATGTGATTAATTATTTAGAAATTTAAGTCAAAAAATGAATGAATGATTAGTCTTGCCTTCTTTTTCTTTATTTAGAGAAATTGCACGATATATTGTTTTCAGCCGACAGTTAATTTAAATTTATCAATATTTATCAACTTTGAATCAACATATATAAATTTTCACATGCTCTAATATTACAAAAAATAATAGATTTTTTTTTTCTTTTTCTTTTTTTGGAGTCGAACATAACAAATATCAGAACATACAAATGCCAACTTTATATTCGAGCTAGTTGTTCTCCTATTTATTATTTATCTATACACATACGCGCAACCACACGTACATGCATATGCGTGTATGCGCACGTGCACATAGACACACACACACATATATATATATATATATATATGTGTGTGTGTGTTTGTGTGTGTGTATATATATATTCAAGTTTTACCTTTTGATTGGTTTCTAAGTTACTAACCCTCTTAAAACACATTTGTGACAAGTATTGTCATCCTACTGAGAAAATAACATTGTGAAAGGTCTGTGTCAAACCTATCTATAGAATTCATAAAATATTTGGCTAAGGAAATATCAAGTACCCTGTGTGTGCATTATTGCATCCGCAGTTCTAAAAACCAGGAGCTTTATATTTGTGGATCTTTTGAAGGTGGCAATATATAGTTGCAATGGCAATTTAGTAAAGCCGCTTTCCAAAAAGCTACATTTCTTTCAATCCCAAACTTTAATTTCTCTCAAGGACCCCAGACAAAGTCCCTACTTTCAAGTCTTGCGTATCCATTACATACATACATATATATATATATATATATATATATATATGTGTGTGTGTGTATGTGTTTTTGTGTGTTTCACGCACACATATATGTGTTGTGAGTTTAAATTTGTGTTTGATAAATTTTGCAATGAAAATAGGGCAGAAAAGCCCAAAAGTAATATACACCTGCAAGAAAAAGTAATATCAGTTACAAATAATTAAAATGATAATATAAAAGTTATCGTTGATAATATTATATATTAACTTGATAATTATTTTATCACTAAATGACTTAAAGGTGACAAGATAACATTTAAAATTATCACTATTTATAATTAGTAACATCTCTACATTAACAATTTGGTGGAAAAAAATGTTACTATGATTTTCAATATCACTAAATTTTTACTGTAGGGCTGTTAAAATATAATTGTTAATCATGACAATTTGAACGCAATTTTTTGTCATTATTAATTTTATAAAAAACAAAAAAATAAGCGATTAAACAAAATTTTATGTGTGACAAAATCCAATTTTATTTCCTTCATATTAGTAAACGGTGAAAAAATAAATACAATTTTAGTTCCTTGAAATATATATCTTTTTAATTTAACGATTCCGGAATCAAACAGAAATTCAAATCCAACTTTATTTCTTTATTTCTTTCTTTCAATAGTGTATCCCAATTAAACATTGTATGTACTATTCCCTACTCATGATTAACGTGACTAGTCTGCTTTCTAATCAGACAATTAAAACGACAATGAATAGGATTTAAAACACTAATTAATTGGAAATGTCTAACATTTCAACACGTAAACATCATCAATGGTCGTAATTAAATTGCTAATTACACTTGTCAAATTTTAAACGTTGAGTCATAGTAATGGAACTTTGTAAATGTTGATGTAGATGTAAGTTTTGTGATTATCCTTTCAAGTAATTACAGGTGTATTCATAATATCCAACAAAATTTGATTAGCAATTAATTAGGCTTTGATCAATTAATTAATTAAATTAAGCAGATCAGTTTAAACCAAATACAAAAATTAAAGCAAAGTCCCAAAAAGTGACTCCAAAAAAATAAAAAATAAAATAAAAAATGAGTGGAGTGTTGGTGTGGGTTAGTGCTCAATTATTGAACTCCTAGAATGCACAAATCAAAAGTCTTGATTTTATTATTGTTTTCTTTTTTGCTAATGCGACATACATATTCCAATCATTCATTTGGCTCCTGTGAACTTTTGAATATTCAGGTACATGTCATTGTAAATGGAAAAACATATAGAAACTATATATCAACCATGGTTTTGGAGACACGTGGCTAAATGTTATGAAAAAAAATAATATAACAATAATACATTAAGCAATGATATCTATCTATCTATCTATATCTATCTATATATATATATATATATATGTGTGTGTGTGTGTGTGTGTGTAATATTTTTCGTATATCCCATATAGTTGTTATCTCAAACTTGGACACGATATAGTCAAGTGGCTTTAGTCTTGCAGTACCTAAAACGCTTGGGAAATTAGTAAATTAATTTCATAGACAATAAATCACAAAAAACTAATATGTGTATATATATATATATATGTGTGTGTGTGTGTGTGTGTGTGTGTATAATATTTTTCCCATATCCCATATAGTTGCTATCTCAAACTTGGACACGATATAGTCAAGCGGCTTTAGTTAAGGATGCTTTACATCCACCAAGGATATATATGATCCATATGGAGTTGATCCGTAGATTAAACATCAACACATAAAGCTTGGTCCCTTTTATTACAACTGATCGTATAAAGATTCAAATATTGATCCATTCTTATCAGTACATGAGTAGGACATTGTCGATTAAGTACGTCTCTAATCCTTTGCAATCTCTAAGCATAACTTATACACTTGGCCACGCTTTATGCGCTCTCTCCCTATCTGCTTTATTAAAGCTGATAAGGCACGGGCTTTGTATTTTAATGATTGTAGACTTAAGTCCCCCACAAATCCCTCCCCCACCCCCCCAACTTTTATCTAGAAATAGGGCAATTTTCGCTTTGGTATTTATATTTTATGAACTGGGAATTATTAGTGTTATTAAGCCATTATTAAGCGCATCAATTGAAACTTACGACAAAATTGCATTAAATAGATATATTTGCTGACTATATATATCAGCAATAATCAAAAAGAAAATCAGAATCTTAAACGTCAAAAAAATTAACAATTTGTTTAAAATATTATTTATTTGATTTAAACATTGGATGAAAATAAATATTTTTTTCAACCTTGTACAAATAGTGGTGCAAATAAATCTGAACTCCTCTTCTTTTTTTTTCTTTGGTTTTCTTTGTTTTATGAGTTCGGTTTTAATATATACTCCTTTCTTTCCCTTTTATTTGTCTTTAAGGTTTTTGCACAAAAATTAAGGAGAATAATTAATATTCATAATTTTAGATTAATACGATTAAAGTACGCTTTTGGTCAATTACTTTAATTAATGAGTTGTTGAGAGTTTTTTTAGGAATTTACAAAATGATACTTTATTAAATGAAAGGATATATTTGAAAGAAAAAAAAAAGCAAATGCAGTCTTGAAATGTGAGAAAACAAATGCAATCTTGAAATGTGAGAATGCCAAATATTTTGATATGTATATATATATATATATATATATATATATTTGATAAAGAGACAAATAAAAGGGAACGAATGAAGTAATACTTTGTGGGAAATGCTTTTATACACTCAATTTGGATTCCGCATATATATCGAAAGGTTCAAATTACATCATATCATTAAATAACTCACAAAAAAATTAACATACAAAATATAATAATATTTCAATCATTTGATTTATACATGGGATCCTTACACCCAATTCATACCGTACACCCGATTCATACAAACATTTTCCGTAGTCTATTGAGACCAGTAAACCAGGTATGATGTACCTCTAGGCCCTAGCAGTGGATGCGCCAACTTTTGGGCTCCAACCATCCTTTTATAGCTATGTTGTCTCGTTGAAATTTAAAATGATTGGCCCAATTACACAGGAAGGCTCTGGAAATATAACTCGCTCTATATAGGCCCATAATCATAGGCCCCGCTAAAAATATAACGACAGGCCCAACTACAATAGGTAGGCCGGTAGAAATATAACTCGCTGTAAACAAGCCCACTATCAATAGGGCCCAGCTAAAAATTTAGGAAAAAATATATTTACGCCCACCGTGGGGCTCGAACCCACGACCACAAGGTTAAGAGCCTTGCGCTCTACGGACTGAGCTAGACGGGCTTCTGTTTGTCGATGTTATTGTATTTAAAATATTTCATTATTATCAATTGTTCACTTTTCTATTCTATATGTAAATTCTTTCTAGAAGCAAGTCTAAAGATCTTAGAAACTCAGTTGTATGTATTAAGAAACTTACGGAGGCACCCCAGGTTTGAATAACAGAATATTCATAATTTACTATGCCACAATTATTTTCTTCTTAGATTTTGCCAAAGTTATTTGATCAAATTTACCTATCAACGCACTAATTTCACTAGTTGCATATGTACATTTTATTATTCAAGTTATGACGCTCTCTTTACGAGTTTTTCATTGCCAACAGAGCCGTCTCAATGTTTGCAGCGACCCAAAACAAAAACTCATAGTAAGGCATATGATTTACCACTAATTTAAACATATATCATATATTATTAATAAATAAAATCTAATAATAATTGAAATAAACTACAATATGAAATAAATAAATAAAATGCTTAGTAGATGAGAATACACAATTTGTTTGACCAAGTACTGCAACGCATGCAAAATTTAAATGATTGAGCTTCTTTATCAAGTTTGGCTAATATTTTTCCTCTAAATAAGCTCATTGATTTTGTATTAAAAAATAAAAAAAATAAATACATAAAATTATGGAGCCCTAAAATTTGGTGCCTACATCCCTTGGTTTATTTGCCTTACGGCCCTTGCCCAAGAAACGGGCTTGAGTGTCGTTGCAATAAACTTCAAATTATATGCCTATAATTAACGTACATGTTTTTTTTACCATACTAACATAATAGCATTATGCTATCATAGTTTTTTTCTCTTGGTATGATTGATTTGTTCCAAGTTCCATTAGCAATTATCGTCACACAAATCTTGAGAGTGACAATTGTTGAAAAATAAAATCCTACGATGCGAAGGAAATAATGCACAAATTGTGTCTATCAATACAAGCGGATTGACATACTCATATACTTATATAAAATAAAAATAAGTTATATTCATATTTTCGAATCTTAACAACATAAAATCAAATTTTGATAAATTATTTATATGAATATATTATTTTAATAATTATGACAAGCAAAATATCAAAATAAAACAAAATTATATGATCAAACAAAATGAAAAAAAAAAAAACGAAGATAGAAAGATTAGCAAGGAGAATCGAGAGAAAAGAAAACAAATGAAAATTTATTTGGCTATGCCACACACACACACACACACACACACATAAAAAGTAATTGTTTTATGCCATTCACTTTATTGGTGGTACGGGGGTGTGTAATCTCTCAAATAAGGTATTTTTTTTTCAACTTTTTAACAAAACAATGAGTGTTTTTTTTTCCAAAATAAAAAATAAAATAAAATAGAAGCTAAAAGGAGCTTTCGTCCTGTTTTTTAAACTCTTAATTACTTTTTCAAAAATCAACTACTGCTTTTTACTATTTATTTTTAAATACTATTTATTTTTATTACTTGTTTTATTATATTTTTTTTTTTTAAATTATTTACAACTTCTACATTCTCCAAAATAGAAGTATTTGAAAATACGCTATGGACACGTATGCAACTTTTGATATGATTTGACGTAATTCATTAAATATGGATTATTAATAAAAAAATTATATCAAATCCTTAGTTATTTATTATTTGTTAACTTATTTGTTCATTCAAAATCTCATATGCTTTTACTAGTTTACTAATTAGTTGTGTGGATTTACGATATTGGATTAAATGAAAATAATTTATTGTCCTCCCATTTTTTACGTGCTTCTCATATTCACCCTCAAAATTGATATCGTTATTTCAATCATGAACATTCTTATCAATTATCTCACTTTTAAAACTATCATCAAACTTTTGATATGATTTAATGAATTAATTTCATTTAAATTAGTAAATTGATTTTATAAGTCATAATATTGTGAACATTCAATTTTTGATAATTAAAAATATTTTCAACTCTTTGTTATCTAAATCTTGTATTTATCAAGATAAATATTGAATCTCAATTAATACAGTGAATATATAGTTTTTGTTTGATGAACTTATATTAAAAATATTATTATTTAGATCCTTTATTGCAAAATTTATAATCATTCAAAATTTAAAAAACCTGCAATCATTCAAAATTTGAGTGTTTATGTAAAGTCAATTGATAATATGGATTCAAAAGATATCATTATTTATAAAAAATGGTAAGGTTGTCTTTTCAAATTTATTAAAAGAATAAATAAAAAAAGAAAAATGTATCACACTATTATGAATTATGATCTATAACCTAATAAAATTGTCAAACAGATCCCAGGCCATTATATAATCATGAGCCTAAATTTTTGTAAATAAATGATAAATTAAGTGGATAAACATATATATCATATTCGTTCTAAAATAACAAGCATGTTATATATATTATTAATCAAAGGATGAAATATACTTTGTACCCTTGTACTGTGACATATATAAAATAGGGATGCAAACGAGTTGAGTTGAACTTGGGCAAAATTTGTGAGCTTGAGCTCGATGAGCCTAATTTTTTGAAGCTTGAGCTCGATTTGATGAAAACCCGAAGATAAAATTTATCCCCTTGTATTTTAAAACCATCACTTATCTCTCTTAATTGACTAGTCAATAAAATATTATTTAAATTTAATAAAAACACCCCTTAGTATAATATAATTTATTCCTAACGAAAATATAAATCTTAAATAATTAAGGAAATTTACGCTGTCGACTCTCCGAAAGGAAACTATTTATTTCTGACCAAAAAAAAAAAAAAAAAAAAAGAAAGGAAATCAATTTGGAGTAGTTTTATTTTTTTTCAACCAAGAGAAACATAGGAAAAAATAAATAAATAAAATAAATAAAAAAAAAAACCGAGTGAGAAAAAGGAAACTAATAATGATAAGAGATTGAGCCGTTACAAATTTTGTTCTGCAGCATAAGATCCACGTGGACCCCCATCGGGACCATCAGGTGACAGACCAACGGCCTAGATTAACCAAAACCCCTTCCCCCCCTCCCGCGAGTGAAACTCCCATCTGTCACTATTACTCCTCCCGTTCGTGTCAAACTCAAACAACATGCACATCCAAGCCCTTTCTCGTAATTTCACCGCCTCTCCCTAATACCCCTTTTTTTTTATTTTTATAATCCTAAACTCGTCTGGCCTCGGAAAATTTTACACCGTTCGTTTGTTCCAATCGACGGTCAGAATAATATTAGGGCACTTAAAACTTTAAACGTTTTCACCAATTTTTTTTAATATTAATTCATGAAATGTACGTACAACTACAGTCTACAGCATATGCATACCCACACAATCGCGCCCCCCTTCTGAGAAAGCAGAAATCGACTTCTGTTTTTCTGACTTCCTTTCTCTCTCTAAAATCCCAATCACTTTCTCTCTCTACAGATCCCTAAAATTTCTAATCCTCTCTCAAAACCCTAACGATCAAACGGCTGTTCAGCTGTACTTTTTTTTTTTAATTATTTTTTTCAGTGCATTGCGACGATCACCACTTGGGGTTTTTTTTTCTTCTTAATTCAATTCCAATTCTTGGTAAGCATTTTTCATCCATTTTTTTTTTGTGTATTCCTGTGTGATAGTATCACTTTATTTGTATTCTTGGTGCACAAGATAGGAATGTTTTATGTATACAGTAAGTACGCAGATTTTTATAAGTATGGGTTTTGATTGGGGGCTTTGATTTTTGTTCTCTTTTTGAGGAATCAGGGAAAAGAGGGATGAGAATTGGAGGATGAACGATGCCGGTACTGCGTGGCGGAGTGCGCAGAGGCCGGAGAGCGAAGCAGCAGCCACTGCAAAACAACAACGCTAATAATAATCAGAATCAGGGGGATAATAACAATAATCAGGCTGTTGAGGAAAACGCGGCGATCGCTACACGGACGAGGAGGAGAAGAGCGGCGGCGGCTGCGGCGGTTGCGGCGCCAGTTGATGTCAATATAGTTGCTGCGGCGGAAGCGGCAGCAGCGCCTGAGGTTAAGGAGGTTGAAGAGAAGAAGCGGGTTTTGGAGGAGAAGAGAGAAGGGGTGGGAGAGAAACGGATGGATGATTATGATAGTGGCGGGAAAAGCCCTGACAAGGCAAATGGTGGTGATGATGATTTAGCCTCTGCGCCTCTTCCTGAAAAGGTAAGAGCTTTCTAAAGATGTTTTTCTGGGATTTATTTTTATATGGTCTTTTAGATTCTGGTTTTTGGTTGTTTTTCTGGTTTGCATGCTATTTATGGATAAAGTAGGTGAAAGGGTTTTTGCATGCATGTTCGATTGGTGAGATTGGGATATGTAACTGAAAGTCTGAAACTTGTGTTGCGAGTTAGGAAAGCGAGAAATTTAGATTTTTATTTGGGAATGCATTTGGTGTTTTGAATTATATTCACCTTTTCTCCGAATATGCCTGTGATTACTTAATATATACTATTTTTGAGGTCTATATTCTCCGGGGATTACATGCTTGTCGTTGGAACTATTTTAATGTAATACGTGTGTGATGCCAGTTTTAGTTCTGTCATTTTGGCAAACCCGTGCCTCTGTTTCATCTGGTTTCATAGATTCATGTGGAATATCATTCAGACATGGATTTTGTACTTGTTTGCCTTCAGTGATTTTGTTAACCGGCCGGAATCTTCCGTAAATATTACAGTTTGAACTACTTGTCTTTTAAGTGTCATAGATCCATGTAAACTTTTCATGATGACAAAGTCATCTGTTGAGATGAAATGATAAGTGCATTTTTTTCCTGCTTCCACCGTATGCTGGTTGAAATTTTTGGTCAATATTATATTGCTAAAAGTTGACACGATGATCAACTTAAAGTTTCCAAGAAGTGTTGTATGAATATATGATCTGGTATGCGTGTGACTACTTTCTGTCCTCTTGAAACGAATCTGTGGTGGCGACTTAAAGAGTATGTGAACTGTCATGTAAGTGATTGTTTCAGAAAAAACATATTTGAGGTACTTCTTCTTGTTAACGCATATATTGTTAAAAGTTCATGCCTGAAAGATTGTGCCCGCCAATTGCTGTTTGAATTTCAATTCCCTGTTGAATGTGCCGCAGAGCATCCTAGTTGTTTTCTTTTTGGCTGATGTGTGATGTAAGGACCATTTACTTTGCTTGTGCACCCCATGTAAAATATCTTTTCTTGTTTTTACGTGGAGTTGAGCTCATTACACCGTGAGTCCTTAGAGAAAGCTTCTGCATGGGGAGCATCCTTTTTGGTACTGAAAAGTTCCTATCTTATGGTTTATTATTCCCCCTTTTTTGGTGTGAAATGCGATGGCGATGTAATTGGATAAGTGTTCAATACAGGAGATATCCTACATCACTGCAGAGCTTTCGATTAAGACTTCAAATGGCGCACATTTGTTCCACTGGGCTATTTGACCATAGAAACTTAAATTTTGAACTATGTTTTGGGGATCATCTTGAGACATCTTGAGGAAAAGAATATTCACAATTAATATTTTGAAGAGCATAAAATGGTTAATAGTTTTCTGTATTATATAAATCACATGCAGACATAGGAATGATACTCTTTTCTTTTGTATCATCCAGGACTTATGGGATGGTGAATGCTTAATGTGACAGTAATCAATTTCCATGTTCCATCATACAGGTGCAGGTTGGTGGTTCACCAATGTACAGAATTGAAAGGAAACTCGGCAAGGGAGGTTTCGGGCAAGTGTATGTGGGACGCCGTATCACTGGTGGTAGCACTAATGAAAGAACGGGTTCTGGGGCCATAGAGGTATGTATGCTAGGTTTCTTATTTGTGCAACGTCAACAAGCGCTGCCGCTTTCTTTCACTGAGTTGACATACTAATACTTGACCTTGACAGGTGGCCCTAAAGTTCGAACATCGTAATAGTAAAGGATGTAATTATGGCCCACCTTATGAGTGGCAAGTTTACAAGTAAGCATTTTGCACTTATCCTTCTGTCGATTTGACTAGTTGTGATTGTTGTCTAAATTTTTGTATTGCAATATGCGCAGCACATTGGGGGGAAGTCATGGTGTACCCCGCGTGCACTACAAAGGTCGACAAGGCGACTATTATGTAATGGTATGTGAGTGTCTTCATCTCTCAGGCCCTTTTTCGCCCTATGCTTTTCCTAGTAGGTTTATAGTTTCAAATTTGAGTTATTGAGTCGACACTTGAATTTCACAGGTTATGGATATGCTTGGACCAAGCTTGTGGGATGTTTGGAATAACAATGCTCACACGTGAGTGGTGCAATGCCCGGATACATGTTTCTGTAATTCTTTCATTATTTGATTATTTTAAGGTTTTTTCATTGCCTTGGTAACTTTTTTATCTTGTGGAATATGCAGGATGTCTGTTGAAATGGTAGCTTGCATTGCTATTGAAGCAATTTCTATATTAGAGAAAATGCACTCAAGAGGGTGAGGTTTCTTGACTATATGCAGGAGTATTTTGTTTTAGTTATTGTGCTTCCATTTTTGCCCAATTAACAAAAGCTCTTTTGGTGTCTGCTTTTGTGTGCATGTGTGTGTGTTTTCACTCTTACAAGTGCATTGACAATGAGGCGATGCCAATCTTTTACTATTTGATATAAACTGTTAGCTTTTCGCCTACTGTAGTTTGAGTGAAGAATTTTTGACATCTCGTTAATTTACTTCTTGCTGCCATATTTTTGTTTGTTTCTTTCTTTATATACTTGAATCCAAACATGCTAATTTAAGATCCCAATTTTTTCCGGGTACTGTGCGAATGTTGCATTAAATAGTGCTGGATCTGAGACCTCGATTTTATTGGTATCAGTTTATTTATTGTCATGCTATAATGTGGCTTGTGCTTTCGTTTTTGCATTCGGGATGTGCTTTATATGCTTTAGTTCTCATGTTGAGTGGCATATTTTTTTAATCAAGTTTGTGTCAGTCCAGCAAGATGGCCCTCGTTCTTCCTGTAGTGGAGGGTATTTTAAGGATATGAATATTGAGCTGGATTTTTTTTTTCAATTGTTGTTTTCTTTTTCCTTTCCTTTTTCTTTTTCTTTTTCTTTTCTTTCATTGGGGAGGAAAGGAGGTTAGAAACCAATGCGACTTAGGTGGAATTTTCAGTTAGTGAATGGCCAAGCATTTTGGCATAGATATTTTTCTGCTTGAATTTCTTCAAAGTGGTGGGCTAATGCATTGATTGGCCTTTCCAGTTGATGTTTAGATATGGTCTTACATACATATGATTACTTGGTTAACATCCAACAAATGACAGGTATGTCCATGGGGATGTTAAGCCTGAGAATTTCTTGCTTGGTTCACCAGGAACTCCGGATGAGAAAAAGTTATACCTGGTTGATCTTGGTTTAGGTATTTCATTCCTTACATGTTCCTGGGTGCAGTTTCTTTTCTTGCAATGATGTATTTCATTTATATAAAACTTCATGCCCAGCTACTAGGTGGAGAGACGGCAATAGTGGTTTGCATGTTGAGTATGATCAGCGACCAGATGTTTTCAGGTATAGACCTACATGTAGATTGAGTTCCTAAATTTCCTCTGTCAATATTTCCCTTTTCATTTTCTTATGACATGTTCTTACTGATCTGGTGAATTTTATTTTGAATTCCAGGGGAACGGTTCGCTATGCTAGTGTTCATGCTCATTTAGGTAGAACTGGTAGCAGGAGAGATGATTTAGAATCTCTTGCTTATACGCTCATCTTCCTTTTGCGTGGGCGCCTGCCTTGGCAAGGATATCAGGTCTGTCATTCGAACTACAGTTGTTAATCATTTACAAGTTACAACTTTGTATGGAAAAAATGATAATTTTTTGTTCCATTTGAATTGTCTGTAATTGTGCTTCATGTAGAATTTTCCACATGTTTCCTCTTTTAGTTCTCCCTCATATTATTCTGCTTGTCCATAGGGTGAGAACAAAGGATTTCTTGTTTGCAAGAAGAAAATGGCAACATCACCAGAGGCACTTTGCTGCTTCTGTCCACAACCTTTTAAATCATTTGTGGAGTATGTGGTAAATTTGAAGTTTGATGAGGAGCCTAATTATGCCAAATGTATCTCCCTCTTTGACGGGATTGTTGGACCAAATCCAGACATCAGACCTATCAACACTGAGGGTGCACAGAAGGTGCTTATTAAATATTTTATTCTCGCTGTTGCCGCTCATGTAATCTGTTAATTCTGTATAGATTTGATCCATGTCTAATTTTTGTCTGGAAATAAAGCTTATCCATCAGGTTGGTCACAAGAGAGGCCGGCTGACTTTTGAAGATGAGGAAGACGAACAGCCTAAAAAGAAAGTTCGGATGGGAATGCCTGCAACACAGTGGATTAGCATTTATAATGCTCGTAAACCCATGAAACAAAGGTATTTGTTCCCTACTATTTCGCTCTGGTTTCTATTTCTTTGTGTGACTTCCGGATATCTGTATTTAATGATCTAATTTTGCCCGTTGTTTCTGGATATCTTTTCTTTCTTTATTTCATTTGAAAATTGAGATAACTTATTTACTATTCCTTTGGGTTTGCATTGAAGATATCACTATAATGTGATGGATGCGAGGCTTGCCCAGCACATTGATAAGGGGACAGAAGATGGCTTATTCATCAGTTGTGTATCTTCTTGTCAAAATCTTTGGGCACTAATAATGGATGCTGGCACTGGCTTCACCGCACAAGTTTATGAGCTATCACCCTTCTTTCTGCACAAGGTACAGGCTGATTGGTGGCAATTTTTCTGTACTCTATAAGTGCAACTTGTTCAATATATATGTACATATACATATATATTATATACACACATATTTATATTTAGTTACCTTATACTATAAGTTGAGGAAATTATTTTCATTATTTGATGCTGATTTTTGAACTGCTTACAGGAATGGATAATGGAACAATGGGAAAAAAATTATTACATCAGTGCAGTTGCAGGAGCTACAAATGGTAGTTCATTAGTAGTAATGTCGAAAGGTAAATTTGAGTCCAAGCTCGAAACTCATTTTTGCTGTAAATAATTGATGTTTGGTGTATGTTTTACTTTGATTATTATATGTGATACCAGGCACACAGTACTTGCAACAGTCGTACAAAGTTAGTGATTCATTTCCATTCAAGTGGATAAACAAAAAGTGGAGGGAGGGCTTCTATGTTACCTCCATGGCCACATCAGGGACTAGATGGGCAGTCGTTATGTCTCGCGGTGCTGGATTTTCAGACCAGGTTTTCTCCTACACAATGATTCTGCATGCTTGTGATGTTGAATTTTCAGTTTTCTTTATTGCCTTATTTTGTCATTGTTTTTATAGGTTGTGGAACTAGATTTTCTTTATCCAAGTGAAGGCATTCATCGGAGGTGGGATAATGGATACCGTATAACAGCTACTGCAGCAACTTTTGACCAAGCTGCTTTTGTTTTAAGCATACCAAGAAGAAAACCAGTGGATGAAACACAAGAAACACTACGCACATCCGCCTTCCCCAGCACACATGTCAAGGTTAGTTTAGTTGATTTTTTTTATGTATTTTTTGTTTGATTTTTAGTTGTGGGGGTCAGAGGAGCCTCGGTTTGAACCCAGGATCTCTATCCAAGATGAGGTTATGCCATCCAACCCAGAAGGTACAAGTGAACCCTTCTTTTAGTTTGTTTTTGTTGTCTGATATGTGGTATTGTTTGCTTGTTGCAGGAGAAATGGGCGAAAAATCTGTATATTGCATCTGTTTGCTATGGTCGTACAGTTTCTTAGTGCTGCCTGGTTATGATTGAGTGACTACTTGAAAGATCGGAAGTGCCTGTTAAGAGAAGAAAAAAGATGGACCTGGATTGTGCTGGAGAAGGGTTGGGTTTTGTGAAATTTTGATGCAGCAAGCTTAGTTTTAGTCGGTACAGGAAGATGAAGTTAGGGTATTATATCACCTGTTGTGCATTTTAGTTGGCAGATGGCCCATTTGCATAAAAATCCTAAGGTGTTTGTGTCTTATTATCGCTGTCAAATGTGTAGTCTTTCATAACAAGCGCTTTCTTAGGTGTATGTTATTAGGGGACATAACAATGTTTATATTGCCCACTTCGGGCACCGGATGGAAGTCTAATACTTCTAGTTTTATGCGAACAGTCTCTCTCTCTCTCTCTCTCTTCACCACGACCACACTCCCCCCCCCCCCCCCCCCCTCCGTCCCCGGGGGTGTGTGTGTGCGGGCATTCTCAGGGCCTCAGAAACTTTTAACTTTGTTACTTCCAGTTTTTGTTGGAATTCACATATTGGAAGAAACAAGAAAACTATGACATTTATATGCTCAAATGTAACATTAAGGATAGATATCAATGAACCAATTTCATATACTAATTTATAAGGTTTAATTGAAAAAGATGAAAACCACACTTTCAAGAAGGATGATATAAGGTTTTACAACTTATTTCCACGGTTCATCCCACTCTTAATTTTGGCAAGTTTGCGAAGCACTGAGACACACTTAAAATTATATTACAAATCATCAAACATCTTTTAAGATTTTTCAAGGACCATTTTGAGGCACACTTAAATTATCTTACAAATCCTCAAAACATCTTAAAAGATGTTTCAAGGAACATTTTTAGGAGCTTATAAGCTCGATGAAACTCTCTTCCATTCGCGTTTAAGTGGTTTGCTCATCGTCCCAGGAACAGCTAGAGCAGCTTCTGCAGTCCAATGGGGTCTAACAGCAGTGGCTTGAAGTTATCATTCTCTTTGGATGGCCTACAACACATTTTGTCTAACAAGATCTTGTCCTGTAGTCAATATAAAAGAGGATAAGCAACAATAGACTCAAAATGCACACCGGATTAACGCTGCCTTTGGACTTGAGATTTTATCAAGTCCAAGGAAAATGAAAAGGATAAGAGAAAGGTAAAGCATAGAGTACGCTTTCTGCTTTTCTTGTTAAAACCCAAGGACCAAACGTAGCGTAAAGATCAACATAGAGCACTGCAAAAGGGAAGTTTGAGACCTCAAGATTGTCGTGCTCGAAGCGAACCACAAAGATACATGTGCAGAGGCTGCTATCATGTGACTTCCTTTCAATTTCCATAACATGCGCGTCACAGTAAAGTGCATGATCCTCAGCTTCCTGAAAATTCACATTAGAGACATCTGTTTACTAATTCATTATAGGAGATATGAACAATTATTTGATTCAGCCACCATTCAAGACTATGGCACAGGATAAAAAAGAAGAGATGCAATAGAATCAGAGAGAGTGAAGCAGTACCCTGAAACAAAGAACAAGATCCCCAACACTGACTCTGTCACATTCTGAAGGTTCCAAAGGAATTGAGCGTTCTCTCACGGCCCTCTTTACGCTCACCCATTCATCTTCCTCTTTTCCGAAGCCAGCAAATCTCACACGAACCATCTGTTATATGGAGGGTCAATAGTTTAAATATATACTAGCATTATTGAAGTTGCCAAGGTAAATACTCAAATCTAATAGAGCAGCAATGTCAAGTTATATTTTTTGTTAGTCATTACTTTTTAAATAGAGAATTAAATATTGTACCATCAAAGCGCTAAATGGAAATAGGAACTCAAAAATCTCATTGGTAAGAATGACTTCTGATCTAGGAATAACAACAATCGTCTGAATTTATGATAAATGACAGATTTACCTATTGGCAGTTTTTTTTCTTCCTTTTATTGTTTGGGGGGGGGGGGACACTGTTTTCCTGACTTGAGAAAAGAAAATCAAATTTCAAATATAATAACTTTTACAAATATATGTCAACAGGAAACCAAAGGAGGGTGGTGATTTTCAAGTAAAACAGCACAAGACAAAACAGAAGGAGCTTACTAGTTCGCCCGAGCAAAGGACTCTGTAGTTCAGGAAAGAAGCCACATCAAACCTAAGAAGCGAGAAAATAGAGCTATGTGTCACAATGTCATTAATTATGTAATAAAATGGCAGAATGAGGTAAGATTTTTGTCCTTATTTCCTAGTCTATGTACCCGTCGATATCGCAATCAGTCTCCAATCATTTAATACTCCAATTTGACTCAGAATACAGTTTTAAATAGCAGCTGGAAGTGGAGCAGGGTGTATGCGTGTGCACGCACGCGTGCGCTTTTGTTGCGCCATCTAATATATACATATATATAGGGTAAATCACAACAGGTATCCTGTGGTTTACCTTATCAAACCTTCATTCTTTCAGATAATGATCAGCAAATCTAGGATGTGCATGCAGTCGCTCATTTCATTACATTTGGCTTAACATAAGTATACTATGGGAAGACGACAACAACAGCAGCAGCTATACACACACACAAAAGATAAGATAAATGCTCACCAAGCATAATCCTTTGCTGATCGAGCTTCAAAAATCAAGCTCGGGAGCTCTAGAGCTGCTTCACTGGCAGAAATCGTTGGTACTGGCATGGATTTGCAGTAATTATCAGCTAAAGTAGTCAACATTCTATAACTGTGCTCCAGAGAATCTCAAGAACATGACAGGATTCATAAGATTTGAACTCTACAAGAGCTAGTTTTTACAATTTTTTACAAACAAATGTAATATCTTTTGCAAGAGAACAAAGGGCAACCTTTATCTCTCCTTTTCATCATTGCAGGTCTTGAAACAACAATTTGCTTTTGAGCAGAAGATGGAATAACTTTAGCTGCCAATTGATTTTGTTTATCTTGAAACCAACTTTGCACCTGAATGTATAAGAAATATGAAGAGGGTGTGAAAGACCCCAGATCAAGCAACACAGATAAAATTATGAAAGTTTAGAAGAAACACCTGTTCCCATTTTATAGGAGAACTTTGAGATCGGTGGGTTGAACGACTACGTAAGAAAGCAGAACAACAAGTAAACATAGACTTCAGACAAATGCCTTAATTAATCACAAAGCATAAATTTATACGGCTCAGAATACTCATTTTGGTTTACCATTACTAGAACAAGATATGTCATAGAATTGAGCTTACTTAAACTTGACAGAAAGCTCCTGGCAGAACTCCTGAGTAATCGCTTTTACTTTCATTTCCTTAAATAACTTCTCCATTTGGATTGTCTGTTAGAGAAGTGAAAAGGGCAGCATCTCAAAACGGCATAAAGACCAAAAAATTCAAGAAAAAGAATAATGGTGGCAATTTGGTCATTGGCATAGTTCCTCTATCATTCTTCTCTTTTCTACTTGTAAGAAAAAACCAGAAACTCTTCGCTATGCCGATGTGTTTTCCTATTTTCAAAGGTTCATATTCGGAAAACCCCAAAAAGATATATTCCAAATAGACAACCATTAAATCGTTGAGAAAGCAGATTCAATTACTCAATAAAGAGCAATTTTCTTGGCCTGCGTACACTTCAAGTTGAACACTCAAATTGCAGCTGAACTCCACTTCAAGAACTCATTTTTCCAATATCCCACAAAATTAAAAGGCAGAAAAAACATGTCCAAGATTTCATCCGAGTGATTGATGATGATTTTTAATATTTCAGCATGCAGAGACCATTATTTGGGGTAAACAGAAGAAAATGAGATGGGATTATCAGAACTGGCTAATGGGAATCTTAACAATGTAAAGATTAAATTTTTAGCAACAAGTACGTGATATAACCCAGTAGAAAAGCAGAATCTGAGAAACGCAAAGACAAGATTCTACATTTGAGCTAAAAGGAACAACGAAAATTACCTCTGCTAATGTAAACTCAAGTAAATCATCTTCGACCTCCATGGCTTCAAGCTCGCCAGCCATTTCCCTCTCTCTCACTCTCTCTCTCTCCAGGGTTTTTCTCTTGTTCTGTGTAAGAAAAAGGTTTATGGAACAAAAAGAGATGCTCTCCGGAGTGAGATTGATGCAATTAATGTTGGTTTTTTTTTTTTTAACAAGTAAAGTTAATTTTAGAAAAACAAAGCAATTAATGTTGGTTTTCTCCAAGGTATTGCCACCTTGACTTGTTTAATTTTATTAGTCTCATGATGAACTTGATTGACGTAATCAACATCTCCTTTTTTTATTTGATAAATGTACAACTTATTATTATTATTATTATTTTTTTTATGATTGATACAATTAATATCTTCCGTGAGATATCGCTGGAGTTGTAGCCTAGTGGTGGAGGTTCGAACTCAGGACTTGTACTTGTCCTCTCCTCCTTTTCTCCTGAGTGAGTGTGTGCGTGTATGGGATTGTCTTTTCGATTGACATCTATAGGTGTCTCGAGTTAATTGTAATTTCGTAAGATACATATTTTTCTCAACCACGGTGTTTAAAGAATATAAGGTTGGTTTAGATAGGCTTAAAAAAATATATTTTTTGAATTGCATTTTTTATAATATTGTTTTTTAATTAAATTATTTTATATTTGGATATAATCATTAAAAGTGTTTTAAAAATTATTTTTATTTGATATTATTTAAAATAATTTCTAAAAAGACCCGCCTTTGGATTTTTTGATTTCTGATTTTTTGTTTTTTTTTTTAAATTCAATCAAACATAATCTCTTTTACTGTATTGCTTTCTTAATCAATAAGTGTTTCTCTTCCAAAAAAAAAAAAAAAAACCCATCTATTCAAGCGTACTTCAAATAAAAAAGATAAAAGTGAAACAAAATAATATTCATATTGGAAGACAAGGTGAGTTTTTAAGTTGAATTGGGCTAATGATTTTTATGCGTTAAAATATTTGTCATCTTTGTTTGTGCTCATTGTGGATAATTTGTGCCATAACATTAATCGGCAAAATATTTATCACTTTCATTGTTAGTAGTTGTGACAAAATAGTATCAAAGCATTACAAAATAAAACACACACACACACACGCACACTTGGGCAAGATTCTTAAAATAGTTAGATATTTTTCTTCAAATTGGGAAAGATTCTAAAATTAGATAGATATTTTCTTTTTCTTATCCTAAAGCAAATGAGAGAGAATTTTATCGCTTGAAATTGCAAAGCAGTTGCTTTCGAGAAACAATACTATATATTCTATTTACAATGTATGAGAAAGAAAATTGAATAAAGAACAAAGTATTCATAATCCCCCAATAAACTCACAACATTTTTGTACCTAAAAATCACTAAAAAAGAAAAATGAAAAAAGAAAAAATAAAAATCCAAATTCACTCTCCACCACTCAATATAAGTGATTTCTGGATTTGGGCCTTTTGAACAAGAAACGAAGCCCAATGATTGGGCCCAAGTAAGAAGCCAAAAATTGGTTAAATTTGGCCCACCCCAATGTATACTTTTGTGGACTGTGGAACCTACATGTCAGACCAATTATTTTCAAATCTCTTCTTGAATTTAATATTTGGATATTTTACACAACAAGTGGTAAATATAAACTGAAACTTGGCAAATGAGAGTTATTAGTATAGCAATTGTGATTTGTTGGCTGAGTGAAATGGTCACAACTTTGTCATCTTTCTTTGA
Source organism: Petrea volubilis (assembly GCA_026212405.1). Taxonomy (NCBI): domain Eukaryota; kingdom Viridiplantae; phylum Streptophyta; class Magnoliopsida; order Lamiales; family Verbenaceae; genus Petrea; species Petrea volubilis. Next base: position 2,474,551 of record CM047871.1, on the reverse strand, counting down.
ATTTGTGATGCTTGAAGGTGAATATAGGAAACCCATAGACATGCATTTTTCAACTTCACCTTTGAAGACTGGCCTTCCTATTACGTGTTTATATTGGCCACCACTCCATGCCTGCAAGAAATGTTAAATTTAAAAAATAAGGGCTGTCAATATATATATATATATATATATATATACACACATATATTTCATAATATATAAAAAACGCATGAAATATAACCCAGTCGATTAACAAAATAAATATCTATATATCTTATTTTGAGAATTTACACAAACACTAAAAAGAAGCACCACCTCCATGAACGAAAAATTTGCAATGGAAAGATTGCATCTCATAGAAGACATTCGGGTCGAATTTGTCAGAATTATGTTAAAGCAAAACTAAAGCAACAATCAGTGACAATACGTTTGCTAAGAGATTTGTGATGAATGAAATTAATCATAAAGTCATGTTTTATGATGGGATTCTACTAAATTCGTGGTGGATTCGTCTGCCAGTAAAGATATATTTTCTTTTAGTGAAATAGTAATTCAAAATCATCAAAAAATTAATAAATTCAAAATAAAGGAGGAATTGTGAAAACAATTCATAGTTCATAGGGTTAGAGGAAAAAACATGTGAAATATGACTCCCATGTCTAACACGGGACTAAAATATATATATATATATATATATATTATTTTGTTGTGTATCTTGTTTTAAAAAAAATTACATAGCATGTATAATAATAGTTTAAAAGCGTCTAAATAATAATGAAAAATTAGAGGAATATGAACAAGAAAGTAAGTAAGATTAAAGCATAGGAATATTTGTGGATTAATATAAATTAGAGAAGTTTAAAAAGCATGATTATTTTAGTCCCACGGGTGGAAATGTCATCAATGGCATATCATGATTTCAAAGCATAACTAATGGTGGACCATAGTACTTGGTTCTTTGCATCTTCATGCATGTAACATGATTGCCTTTTCTTGTAATATTAATTACTTATATTTTTGTGTATGTATTTTCTTTTCATGGTGGTGCCCCTCTCATCTTTTTTATCCTTTTTCTTTATTGAGTATACTTTAAAGTCGTGCTGGAGGACCCAGGCTCCCAACCCACCTTTCATTTCATTTGTTTTATAATTTTATCGTGTTTCATTTAATTATTCTTGTTTCACTTTTCAAAGAAATCAAGGTAACAAGACGAAGGCAATTTCTATCATGGTCTTTATTACACACGTTCACTCTCGACCAAAATAATAACAATAATAAAAACAAAGGGTAAAGGGCGAATTACACTGACTACCCCTGAAGTTTGACTAATTTACGAAAAATTCTTTACTTTTTCAAAAATTACTAAAAATTCTCTAAGTTTTCAAAAATATTACAAACTTATTCGAATTTTCGAAAATACCCCTTCCCTTTTTTTGGGTGATTTACACTGACCACCCTGAGATTGGGTTAATTTACGAGAAACCCCCTATGATTTCAAAAATTACCAAAATCCCCCCGAAGTTATACCAATATTACAACTAGCACCTACTTAGATTAACTTATTAACAATATTAAATCTTTTTTTCCCCTCTGTAATATTGTTATCATAAAATTTTCATGTAATAGATTTGAAAAAAAATGTGATTATTTATTCAAATAAATATTCTGAATTTATTTGAATAAGTAATCACATTTTTTTTTCAAATATATTAAATGAAAATTTTATGATAATAATATTACAGAGGAGAAAAAAAAAGAATTAATATTGTTGATAAGTTAACCTAAGTAGGTGCTAGTTGTAATATTAATATAACCTCAGGGAATTTTTGGTAATTTTTGAAACCACATGGGGTTTCTTGTAAATTAACCTAATCTCAGGGTGGTCAATGTAAATCACCCTAAAAAGGGAAAGGGGTATTTTCAAAAATTCGAATAAGTTTGTAATATTTTTGAAATCTTAGGGGGTTTTTGATAATTTTTGAAAAAATAAGGGATTTTTCGTAAATCAACCAAACCTCAGGGGTGGTCAGTGTAATTTTTCCAAGGATAAATATCATTTTTGGTACTATAAGTATAGACTAGTCTAATTTTGGTATCAAAATTTTAATTTCTAACAATGTTAGTACCATAATTTTATATTGAAATAAATATCAATCCCAACCCAAACTTTTGTTAATTTTTTAATGGATAAACTACGTGTGGCGCATGTAGCCGTTAAGGAAATATCAATTTATGTGTCATAATTTTGGGCTAGTTTAATTTTGACACTATAGTTTTAACTGATCTTAATGTTGGTACCATAATTTTTAATTGATTTGAATGCCAACTCAATTCCTAATTCTATTAAGAATTTAATAGAAAAACACGTGCATCACATGTGGACATTAAATCTAATCATTTCGAGAGAGAATACAAAAAAAAATGGTATGTCTTATACTAAAAAAGATGGCACACCTTATGTCGAAAATAATATTTTTTCTCCAATTTATCAGTTAATTTCATTTCCGTTTGATACATTCCATGTATAGAAAGTGTGCTGTTTTCCCTCCAAATGACCAGATTTAACATTCATGTCCCGACATGTGTTTTCTTCGTTAAATTTTCGTGCAAAGTTGGTGATTGGGTTAATATTGAAATCGATTAAAAATTATAGTACCAAAATTGATGTCAATTAGAACTATGGTACCAGAATTGAACTAGTTGCTACATTTAATGGCCACGTGGTCCTGCACATGATTTCTCTGTTAAAAATTGGACGGAATCTATGGTTGAGATCGACATTGAATCCAATTGAAAGTTATGCTACTAAGATTGTTGAAACTTGAAAACATGGCATCAAAACTAGAATAACCTATACATATAGTACCAAAAATAATATCTACCCTAAAAACTAATATTCCACATTTTTGAGGCAATTATGATAATATTAACATATACACACAAACATATATGATATCTATAAATATTTATGTATAGATGTCAATTTTCTTTTACTTCTAGGTCAAGTCGAGGTACTACTGAATAAAAAGCAGCAAATTCCAATCCAATTACTTATTGTAATTGTTTAGTTAACATGTTAGTCACATATTGCGGAAAATCCAAAAATTAAATATTTTCAAAAAAATAAAAGAATCATCGACTGATCAATTTGTTTAATCAAGCCACCAAAAAAAAATAAAAATCATCATCATCATCATCATTATTATTATTATTATTATTATTATTATTATTATTATTATTATTATTATTATTATTATTATTATTCTCTCATTTAAATGGCATTAAAGTACCAATGACCATAACACAAGATAAATCAAATTATAAAATTACCTGCAACTTATCTCCGACTGTGATGACTACTGAGTCTTCACTAGGACAAAATGAGACCCAACCTTTCTTGGAGTAAACATGAAAATCAGTTGATCCACTGCACAAATGCAAACACAATGCATGGGGGAACTCAGATCCCCTTATCAGCATTCTTATCACATCATATCTCAGGGAATTTTCCGACTGCTCGGCGCCCACGCCATCCGTTTTCCGGCAGTGTTTTTGTATGTAACAAAATTTCCCGGCGAGTTCTTGCTCCTCCGGCAAGCCATTTTCTGGCACTGATTTTTTCAAACTATGCTGCTGCAGAAATTGCATGATTTTGCTGGCTACTTGCTCTATATGCTCTGACAGCTTCTCCATTTCTTGGCTGCAAAAGTGAGATTCAATTATTCAAATGGCATCATGATGAATGAATATATATATAGTTATACTAGATAACTCTAAAATATATATAAATATATATATATATATCATAAAAATTTAGTTTTGATAACCTAAATAAAGTTAGATGAAACTATGGTAGATTTATTCGGTTGATGAGATCTTGAATTGAAGCATTCGTGACTCATTATGTTATAGAATTGTTTGACTACTAGACATAGGTTGCATATACAACTAAACAATTAAAAAAAAAAAGGAAAAATAAAATGTTATCAAATAATCACCTGATTAAACTAGGTAGTCATTAATACTAGAATAACGAAATGGATCTTGAAAAAAACAACTATTTCCTAAACTAGTTCCAAATTAACATGGATATAAATTATGAATTGTTACAACACAACTTGTACAAGATACAATCTCTATCAAATTAATACATTTATGCTATGTTTGTAACAAGAATTTTGATGAGAAAAAATGGAAAAAAAATGAAAAGGATAAAAAATAAAAGCATAGAGTAGTATCATTTAAAGTAATGAAAAAAAATTTCATCCTATTTTCCTTATCAAAATTCAAGAACCAAACAGAGGGTGGGTTAGTGATTTGTGCCAAGAATTTCACAAGGGATTGATACTAAAAGTAACTTAAATATGGGTTTAATTAGCAAAAAAGTATTCATTAGAAGAAAAAAAAAAGAAAATAAATATGTACATGATTTGTTATTCTGCTAGAAAATGCACTCAAAATTGGAACATTGGGAAATTAATTTTTACCTGAAATTTGAATATCCATAAGGCCAAACTCCCTCCATTTCCAACTTCATCGCATCTTCACCACACCACAAAAACTCTTCACTTTGATCTCTACTCTCCTCCTCTCCATGAATCTCCTCGAAACCATATCGCCTCTCTGGCGACCTCGCCACCCGTTTCTTTTTCTCTGGCTGAATCTCGAAAACGCCGCCGGCGAGAAACAGAACCAACTTGATCAAATCCCTAGGAATCCCATGGTTAATCAGTTCCAAGCACCCCACCTGCGCAATCAGTTCACAAATTCCGGCGCCAGATTCATTTTCAGGCGAACCCAGATTCTGAAGATCGATTCTTGGTGGGTTTTGAGCCGATTTTTGCCGGGGAAAAACTCTGTCAGGAAGAACCAGGTCCGGGACTTTCAGTGATTGCTGGAGGTATTCAGTCAAAATGTCATCGTTCGCGAACGATGATCGCCGTCCAGGCGCCACCGGAGACGGCGGCGGAGCCCGGAAATCTACGGCGCCATGGATGCCCGCCAAGGGTTCCGGCGTCACGGCCATCTGGGTTTTCGATCTTTTGGATTGAACCTCCTGTGTATGTGTAGTGTGTGTGAATTTTTGTTAGCGATGCGAGATTTTTCGAATTTTTTTTTTCTTTCTTATGTTTTGCATATAGATTTGATGCATTATAAAGAAGGAAAAAGAGGGGGTGGCAGCAATGATGAAAATGTTTGGAATTTGAGCTACATTTGGCGAATGAGCATGTCTTTTCACTTTTTCTCCATTTCTTTTCTTTAATTTGATTTAATTCTGTTTTGCTTTTTTTGAGTTTTATCTTTGCTTTACAGATCTTCAAAGTTGTGCTGCTAATGATTTCTTGATTCCTTGAGAGGGACTGAAGCAGTACAATTTGCCAGCTGACATAGCCTTTTGTTCTGTTCACTCATGGATTCGAACAGCCAAAAATCATTATCAGCTTCCCCCTGTTTAAGAATTTCACACCAGCAATAATACATATTGATTAGAGGTTCAGAGGGTTTTTTCCCATAATTTTACACAGTGAATCTTCTCAGTAAAGTTGTTTGATTTAGCCATGATAATATATTATTTTTATCTAATTTCAGGCTCCAATTATGCTTATTTCGATTAATTTTGGATTTTAAATGGATTAAAATTTCACAAAAGTTAATTCTTACTTGCCATAGGTGAAAATTGATGAAAAGGAGCTAAAAACAGGCCAAAAGATGGTAAAAAGTGCAGAGAAATGTCGAAAAAGGAAGCTGGAAGGCTAAATTTGGAAATAATCATGTTTATCGCGCAAGGCGTGATCACGCCTTAGGAGCTGAAAATCCTACGCGGGATTGGAAAAGGAAGAGGTTGATATGGCAAGAGTTCGACTTGGAAGCAAATTCTCTATTTGCCTACAACTATTAGTGTTGCCAAATAATTATCCTAACTCTATTAGGATTTGGATTTAGGGTTTGAACCCTATATATATATCCGTTATTATTTTATTATTCAGACATCTTAGATTTTACTCTTTGTTCTAGTTCTTAGTTTTTCTCTTGAGAATTTTCAGCTTTTATATTTTTATTTTAGTTTTTATTATGGCCATGCGTGGCTAAAATACTTATTCAGTCAAGGAGTAATTCGAGCCAACGTTTTCTTCGAGGATTGTGAGATCTAATCGGTTTTCTTGTCTTTTAATTTTATGCAGTATTTGTGTATTTTTCTGTGTTTTTGGGAAAACTCCATCTCTTATTGATGTTTTGTTAGTTGTGCAATTAGAGCCCATTGTTCAATTAATTTAACTTAAAAGTTCCAGTTGGTAAGATCAAATCCGTAATTGTTTGATTGAATTAACACAAGTGGAAAGTAGTATAATTCGTTATACTATGAAAAATACATAATCTAGTTTCGAGCAACCACGTTTGTAGGTTTGTTGGCTAGGATTTGGGTCTTTCTAGTTTTTAATGCTGTTAATGAGTTAAATCCTATCGTTCGACTAGGGTTATTCGTTAATTAGGGATTATTCATAGCGTTTGCATGTCTAATCTATTATTAAGGAAAGATTAGGTTGGACGAGTTATCTGAAGGCTATAACCAATCTATTGCATAAATTGAAAGCTATTTTTGAATCAATGATCAATCCATGAAAACGTTGTGCGAAGAATTACCCTTGACTGAGTTCTCATTCTTATAGATTTACTTGTGTTTTCTTTCTTACGTTTATTAACTTATCGCTCAAAACCCCCTCCCTTTATTTTATTTTGCACTCTTGGTTATCTTGAAAAGCAGTGAATAAGTTATTCCCTGTGGGATCGACCCTTCTCACCCTATCTACAAATTAATTTTGTAGTTAGAGGAGTAGGATTTATTTTTGGTGGATTCGACATCCATCAAGCCATGAAAAAAAGTTATTTATCATAAAAAAAGAAAAAGGATTTAGTCAAGAAAACAAGTTTATTTTTCTCAAGTGTTCCTTTTCTTTGTATCTTGCTTTAAGGTCACTAGTTAGTTGACTGAAAATACACATACATATTTTCTTTGCAAAAGGTTCCTCCTTTCCTTCAGATATGTACTACGTACATCAACTGTGTCTTAGCAAGCAAGAATTGGATGTAAAATTTAATGGTTAAATACCCATTTTCCCTTGAACTATACGTATATACCTCTTTGTAGCAAACACCGTATTTAACATATTTGTGCATCCTTGCCTTCTAAACTATTTTCTGTTTTTCTTTTTGGTGCGTGTGTAATTATCGCTTACTCTCGTTCACACTTACGTTGTAGAGAGAATAATATGCTAAAAGATAAAAATATGTACCTTTGCGGAACCCCTAATTAACCTAATCTATAGTCTCTCTCAATTCAGTTTCTCACTGAGTTTCCAGCACTTGAGGTAACAATCTGATAGAAATCTCTTTGCAAGTATCTAGAGAGACCCTTTTTTTTTTTTTTTTGGTAGTAGTAGTAGTAGATAGTCTTTCCTTGAACTGGTTTCACTCTTATCAACTAGCTAAGCTAATATGCCTCAGCACGATGCTCTGGGCTAGTGTCAACTTATGTGTTTTCATTAGATTGAGGTCCATTGGAGCCTAGCCCGCCATCACGGCCTGTCAAGTCCAGCTACAACCCTTGTCGACTCTCCCGAGCTATCCCAACTTTATCTGACCCGGCCCGGCCCCGCCCAGTCCAGCCCATGAGCTATGCTCATATAAGATAACATGTGGTTCATCGGTCTTGACACATTTTGCAACATGTTGATAATGATGTATTCAGTATCCTGTATGACTGACAATAAAATATGGCTTGGGTTAGGTACAGGAAGATAATGTAAATTAGAGGTGGCAATTGAACGAATTGAGTTGGAATTATAGTGGGTTGAGTTGAAAATGAGTTTCAAAAAGTGAGTTGAAGATGGGTTGGCTTGTAGATGGAAATGGATTGGAGGTGGGTTGTAAATGAATTTGATATGGTTTTTAAATAGTTTAATGCATGATTATTGTATGTTTAATTAAGATAAAAAAAAGAAAAATCTAAATTATTAGTTCCTATACCCTTTAAATAATTTTAAATTAAATTAAAATTAAATTTAAAAAAAATATTTTTTTTGTTCAAAGGATAACTCATGTACAATCCGTGATCAATCCGTAATTAACCCATCATTAACCCATCTACCACCCATTATCAACATCAAACAAATGAGATCCAACCTAATCCACTTTAAAATATGTTAGATCCAACCCAATTCAATCCAACCCAATTCAAAATCATATGAGTTGAATTGGATCCGCATTTCCTAACTCATTTTGCCATCACTAATATAAATAAAACTCTTGAAAGCAGAGTTTTGTTTGAATTAGTCAATAATCTGTGGAGAAAAGCTAGCCTAGCAAGTAATCTGGTGGTACTTATTAGATATTAACAACGCATAACGAAACAGTTCTGATCAAGAATTAATGATTAGTTAATTCAAGTTTCGATTAAAATATTCCAACCATGTTGGAGAGGTTGATTGGCAAGATACATATTCTAAGGAATTTGGTTTATAATTAGCAGAAGTTGACTTTTGTGTTTGCATAATTCTTGGTCATAAGCTCATTAGATTCAAACACCAAGAATTAGACAAGATCTCAGAGACGCAATCATGGTTGACATTGGTACGGTAATAAATCGATTGGGTCCACTGATTGAGAACAAGGTGCGACTAGAGTATGGTCTGTTGTTCAACTCCAAGACTGAGGCTCAAAATCTGTCCTCCAATCTGATGGAGATCCAGAAAGTGTTGGAGGAAGCTGAGAGGAGAAGATTGACAGATCCACGTGTCAAAGATTGGCTCGGGAGGCTCCAAGACGTGACGTATGAGATAGATGATGCCTTGGATGAATGGCAGACTGAAAATCTTCAACCAGAAATCCAATGACTTGATGATGATGATGATGAGAACGATGATCGTGATGTTTTTCGTACTTGGTTGAGGAAGGTCAATATCGTTGTTGAATCTCTTTGTTTGTGCTCCAAACATGTTCTTAAGATTCGTGATATTGCCTTAACCATCAAAGGGGGGTTGAATGAAAAAGTAGATTCGCTTGCCAAGGAGACTGTAAGGTACAGTACTTTGCTTCCAATCAGCAGTGATTCCATGGACGTTAAGCATAAGATCACTACCTCGTTTGGTGAATTCTTTGTACTTGAAGACCAAGAAAAGGAAAAGAACTGGTTAGTAGACAAATTACTGAGTCCGGATCAAGAACCAGGTGACATCCGGGTTAGAACTCTGGTGGGGATGGCAGGAATTGGGAAAACGACTTTGGCTCAACTAGCATTTCATGATCCTAGAGTCCAAGGCGATTTCAAACTGAAATCTTGGGTTTGCCTTTCTCATAATTCTGACAAGGTTCGGGTTGCAAAAGCCGTTCTTCAGTCTTTATGCCAGAGTTATCCTCAGGATGCTGAGCGACAAACGTTACTGGAACTCATACAGTCATTTGTTTTGGAGAAGAAGTTCTTACTTGTCCTAGATAATGTATGGACAGAAGACGACAGTATATGGAAGCAACTAAAAGGGTCTCTCAGGTACGGTGCCCCTGGAAGTAGAATCTTGGTGACTTCAAGGAAGAAGAATGTGGCAAAGTCGATTGGCTCTACTGAAATAAGAGAAGTGAAAACCCTATCCAACTCAGATTGCTGGTTACTCTTCAGTGGAATAGCATTTGGTGGGAGAAAAGCGGAGAAGAGGTTGAAATTAGGAAGCATTAGACAGAGAATAGATGAAAAGTGTAGAGGCTTGCCTCTCGCAGCAAAAACTTTGGGCAGTTACTTGCGTTCAAGATTAAGCAGAAACCTGTGGCAAGATGTCTTGGAGAAGGAACTATGGCAATTGGAAGAAGTTTCGAAAGCCCTTTTCTCACCGTTTGTATTCAGCTACAACGAGTTACCCTTGGCATTGAAGCACTGCTTCTCATATTGTGCAATCTTCCCAAAAGATCTCGTTATGAGAGTGGATGATGTGATACGGCTTTGGAAGGTGCAAGGATATCTCTCCTCAGGTGGGATGGATGTTGAAATGGAATTAAGAGGAATGGATTACTTTGAGAAGCTAGCTATGCCCTCTTTTTTCCAAGTTTTCCCTTTTGAGGAGTTCGCGAGCTTTATCATTCTTTTAGAATGCATGGTGTATTACATGATTTTGCTATGTATCTTACAAAGACTGGAAGCAAGGTCGAGGAACTGCGAAGCTTCTTTACCGAGGAGGATCAGCTTCCTCTGGATTGACTTGGTAGTTGGAAGTCTGTTTGGGTTTTAGTTCTGAGATGTGCACTGATGCAAGAACTTCCTACGGAAATAAGAAATTTGATTCACTTGAGGTACCTGGATTTGTCTAACACTGTCATCAAGAAACTCCCTGAGACCATATGTGATCTGTACAATTTGGAGACCTTAGATCTCCAGGAATGCGAGAGGCTTTCTGAACTACCAAAATTAATCCATATGCTGAGAAACCTGAGGTGCCTTCTGCTTCTAGGAGCTACAAATCTAGAGCGGGTCCCCCGAGGACTAGGGAGATTAACTGTTCTTCGGACATTAGACCAATACATGGTTGGAAGAGGGAAGAGTACCAAGTTGCGCTATCTGGAAAACTTGAACCAACTTCAAGGTACTATGTTCATTTGTATAGGGGAATTGAACGAGGATGATGATGTCAAGGATGCTAAGAAAGCACAACTTAGGAGCAAGATTCTCATTAGTGAGTTGCGCCTGGTGTATATATTATATCCAAGTACAACTTAGGAGCAAGACCACAAATCCAAGAATTTGATGATGATGACGATGAGGACAAAGATCGATCGTGATGTTTTCCGTACTTGGTTGAAAAAGGTAAGTGTCTTTAATGAATCTCTCTGTTTGTGCTCCAGACATGTTTGCAGACGTCGTGCTATTGCCTTAATAATCAGAGATTTGAATGCAAAAGTAGATTCGCTCGCCCAGGAGACTGCAAAGTACATTATTTTGCTTCCAGTCAGCAATGATTTCATGGACGTTTAACATGATGATATTGATAACTACCTCATTTGGCGAATTCTTTGTGCTTGAAGGCCAAGAAAAAGAAAAGAACTGGTTAGTTGGCAAATTATGGTCAAGAACGAGATAACTTCCAGGTTATATCTCTGGTGGGGATGGCAGGAATCGGGAAGACAACTCTGGCTCAATTAGCATTTCGTGTGCGTGTGTGTGTTCTGTGTACCTCTTTCTATGATAATAAAATTTTCCCTGTTTAGTTCTATACTCTGTGTTAGTTCTCAAAAAAAGATTGATTCTATAGATAATCAAGCACTCTAAATCTTGGCTTTGAAATAAAAGAGCCATCTTTCTTTGATGGATTTAATGTTCCTGAAAGAACAACTTATGTCTTAGCATTTGATAGTTCATTATGAATGATAGTTTGTACTTATTTCGATTTGATACTGATATAATTGATTGAAAAGTATTTGATCAACAAACTTATTGGGGAAAATAAAAAGGATAAAGAGAAAATTTTAGGACTTCCCCAATGAAAAGAAAAATAAAAATTACAACGACAAAGAAACTAGTCTAGTCTGCATCAATAATGTCAATTATGTAAGGCATAATACATCCAATTATGTATCATATATACATCCAATTATGTATCATATATAATTGAAGATAACGTATTAAAAAAATGCAAACTTTTTTTTTTTCCCCTTTTATGTGCATGTTTGTTTTACTAGTGATAGTAGTTTAACAGTTTATTTTATTGTCTGTCGGAGGCTATGTTTTTATCGATGTCCTCTCTAACACAACCTAATATTTTTTTTTATTGGCAAGCATTATGTGCCTGAAGTTTAAAAATTGAACTTTCATTAGTTTTTATTCGTATTGTTTATTTATTTCCTAGGACTTATTTTATTACGGAATTAAATTGAGCAAAGATAATTTGATATGCTGGGTAAACTCAGTTCGTATCTTCTATTGCATAATCGTGTTACATCTCCTATTACATTCATCAATACATACCGCGTGTATTGGTGAGCGGTCGAGATAAGGAAAGAGAAAAACTGATAATATGAAAATTCTTTCTTTATCTCAACTGCTCACCAATACATGTGGCATGTATTGATGAGTGTAATAGGAGATGTAATACGATTATACAATAAAAGATCCGAACTGGGGTAAACTCAGGTGAGTTACAGAAATGTTATTAGCAGCTTGGCAGATGTGGTAACCATCCAGGCTCCAGCAATTTCTGGATTACGAAAGAATGAAGTTCATAATAACTCATTTATTTTAAAAAAGAATGTTCATATATCAATATTATCAAAATCGTGGTAAAAATTAGATTTTATTTTGTTTTATTTTATTTTCAATAAAGAGAAGAAAGCAATAACAGTAATATATTCTTGTCCGAAAATAAGAATTTGAACATGACGTAGCAGAAGAAATCTTTTTGTTGTAATCAGCCAACCTTTTTTTTATTTTTTTTGGTTTCTCTTCAAATAATCAATTCATAATTCTCATAGAGGGTCAGGGTACTTTATCCAATAATTAATTCTTCACCCTACAAAACAAAACATAAAGTAACTCGTGTTGTTATCAGCCAATATTTGAAATTCTTTTGTCTACAATAGTAAAATAAAGCCAAAGGTTTATGCATTTCTGAGACTCAATAATTGTACATTGGTGTCCAATGGCTTTGATTGTGGCAATTTTTGGTCCGGACAAGAAAATAAATGCACCATCATTTTCTTGCCAAAAAACTTTCATCTAATGATTGGCCTTTTTAATTGGCAATATGCATTTCATATATACAATCTGTTGGTATTTATTAGATTATAATTTTTATCCAAATGTGTCCATTCATGCAAGGAATGAGAACATTAAACCGTTCCAAATTATCAAGGGAATGAATCTCAAATCTCTCTACAAAAGAAAGTGACTTTCTAACAACAGCTTTGCTTTCTTGACTCTCTCTCTCTATCACACACACACCAACACACACACACATTTTGCTGCATAGAACAAGTTAGCATTCTGCTCTCATGAAAAGCTTCAAAAGAAAACTGAACTAAGAAATACAAATTCTTGACCAGGCAAGCTAGTTGCAACACGAGCATGGACGGGGAGAGCACTACTCATGAAGATCAGAATGATGAACAAGCCTTAATTTGGGCTGCTTTACAGAGACTGCCAACTTATGACAGGCTAAGAAAATCTGTCCTAACTTCTTTAACGGAGACGATTGACAACAAAAACAACTTGGCACAAAAAATGGTAGATGTAGAAGACATCGACATGCATGATAAGCAGTTGTTCATAGACAGGGTTCTTAAGGTCACCGAGGAAGATAATGAGAAGTTCTTGAGAAAAATTAGAAGTAGAATTGATGAGTAAGTTATAGTACATCACTATATTGCTAAATATCCTTTCAAGCTTACTGAATTCAGGGCAAGTTATAATTCTTGATTATGTTTTCGTTTCCAGAGCAGGGATTAAACTTCCTACTGCAGAAGTCAGGTTCAAGAACTTAACTGTTGAGGCTGATTGTGTGGTAGGCTATAGAGCTCTGCCGACACTGCCAAATGTTGCCCGTAACATTGCAGAGACAGCTTTGAGTTGCTTTGGGATCAAGCTGGCCGACAGAACAAGAATTCAAATATTAAAACATGTTTCTGGGATCATAAAGCCCTCCAGGTGAATTTACTGAACTTCCAAACAAGAAAATCGATTGAATCTATTGAAGTTCAAAATAAGTGCTTTTCAGCTCTTACACATTTTTTAGCAGGTATTGTTCAAAATATTTGCTTTTGTTTTTCCAAACAAAAAATAGCTAAAAGAAAGAAGTACACCTCACCCAAATTTATCCTACTTCAGCTTTTTTTTTTCTTATGTGAACTTTTAGGAGCTTTCTAACAACTTCTATTTTTAAACACCCCAACTTTTATTAGTTACTACTGTCCCCTTTTAAGCGCATCAAAAGAGTAAAAGTTTTTGCAAATAACCCCTAATAGTTCGATGATACTGACACTTGTGTACCTTTTCTCATTTGCGGCTGGGAAGGATGACCCTTCTATTAGGACCACCATCATCCGGGAAAACAACCCTTTTGTTGGCTCTGGCAGGCAGGTTAAATCCCAGCTTAAAGGTTGGTTCAACCAAATAATTCTTTACAAATTCCTGCGTTAAGCAAGAAATGTTAAAATCTCTGTCAAATTAACTTCTAAAAATGTCGAGCAGGCGAGTGGAGACATCACTTACAATGGACATAAGCTCAACGAATTTGTTCCACAAAAGACATCAGTATATGTTAGCCAGAATGATGTTCATGTAGCAAAGATGACTGTACGAGAAACGCTAGACTTCTCTGCCAGGTGCCAAGGGGCTGGATTTAGATATGGTAATAATAATCAAGATTCCCTACCTATCCTCTTAATTCCTTTCTTGCTTGATGATGCATTTTACAACTCATTTCGAGTTCAACTGAATATTATAAATCATTAGAATGTACTTTCATTTCTAACTTTTTGATCATTGCTAGAACTCTTGAAGGACGTCGCAAGATGGGAAAAAGAGGCCGGTATTTTTCCAGATGCAGAAGTTGACCTTTTTATGAAGGTAGCTTGAGATAATCCATGTATTTGGAGAATAAAACTAGAACTTTACAAGCCAACATGCTCTCGTAGAATTACACAAATACCCACTCTTGGTTTCAGTTTAACAAAACCCGGCCTTGCAAATCATTTCTACCTTACAGTCACTCTATTTCGTTGATTATTACACATAGTTAAATTATGTTATAATTAAAACTTTAGTAAGTTTCTGAAATTATTCTCACGATGTATGGATGATGTTATCCAAGGTTCTTATTCAATTTTCAGCAACCAGGTGCAAATTTTATACTATAATAACTTTGTTTTGGTTTTTCATTAGGCAACTGCCATGGAGGGTGTTGAGAGCAGTCTTATCACTGACTATATTCTCAAGGTAAGATTGAGAGTCATCATTTACATTTCCAGGAAACATCGAACAAAGATGCCTACATCACAAATAAACAAGAGTTCTACCATAACAAATGAGCAGCTAATGGAACTTTCTCTCACATCCTATGGAAATGCAATGCAGATATTGGGACTCAGTGAGTGCAGGGACACCATTGTAGGGGATCAAATGAAACGTGGGATATCAGGAGGCCAGAAGAAGCGAGTCACCACAGGTCGTTCAACACATATTATTTTAATTTTATGAAAGACCATATTAAATAAACACAAAGCAAAAGGTTAGCCATTGCCAATGTGTTGGCGATAGGTCAATATTTGACGACTCTTTACAAATTAAGATTTTAGACGAGGTGATCATTTAACATGGTATCAAAGTCAGGCAAAGAAGAGGTCCTGTATTCAAATCTCACCACCACCTATTTATAAAAAAGAATTTCACGTGCAAGGCTTGATACAAAAAGAAATCCACCTGCGTGTGCGGGAGCGTGTTGGAGATAATAAATATTTGATGAATCTTCTCTCTAACAGTTTAAACTTTTAGATGAGGAGGTAATTCAACAAAATATAATTCCTACCTTGGTTGTCACAGGGGAGATGATTGTTGGGCCATACAAAACACTACTTATGGATGAAATATCAACAGGACTAGACAGCTCCACAACATTTCAGGTGGTTAAGTGTTTGCAACAAATTGCACACCTGACAGAGGCCACCGTATTGATGTCTCTCCTCCAGCCAGCTCCAGAGACATTCAACCTCTTTGATGATGTTATTCTCTTGTCTGAGGGCCAGATTGTCTACCATGGGCCACGAGAGTATGTCCTTGAGTTCTTCAGTAGCTGTGGGTTCAAGTGTCCTGAAAGAAAGGGAACTGCAGATTTCCTGCAAGAGGTAATAATATAGTCATCAGTTGTCTAGTCTCCACTGATAATATGCAAGTTAAGCTACAATTAGATAGCAAGAAATGAAGCTCTAACTAAGTTAACAAGAGTTAGCGGTTGTTTGCAAATTATCTTGCTTTTGGAGAAGTTAGCGTTGAGAAAGTCAAAAAAAAAAAAAAAAGTTGTAGAAGTTGGGAGTGCTTGAAAATGAATGTGTGAATGAAGAAGTTGGAGAGTTTGAAAGAAAAAAAAAAAAAAAGAAAAGAAGAAAAAGAAAAACACTATTACAGTGTTTGGAGTTGGAGAGTGAACTTCAAATATTTACCAAAATACCAAGAAGCAGCGGAAAGCACATCTCATGGTGCTTTCTGTTTTTGGCCCCTTTTTTGCTGAAAAATGCACTAGTTGTCTCTCCAGGGACTCAAAAATTACTTTTTTTAAAGTTAAAAGGTAATAATTGTTTTTTTGCAAGCCAATGCAAACACCCCTAGAGTGATGCGTTTGTGATGACAACAACTAACTAACAGGTGACCTCAAAAAAGGACCAGGAGCAGTACTGGGCTGACAGAGGCAAGCCATACAAACACATTCCAGTGAGTGAATTTGCGGAAAGATTTAAACTTTTTCATATAGGTATGCAGCTTCAAGATGAACTATCAGTCCCTTATAAAAAGAAGCAGAGTCATAAAGCAGCACTGATCTATAACAAGCATTCAGTTCCAAGAAGAGTGCTTCTCAGAGCCAACTTTGACAAGGAATGGCTTCTAATAAAAAGAAACTCTTTCTTCTATGTTTTCAAGACTGTCCAAATTATCATTATAGCAATGATTGCATCAACTCTGTTCTTGAGGACTAAACTACACACACAGAATGAAGAGGATGGTGCAGTCTACATTGGAGCATTGGTCTTTGGTATGATCATCAATGCTTTCAATGGATATGTGGAAATCTTACTTACCATAGAGAGACTTCCTGTGTTTTATAAGCACAGGGACTTACTGTTCCATCCGCCTTGGGCTTTCACTCTACCAAACTTTCTACTAAGGATACCGATATCCTTGTTTGAGTCCATCGTGTGGACGGTCACAACGTATTTTACCATTGAATATGCCCCCGAAGCTAGCAGGTAATATTCTTTAGAGATAAAAGCACTTTCCCTTCCAAACTTTATGTGTTTTTAACTCGTATTAACTCGTTAGAATATTCCTGCAAGATTTCATTACATGATATGGCAATTTGTAAAACACGTTGTTTGAATGGTAAAGTGTCATGTGAAATGCATAGTCTGTATGGTAAAATATGCCAAAGTATATCTCGGTGGCAACTGTAATACATACATAATCAGGATGACAAAACAATTTTTTTCCCCAAACCTTTATTTACGTAATATACTTTGGTTTGTGAGTTAATATAAATTGCTTTTTCAATAGAAACAAAGAGAGTTCTGGAAAATAGGTACTAACATGAAGCAAATTATCCTCTCTCAGGTTTTTCAAGCAACTGCTATGGGTATTTTCAATCCAACAAATGGCTGCTGGGGTGTTTAGGCTTATTGCGGGAACATGCAGGAAAATGGTTATCTCACAAATGGGTGGCTCTCTTGCTCTTATGCTTGTGTTCCTTTTGGGCGGCTTCATCCTTCCTGTTGGTCAGTTCAACAACTTTAAAACACTATAATATCACATTACATGTCACGCATGCATCACAAGATAAAACACAGCATAGCTGCAACAATGCAATTCGAATTGTGTGAAAAAACATGAAACTAGACTAAGAACTTGATAGCCTTTGAGATCATGTAGTACTTGGCGCATTCCAAGTATGTTAATCTCAATGATCATTGATTGTCAAGGTTGTTCACAAAAATATGTTTTCCTTACACAACTAATATTTCATTGTAGATCAAATCCCAATCTGGTGGAGGTGGGGTTACTGGCTTTCACCCCTGAGCTACGGTTACAATGCCGTGACAGTAAATGAAATGTTTGCCTCAAGATGGATGAATAAGTTGGTGTGTATGATAATATTACAAATTTCATGCTATAACTTCTATCACACAAATATAGGCAACTTCAGGCAAAAATCTTATGTTATGCACTTGGTTCCATGGCAGAGCTCAGATAATGTTACAAGCTTGGGAGTGGCCGTGTTAAAGCAATTCCATATTTCTCCGGAAGAGAAATGGTACTGGATAGGCATAGCTGCTCTCTTGGGGTTCGCAGTTCTCTTTAACGTGCTTTTCACAATTGCTCTCACGTATCTCAACCGTAAGTTCATTTTTGTTAGTTCTAGATATATTAAATATTTAATATCTTTATTGTAGAACAGCTTAAGCTTTTAAATGAGACAAACATTCAATAGTTGGCCTTTTTCATAGATTTCCCATAATAGCGACATACTAGCTTTCATATCTTCTGTTAGCTTTTGGAAGAACACAAGGCACAATATCCCAAGAGAAGGCAACTTCAATGGGAATTCACCAAGGAAGAAATGTGAGCAAGGACTCGTTGCTCCAATCTTTCTCAGCCATTAACAGAAACAAAACAGGTACCAAAAAAATTCAAATATTATATATATAATCAAGAATTATGTCAAAAACAACATGGTTTTCCTAAAGTTGCAAGATATGGCCTGCCAGTGATGAGCTCTCACCTCAGTACCAAGGGGACAAACCGAGGAATGGTTCTGCCATTCACACCTCTAGCTATGTCTTTTCACAATGTAAACTACTTCGTAGACATGCCCCAGGTAAGAAAAAACCCATATCTGTGTCGTCCATTTGTTCTGCTTTTTAGTAAACTAAATTTGAATATGTTGCTCACAGGAAGCAAAAGAAAATGGAGCCAGAGAAGAGAAACTCCAATTACTTAGTGAAGTAATAGGTTCATTTAGGCCGGGAGTTTTGACTGCGCTGATGGGAGTGAGTGGAGCAGGTAAAACTACACTGATGGATGTTCTAGCTGGAAGAAAGACCCGGGGTTGTATTGAAGGCAACATTAGAATATCTGGATTTCCAAAAAGGCAGGAAACATTTGCCAGAATTTCCGGATACTGTGAACAGAATGATATCCACTCACCTCAAGTAACTGTTCATGAATCTTTGATTTTCTCTGCTTTCCTTCGGCTCCCTGAAGAAGTTCGCAAGGAAGAAAAAAAGGCAAGAACCTATCCTCTATATTGCATTTCCAAGAAGCATGTATAGGTAATTTAGAAATAAAAAACAGATTACCATTCAAAACTATATGCATTTTTACGTTTTGCTACCTAAATTATTTTTCGCGACACTTTTTAGCATCCAAACTACGTACCTTGTACACATAGGCACATATTATCTTTTGAACTGGAAAATTCCGGTTAGATTTGCCTCCCATGGTAAAGTAATGTGCAATCCATGACTTGTTTAGATACTAAATGTCATGTGAAGTGTATTGTAAGGACAGTAAATGTCATCTGATGGAATCATGCCGGAATATTCTGCCAAAAAAGGTAATGTGAGGCAACGAGTAAAAGTATGTGTAATTTGAATTGTAACGTGCCACAAAAAATAGCTTTGGTAATAAAGTTAATAAAACAAGCATTGTACAAAATATCCCCCCAACCCCCACCCAACCCACATAATTTGAACATTAGATCAAACAGTTTATTTTTATAATGGCAGATCTTTGTAGCCGAAGTAATGGATCTAGTTGAGTTGGATAATCTCAAGGATGCTATAGTGGGGATTCCAGGAGTTACTGGTTTGTCAATAGAACAAAGAAAGAGATTGACAATAGCAGTTGAACTAGTTGCGAATCCCTCCATCATATTCATGGATGAGCCAACTTCTGGTTTAGATGCGAGAGCAGCAGCAATTGTGATGAGAACTGTGAGAAACACTGTCGACACAGGGAGAACTGTTGTTTGCACAATACACCAACCTAGTATAGATATATTTGAATCGTTTGATGAGGTGAAAATGCAAATCCAATTAATGTCATGGGTAAATCCATAGATTCCTCTCTCTTGAGCTTATTTAATCTGACAAATAGTATAATGGATCAGTTGCTTCTCTTGAAACGAGGTGGTCAAGTGATATATGCAGGACCAATAGGCAAGCAATCCCGAGAAGTCATTGATTATTTTGAGGTACATCACACTTCAGAAAATTCTTATTTATCTTAATAAGAGGAAATTAGATATATCAGCAGAAATGGTATCTAATGCAGGCAATACATGGAGTCCCAAAAATCAAAGAACAGTGTAATCCAGCAGCATGGATGCTTGAAGTAAGCTCGGTCGCCTCAGAAGTCCGACTTGGTATTGATTTTGGAGAATACTATAAATCAACACCTTTGTATCTGTACGTACACATAAATTTGCTAACTAAGTGTATTTTATACATGTTTTTGTTGAAATTCGAAATTTCTGCCCGCCCACCAAAAAAGAATGATAAAAATGATTTTCACATTTTATAAATATGCAATCTCACCCCTTCAAATTAAAATTTCTGACTATGTCCCTGCTGATATATGTGCTTGTTCCCAGGCAAAACAAGGCACTAGTCGAAGAGTTAAGCACCGCATCTCCTGGGGCAAAAGATCTACATTTTCCGGGGCAGTATTCTCAGACCACATGGAGCCAATTCAAATTTTGCCTCTGGAAGCAACAATGGACTTACTGGAGGAACCCAGATTATAATCTTTCCAGATTTTTCTACTCTTTAGTAGCTGCATTCATGGTTGGATCAATATTCTGGAGAGTAGGCACAAAACGGTTTGTTTCTAATCCAGTCTTTTTCAGAAAAATCCATAGTAGGACAGCTTAACATGAACCATCTTCTTACTTTCTTACCTTATAAATCAGAGAAAATAGCAATGACCTTATGACAATTATCGGGGCCATGTACGGTTCAGTCTTGTTCGTCGGGATAAGCAATTCTGCAACAGTACAACCAGTGGTAGCTATTGAGAGAACGGTGTTCTATAGGGAGAGAGCAGCAGGGATGTACTCTGCCTTACCTTATGCAATGGCACAGGTTTGAAATATGTGTTTTGCAAGGAGTTTTTCTTTTTTGAAGTGCTTGATAAAGCTGCAAAAAAAAGTTGATAAAAATTAAAAAAAAAAAAAAAAAAAAAGCTGCAAATGCATGTTCCAGAAACTCTCCTCCTATTTAAAAATGTAAAAAGTTCAAAAGCACTTATTTTAAGTTGTCACCTTTCACAAACACCCCAGACCAAAATCCCCTTCGCATGAACACACAATCTTTGTATATAAAATAATCATATTGAGGTTCGTATTTTTTCTTCTTTTTTTTGTCTTTTATTACAATGACTTGGCATGGCAAGCATATGAACTAATCAACTTTTTCTTGGTACATGACACACAGGTGAGTGCAGAAATACCTTACGTGTTCATCCAAACGACATATTACACACTGATAGTGTACGGCATGGTGGGCTTCGAATGGAGAGCCGCTAAATTCTTCTGGTTCTTTTTCATCATTTTCTTTTCCTTTCTCTACTTCACATATTACGGGATGATGAGTGTCTCCATTACACCCGACCTACAAGTGGCAGCAGTCTTTTCGAATGCCTTCTACTATCTTTTCAATCTGTTCTCCGGTTTCTACATTCCTGGACCAGTAAGTGAAACAAAGCTTAGTTGAAGTCATAGTTTAGGACTATAAATAGCAACATTCTTAAAATCTCTCACCTTCAAATTTCAGAAAATTCCCAAGTGGTGGATTTGGTATTATTGGATTTGTCCAATCGCTTGGACAGTCTATGGATTGATCGTCTCCCAATATGGAGATATTGAGGATACCATCAGAGTCCCTGGAATGTCAATCAAACCAACTGTTAGAAATTATATTGAAGATCATTTTGGATACAGGGTGGATTTCATGGGACCAGTTGCAGCTGTATTAGTGGGTTTCGCTTTCTTCTTCTCTTTCATGTACGCTTTCTGCATTAAAACACTCAATTTCCAGAAGAGATAGACCAGGTTTCAACCACTTTGTAAACTATTCTTGATGCAAAAATCTTGTTATAGAATAAAATAAATGTCCTTTTTTTTTTTGACACACTTTTAGATTCATTTGTTAATTGTACATTGGCGACTCTTGTTTTTTGTCATCCACAACCAGGGCTACCTCATATCTTCCATCAGAGCCTCAGAGGCATTTATTCAAACACCTTTTCTCGTTATTCTTATGAACTTGATTTTCATACCCATTATCAGACAGAAACTTTTGATCCCATATTCAGGAAATGTCTTCCTTATTATCCATTCCTATAGCACAATTAAAACATTTCATGGCCATTTTGATCAAAGCATTCAAACTTTCTAGCGGTACATCAAACTGTAGAAAAAATATCCTTGTCATGCCTTTTCGCCAACTCATTACGTTTCAGATTCTCAAATCCTACATGATTCCAAGGGTTGCTCTAACATTCTAAAATGTTAAATAGAAAACTCTGAGTAATAGCCATGTCTAAGGCTAATTTCGAGTGTCACGCCCAAATCATCAATCTTTCAAATAAATACTCAAAAGAATCAAAATCATAATATCTACAATAAATGCATATAATTTCAACTGTGCAAAACAGTAGTCGCAATGAACACACACACACACACACTTGAGATGATATTTGCATCAAGAAGCAACATTTTTGGCTACTTTTAAAATCTCAACACCATTAATTATAATTTGCAAGAGCCACCAGCCTAAAGCTGCTACAACCTTATTAATTTATCATGTGAAAGCTTAAGGTTTATTGCCCTTTCCCCTCATATTGCAACCATTAGCTATTTAGCTATATAGCCTATACTTTTTTCCCCATTAATAAGTTATGTTCATTATTTACAATAAATGTTTCTTTTCTTTTTTTCCATTTTTGTAATTATTCAAGATAAATGTTAAAATAAATGACAATCAGCAATTTCTTGGAAATTAATGTGTGTATATGTCCCAGTTGCATGCACTTATTTTCTTCCAGAAAAGTTTAAAAATACTATTTCTGTTTCACAATATGTATTTTAGTTTTGTTCCAAAATATGTCATCCTACCAAAATAATACAATATTTAATGTATTTTTTTTTCAAGTTTGTCCTCACATAAATAACACTTATATAGCCTATTTAAATAAACATTTAATGCATTTATTTGAGATTGTTAAAATTTCTCCTTGATTTATATCGAAAATTGTTAAACGACATATATATTGTGAAATGAAAATAGTATCTTAAAATGAATCATAATTATTTTTAAAATGTCAACTTGTTGAAAATAGCGACATGATACCATCTATCATCCCCTGATATTTTCAAGGTTAAAATCATACAAACATTCAAAAGTTTCACATTTTCAACTATCTCGCGCTCAGTGGCAGATCCCTTGGAGTTGAGGGGATGAAATTGCAGTTCGGATTCTTTGCTACATAACAATACTACATCTCCTCCTCCAGTTATTAATATTCGCCACGTGTATTGGTGAACGACTGAGATAAGGAAAGAAAAAAAATTTCTGATATGAATTTTTTTTTTAAAAGTCTCTTTCCTTATCTTAACCGTTTACCAATACTACATCTCCTCCTCTACTCATCAATATACGACACGTGTATTGTTGAATGATTGAGATAAGGAAAGAGAAAAACTTATGACAAAAATAAAATAAAATTAAAGTGTCTTTCATTATCTTAATTGTTCACCAATACACGTGGTGTGTATTGATGGGTGGAGGAAGAGATGTAGCATGCTTATGTAGTAGAGGATCCGAACTGGTGCAATTGACCCCCTCAATTACTCACAACTCCACTATACATATATGCATCTAGGGCGGTTTGGTCTTTTCAAAATTTTTATTTTCTCGTTCCGCTATCACGTTGTAATATTTTTCTCGTATTCTCTCTTTCCTCCCACTATGCAACATTTTTTTTTATTTTTTGTGTTTGTTTCTTATTGTGATATTTTTATTTTAAGATTATTTTAGTTTTCACTTATCATTAATTTAATAAAAATAGTTTAATTAGTTTTAATTTATATGTTAATAAAGAATCCAAGGGGTTCTTATATTCTCTCTCCTCCCACTATGCCACATCTTTTTTTATTTTTTTATATTTTTTTGTGTTTGTTTCTTATTGTTATAATTTTATTTTAAAATTATTTTACTTTGCATTTTATCATTAATTTAATAAAAATAATTTGCGTAGTTTTAAAAAGATATAAAAAATTAGTAAATATTTATAATTGCATCCTACAAAAAATTAAATATTTAATTAAATTATATTATTTATTTATTTTGCACACATAAAGTTCAAATTAAGCGAAAATAGTCTATATGACCACACTAACACAATTGAAATTTTACATAAAAAGGGGTCACAGGGTAAAAAGGTATGGATAAATATAAAATCTTTTATTTAACTTTATATACGTGAAAAAGCAAATGAGCTTACTCGTCATAATAGAAGCAAAAATAAGACTATATATGTGTATAGATACGTCCACTAATTTATAATAATTTAAAAATATAAATTAATTATCTTCTCACTTGTAAAGACATGTCATATGTATATGCCACATGAGTTATGAGTGGATTAATTTATTGATTTTGTTTATTTCAATCAAGAGCCTATAAAATTTGTTGGATCTTCTGAAAAAAGAAAAAGGAAATTAATATAGATTTGTTTATTATTTTGGCTAAATTCTATAGATTGACTATTGATTATGAACACCCCTGATATAATAAAAAAATAATAAATACCAATTTCTGACAAGCTCTTGTGTTGGAAATTTGATCACAAACACTTGTTGATACTTTTTTAAAATTGTTCATCAAAAATTTCCTACAATTAGTTCTGTCGAAAAATTTGACTAAAGATGGACACCGATGGTTAGCTATCCGGCAAGTATTGACCCCACCAAATAAAATTCCTAGCTACACCACAGACTGCGCCTGCATATTTCTTCTAATTGAAAATGATTGCAAAAATTAATTTCAGCCGTATTTAATTAATTTATAATACATATAATCCATTATTCACGTGATTAGTTTTAATTTGGTTAGTCTCAATTCGAGTTATTATTTTTCATGGTTTAGAATGAAAAATTTTGAGTTACTACAAATGCAAAAACTAATTACTATGTGAAAGATATCAAAGGTTGAATGAAAAAGTAGATTCGCTCGTCAAGGAGACTGCAACGTACAGTACCTTGCTTCCAATCAGTAGTCATTCCATGGACGTCAAGCATGGGATCACTATTATTCATGATCTGCAGTCCCATGGCTCAACTAGCATGTCATGATTCTGGAGTCCTAGGCGATTTCAAACTGAAATCTTGGATTTGCCTCTCTCATAATTCTGACAAGGTTCAGGTCGCAAAGGCTGTTGCCTGAGTTGTCCTGACGATACTGACTTGCAAACATTACTGGAACTTATACTGTTGTTCGTTTCGGGGAAGGAGTTCTTACTCGTCCTAGATAATGTATGGATAGGAGATGACAATATATGGAAGCAACTAATTAAAAGCCTCCCTCAGGTATTTGTGTGGGGGAACTGAGTGAGGAAGAGGGTGTCGATGACTCTAAGAAAGATCGACTTAGCAGCAAGAATTACATGACTGAGCTGACCCTTCCGTTTGATGGAGAGGTGAGAATGGATGTGATGGATGCTCTAACACCGCCTCCAAATTTGCGATCGCTTTGTCTGTGGGGGCTACAGAGGCACCCAATTCCCCGGTTGGATCATCAGTACTTTCCTTAACAAGCTCAGAGTTGTTCGATTCGAGAGTTGTGATGTTTGTTTGCATTTGCCTCCTCTGCGAACACTACCATTCCTTGAGAACATTCTTATATCCGGAATGAACTTGTTAGATATGGACTTGTATAGATAACATTCACAAGGGGTCAATTTGAGATTAAACCGTTTCAAATAGAAATTCATAGATAAAGAGAAGTTGTCTGTGTCTTAAAAGCTAAGTGTAAATATACTCATCGGATACTTAGCCTTGACAATTCGAGTATTTATGTGATTAAGTGTTCTTGTGATGTAAATTAAACAACTAAGTACTGCATATAGGTAGTTCTACAGCCGCGCGCATCCCGCTCAACCTGACCCGGCTCAGGCTTGGGCGTTTGGACCAATTGTCTCGGTCTTGAGCTTGTTTTTTATTGAATTGGCATTGGAGTAACGACTTAATTTAAAATCTAAATTTTAAACAAAGCGGTTTGAAACCGCAGGATTGACTTCAGATATGTTGGCCTGGTTGTGAACACATTATTAGGCGTTGTCCATTTTTGCGTCTAGGTTTGTAGCGTGTACAAGGACGGTTTCCACCAGGTGTTAATGTGCCAGCATATTCTACCCCTATATAAAAACGCCTCCTGGTTTCCCTGCAAAACACACAAACAAGATACGGAAATTACAAGTAATTGTTCTCCAAAAATTGAACATTGTGAGAAATAAATAAATAAATAATTCTCTAAGTGCATTTCTGGTCAAGTGAGAAAGAAATATCATATTGTTTTTTCGATATTTTGTGTTTTTGCGTGCGTACAAAACATTTTTTTCGAAATGAGGTTCGAAGTAGCAATATAACTTGGAACGAATTTTTGGACTGTTTTATCCTGGAAGGAATATCGTAGGCCCATCGCACCGATTAGTAGGGCTAATATTTCTTTAAGGCAAACCAACTCAACCTCGTGATTCAGTGACTTACAATATCAAATAAATACCGATAAGTTTATTGAACTTTTTTATCTATTTATTTGTATTCAGCATTGTTTAACTGCTTTTGACTATAGTATATTATGTAAAACTATTATTCCATTATACTTATATTTCTCAGATAATTGCCCATGTGAATATCTGTTCTATTGATATTCAAACTCATTGTTGTTTTTCTAATAGAACTCTTTGAAACACATAGGCCACGAGTTTCTAGGGATTACAGAGGGTGATGATCCATCATCATCAACATCATTATCATCATCATCATCATCATCATTCAAGCCTCGTTACAAGAAAAAACATTTTTTATTGCGATCAAAAAATTGTCGAAATTTGTAGCAAAAAATTTTTTTACTACGAATTCGCTACATATTTACTATCATAATTAATACAACCATAACAAATTATTTTACTACAGATAAAAACCGTAATAAATAACTTTTACTGTGAACTTATGTATCACTAATACGATATGATTTTTTGTAGCCAATAAAATAGAAATAAGCCACATTTTTGCTACCAAATTACTATTTTTATTATTTAAATTAAATCAATCTACCAAAATAACTATTTTTTTATAATATAATTCGATGTGCTAGCCGAGAACCGAACCATCGAACCCAAATGTACACCATGACTGGCCACATACACCCGCATGAGGGAGCTTATAGCTTATTTTTGCATAAGTTAGGGTTCAAACCCTCACCTCCAATATACATAAAGTCGAGTCTTGCATAGAGGTGGGCATTCGTATTGGGGAATCGGGTCCTGATCCGATCCAATTGGCCTTGGGTATTTTGAAATGGGCAATTCGGGTTAAAACTTGAATTTGGGTTATCCAAATTCAACTAATTTAAATACGGGTCGAACTTCAGGTTTTATTTTTTCATCTGAAGAACCTGATTAGGTACTTGATCAAAAATTTCAAAAACAAAAAGATAAAAAATATATATATATAGAATTTAGGTTTGTATTGAATCCTACTCCTACAGTCATACTTTTCAAGAGATGAGTTTTACCTTTTAAAATTCTACTCCTACTAAGAGGTGAGTTTTTACCTTTTAGATTCCTACTTTTGCCAAAAAATAAGTTTAATTTTTGAAATCAAATACTTGTACGTGTAGGGGTGGCATTCGAATTGGGTGTTTTGTCTTTATAGCTAATGTCCTAATAATATTAGTGTCAAATAGTTTAATGAAATTATAATAATATTTTGCAATTAGTAATTGTAAGCATTTTAACTTTATTTTTTAACATCACAGTGTGAATTGTATTTATGGACTTGTGGTGAAGATGTTTTTTTTTTAAATAACTAGATTTTCATTAGGATTTATTGAAATTTTGGTCCTATAAGTATAACTTTGTTCAATTTTGGTCTAATTTATTTCAATTTTCTCAATTTTGGTCCCATATGTTTCAATTTTTTGCAATTTTGAGACTTTTTTGAAATTCCATCTAATCTTTAAAGGCGAAAGTACGCTTGCCTCACGTGGGACCAAAATTGGACAGAATTTTGGTCGCATATGTTTCAAATTTTTGCAATTTTGGGACTTTTCAGAAAATTTGAAATGTATGGGATTTAACGGCCATATGAGGTATACATGCCTTTGCCGTTAAAGATTAGACGAAATTTTAGAAAAAGTCCCAAAATTGCAAAAAATTGAAATATATGGGATCAAAATCGAGAAAATTGAAACATATGGGATCAAAATTGAGAAAAGTGAAACGAATGGGACCAAAATTGAATAAAGGTATACTTATCATAGAAAAATTGCAATTAACCCTTTTCATTACCATATTGATACAATTAACAAAATTTATTTTCGTCAAAATCCGAATTCGATCGAGTAAAATCGAAACCCGATCAGTTACCCAATTAATCGGGTAGTTACATAGTCTGGGTAGAATTCAATTAGCAATTTAAACTACCTGACATATTGGGCTTTCTACACACAAAATCTGAACTTGCATTCACCCGACTCAACGCCGACGCCTAGTCCTGTCGTTGTATCATTGTAATATTTTATTCATTTTTCTTTTCACTTATCATATATTTCTTAAAATTATCAATTTATTAATTTATATTAATTAATTTATTACTTATCCTTTATTTCATTAAATTTAAGGTTAAATATTAAATTATTTATTTTAATTTAGCATAATTGATGAATTGAATAGATTCTTCTAGAAATGATTCCCCCAATCCGGCCAATTATGCTAATTGGACGTTTGCACAAATTTAATTGAGTAATTTTATTAATATAAACTTAATAGGGATTGTCATATTTTACTATATATGTGTTTTTCATTGTAACAACACATTAAAATTTAAGTTAATTTCAAATTTTTTACCAAATTTTTAGAAAATATATGCCAAATTTCTTCCATTTATTTAACAAATTTTTTAAAAAAAGTTTTTTCTATACTTTATATTTTGGCAAAATTTCCAGCAAAATTTTTGTCAATTAAAAAATAATAATTTTTAATTTTCCAGAAGAATTTCCATGGAAAAATAAAGATTTTTTTTTATTTTCACCAGGAAATTCGGCAGAAAATATAAAAACTAATATCTTTTATTTTTGGTGGAATTTTTTGTCAAAATTTTTGTTGAAAAATTAAAAATTGTTTACTCGGGTCCTTAGGGTTTATTTGACCGAAATTTAAATCTCTCACTAATTTCATCATTACTATTAAGCTAATTGCTCAAATAAGTAATTTTAACTAACAGTTAAGTATCGAAGTAAACAAGTTCTTGATCATAAATTTCAGAGGTACTATTTTTATTTAAATATATTATGTTAGTCACACTTATTAATTATTGAAATAGATTTGAGAATATATAGTTAATATATAATTACCTCAATTTAATGATAAATTTCAAAAAGAAAAAAAATCTTTTAGCTGATGCGAAATTCAAATATTTTGGAATAGGGTGGCATATTCTCGTAGGCCTATAATGAGGTTCCCAAAGTTGATGACATTAAAATTTTACAGTTTTAGTTCATGGGAAGAGTGGGAAGACTTCACTGAATATGAAGGAAGCAGTATCTCCATAATGCTATGTCTTCAAAGCTTATCAATCTCAGGTTGCGACAGATTAAGGGGACTGCCTAATTTCATTCTCCGCAACCCAACATTCCATATCGACCATGAACGGGAGCTGAGAGGTGCGTTGCGCTCCTCTCAAGTTTATATAGAGTCACATTTAATATGAAAAATATGTGTGCGCGTGTGTTCTGTGTACCTCTTTCTTTGGTAATAAAATTTTCCCTGTCTAGTTCTATATTCTGTGTTAGTTCTGAAAAAAGATTGATTCTATAGATAGTCAAGCACTTTAAATCTTGTATGGTGGCTTTGAAATAAAAGAGCCATCTTTGTTTGATGGATTTTATGTTCCTGAAAGTGTTGTATCCGAAAACAACTTATGTCTTAGCATTCGATATTTCATTTTGAATTATGAATGATAGTTTGTACTTGTTTCTACTTGATACTGATATTATTGATTGAAAAGTATTTGATCACTCACAAACTTATAGGGAAAAATAAAAAAGAACAAGAGAGAATTTAAAGACTTCACCATTGAAAAGGGAAAAAATATTACAACTACAAAGAAACTAGTCCAGCTTCTGACGCTTGTCGAACACCGTTCTTCCATTGTCTTGATTATCGCCTACATATTGAATGACTACTTCATCATATTTATTTTGGGAGGTGAAATCGGCGTGTGATCGCCGATGTGTGGAGCCGATTTCACCTCCCAAAATAAGTATGATGAAGTGGTCATGCAAAATGTCGGTGATAATCAAGACAATGGAAGAACAGTGTTCGATAAGCGTTAGAGGCAGATTTAAAAGGTTAAGTATGAAAATATAAATTGAATTCTAACAATAAATCCCCTGTTGATTTATTAAATTACAATGAAATAGGTCTTATTTTGATAATATATAACAAAATTCACTTCAAGGGCATATCTATTAATTTTACATTCTCGCCTTAAAATAAGTTAACCTAAAAATAGATACTAGCTGTAATATAGGTATAACCTTAGGGGAATTTTGATAATTTTTGAAACTATAGGGGGGTTTTGTAATTTTTCATAAATTAGCCTGCCTCAAGGGTAGTCAGTGTAATATTTTTGAAAAGGGAAATAAGTCAATCTAAG
Source organism: Petrea volubilis (assembly GCA_026212405.1). NCBI lineage: Eukaryota > Viridiplantae > Streptophyta > Magnoliopsida > Lamiales > Verbenaceae > Petrea > Petrea volubilis. The sequence continues at coordinate 2,443,838 of CM047871.1, read as the reverse complement.
ATTAGGTGCTAGTTATAATATGGGTATAACCTCAGGAGTGTTTTTGATAATTTTTAAAACAATAGGAGGTTTTTAATAAATTAACTTAATCTCATGGGTGGTCAGTGTAATTCACCCTATTATTTAAGTAAAAGATAAATAGTGTAAATAAAATATTAGTTTTGTTATTTTATTTGAATTGAATTTTAATCCATCTTATTTTCAATACTTGATAATTATTGAATTATTTTGGATAAACATGAATCACAAATGTATTTATTTAAATTCATATAAAAAGTATTTGATTTTTCATATATGAAAAAAAAATTAAATGAGACAATCTCCATATGTGTGTTTACTTGGATAGCTTCAAGATTTCTGAATTATATATATAGATAAAAAAAAATTAAATTAAAAATTAATTACTTGGTAATTTTTTTAAAGGGTTTTACTTTTTAGAATTTAATTTCGATTGTTTTAGTAGTTAAAATTTTTCAAAAAAAAATTATAAAAGTTAGTAAATTATATATATATATATATATTGTTTTTAGCATATAATGATTAAGAAATATATTTTTTTTAAATGCTAAATTTTTACTTTGAAATTTTAATAAATTTAAAGGGTCTAATTGTAATTTTAGATAGACAGAATATAATATTTTAAATTATTGAAGGAATGGCATATTTTGGTCCATTTACTTACATTTAAAGGTGAAAAGGCTGCTAAATTCACTAATTTTCGCATGTCAGTTGCGTGCGCCGCAACTTCCATTAGTGTTGGACGGAAAGGGGGGTTTTGTGCCATTTTTAACAAATTTTTCAATACATAACACGCGGGATTTTTTTGGGACTTTCACCCTATTTTATTTTCTGTCGGAGTTTATGTTCCTATGGATGACCTTTCTTAACACAATCCGACTCTTTTTATTGTAAAGCATTGTGTGCCCGAAGTTAAAAAATTGAACTGCCACTAGTTTTTATTCGTATTGTTTATTTATTTCCTTGGACTTGTTTTCTTACAGAATTAAATTGAGCAAAGGTAATTTGATGGGTAAAGTCAGGTGAATCATGGAAAAGTTATTACCTGCTTGGCAGATATGGTAACCATCCAGCCTCCAGCAATTACTGGATTACAAAGAAAGAAGTTCATAATAACTCATTTATTTTAAACATATCCATATTATTACAAAATTAGATTTTGTTCCTAATATGTAAATTTAATTACCTTTCTCCCCAATTATTTCTCTCAGACATGAAATATATAAATCCTTGAAACACATTAATCCATGAAATAACAACTTTGAAGGACTTTCAATTGTGAAAGTTGCAGCAGAAAATTTTCTCATGAATTAAAACCCTGATGAATTATTCTCCCTCTCATTTTGCTGCATAGAACAAGTTAGCATTCTGCTCTGATGAAAAGCCTCAAAAGAAAATTGAACTAAGAAGTACAAAATTTTGACCAGGCAAGCATGGACAGGGAGAGCACTGCTCATGAAGAGCAGAATGATGAAGAACCCTTAATTTGGGCTGCTTTACAGAGACTGCCAACCTATGAAAGGCTAAGAAAATCTGTCCTAAAATCTTTAACGGAGACGAGTGACAACAAAAACAATGTGGAACACAAAATGGTAGATGTAGAAAACATCGATATGCATGACAAGCAGAAGTTCCTAGACAGGGTTCTTAAGGTCACTGAGGAAGATAATGAGAAGTTCTTGCGAAAAATTAGAAGTAGAATTGATGAGTAAGTTATAGTACATCACTATATTGCTAAATATCCTTTCAAGCTTACTGAATTGAGGGCTAGTCATAATTCTTGATAATGTTTTCATTTCCAGAGCAGGGATTAAACTTCCTACTGTAGAAGTCAGGTTCAAGAACTTAACTGTCGAGGCTGATTGCATGGTAGGCGATAGAGCTCTGCCGACACTGCCAAATGCAGCCCGTAACATTGCAGAGACAGCTTTGAGTTGCTTTGGGATCAAGCTGGCGGACAGAACAAGAATTCAAATATTAAAACATGTTTCTGGGATCATAAAGCCCTCCAGGTGATTTTACTGAACTTCCAAACAAGAAAATTGATTGAATCTATTGAAGTTCAAAATAAGTGCTTTTCAGCTCTTCACATTTTTTAGCAGGTATTGTTCAAAATATTTGCTTTTGCTTTTCTAAACAAAAAAATAGCTAAAACAAAGAAGTACCTCTCTCCCAAATTTATCCTACTTCAGCCATTTTTTTTTTCTTATGTAAACTTTTAGGAAGTTTTTAACAACTTCTATTTTTAAACACCCCAACTTTTACTAGTTACTACTGTCCCCTTTTAAGCGCATCAAAAAAGTAAAAGTTCTCGCAAATAACCCCTAATAGTTCGATGATACTGACGCTTGTGTACCTTTTCTCATTTGCTGCTGGGAAGGATGACCCTTCTATTAGGACCACCATCATCTGGGAAAACAACCCTTTTGTTGGCTCTGGCAGGCAGGTTAAATCCCAGCTTAAAGGTTGGTTCAACCAAATAATTCTTCATATATTCCTGCATTAAGCAAAAGATGTTAAAATCTCTGTCAAATTAACTTCTCAAAACGTCGAGCAGGAGAGTGGAGAAATCAGTTACAATGGACATAAGCTCAACGAATTTGTTCCACAAAAGACATCAGTATATGTCGGCCAGAATGATGTTCATGTAGCAGAGATGACTGTACGAGAAACGCTAGACTTCTCTGCCAGGTGCCAAGGGGCTGGATTTAGATATGGTAATAATAATCAAGATTCCCTACCTATCCTCTTAATTCCTTTCTTGCTTGATGATGCATTTTACAAGTCATTTCAAGTTCAACTGTATGTAATAAATCATTAGAATGTACCTCCATTTCTAAATTTTTTATCATTGCCAGAACTCTTGAAGGAGGTCGCAAGATGGGAAAAAGAGGCCGGTATTTTTCCGGATGCAGAGGTTGACCTTTTTATGAAGGTAGCTTGAGATAATCCATGTATTTGGAGAATACAACTAGAATTTTGCAAGCCAAAGTGCTCTTGTACAATTACACAAATGCCCACTCTTGGTTTTGGCATAAAACAACCCCTCCCTTGCAAATCATTTTGCACCTTGCAGTCACTCTATTTCATTGATTATTACACGTAGTTAAATTATGTTATAATCCAAACTTTGGTAAGTATCTGAAATTATTCTCACAATGTATGGATGATTTTATCCAAGGTTCTTGTTCAATTTTCAGCAACCAGGTGCAACTTTTATACTACAGTAACTTTGTTTTGATGTTTCATTAGGCAACTGCCCTGGAGGGTGTTGAGAGCAGTCTTATCACTGACTATATTCTCAAGGTAAGATGGAGAGTCATCATTTACATTTCCATGAAATGTCGAACAAAGATGCCTACATCACAAGTAAACACGAGTTCGACCATAACAAATGAACAGCTAAAAGAACTTTCTCTCACATCCTATGAAAATGTAATGCAGATATTGGGACTCAGTGAGTGCAGGGACACCATTGTAGGAGATCAAATGAAACGTGGGATTTCAGGAGGCCAGAAGAAGCGAGTCACTACAGGTCGTTCAACACATATTATGTTAATTTTATTAAAGATCGTATTAAATAAACACAAAGCAAAAGGCTAGCAATTTCCAATGTGTTGGATGTAATAAATATTTGACGACTCTAACAAATTAAGCTTCTAGATGAGGCTGTCATTTAACGTGGTATCAAAGTCAAGCAAAGAAGAGGTCTTATATTCAAATCTCACCACCGCCTATTTATAGAAAATAATTTCAAATGCAAGACTTGATACAAAAAGAAGTCTGCTTGCATGTGCGGTAGCATGTTAGAGATAATAAATTTTTGACGACTCTTCTCTCTAACAGTTTAAACTTTTAGATGAGGTGGTCATTCAACAAAATGTAATTCTTACCGTGGTTGTCACAGGGGAGATGATTGTCGGCCCATGCAAAACACTACTTATGGATGAAATATCAACAGGACTAGACAGCTCCACAACATTTCAGGTGGTTAAGTGTTTGCAACAAATTACACACCTGACAGAGGCCACCGTATTGATGTCTCTCCTCCAGCCAGCCCCAGAGACATTCAACCTCTTTGATGATATTATTCTCTTGTCCGAGGGCCAGATTGTCTACCATGGGCCACGAGAGCATGTCCTTGAGTTCTTCAGTAGCTGTGGGTTCAAGTGTCCTGAAAGAAAGGGAACTGCTGATTTCTTGCAAGAGGTAATAATATCGTCATCTGTTGTCTAGTCTCCACTGATAATATGCAAGTCAAGAGCTACAATTAGATAGCAAGAAATGGAGCACTTACTAAACTAACAAGAATTATAGGTTGTTTGCAAATGATTATGCTTTTGGAGAAGCTATAGTTGAGATAGTTCAAAAAAGTGTTGGAATGCTTGAAAATGTATGTATAAACGAAGAAGTTGGAGAGTTTGAAAAAAAAAACGAAAAAGAAAAACACAATTATAGTATTTGGAGTATTAAACTTCAAATATTTACCAAAATACCAAGAAGTTGCGGAAGCACATCTCATGGTGCTTTCTGTTTTTGGCCCATTTTTTGCTGAAAAAAACACTAGCTCTCTCTCCAAGGACCCCAAAATTACTTTCTTAAAGTTAAAAGCTAATGAGTGTTTTTTGCAAGCTAATACGTTAGTGATGACAATAATTAACAGGTGACTTCGAAAAAGGATCAGGAGCAGTATTGGGCCGACAGAAGCGAGCCATACAGACACATTCCAGTGAGTGAATTTGCCCAAAGATTCAAGCTTTTTCATATAGGTGCGCAGCTTCGAGATGATCTATCAGTCCCTTATGAAAAGAAGCAGAGTCACAAGGCAGCACTTGTCTATAACAAGCATTCGGTTCGAAGAAGAGTGCTTCTCAAGGCCAACTTTGACAAGGAATGGCTTCTAATAAAGAGAAACTCTTTCTTCTATGTTTTCAAGACTGTCCAAATTATCATTATAGCAATGATTGCATCAACTTTGTTCTTGAGGACTAAACTACACACACGGAATGAAGAGGATGGTGCAGTCTACATGGGAGCATTGGCCTTTGGTTTGATCATCAATGCATTCAATGGATATGTGGAAACCTTACTTACCATAGAGAGACTTCCTGTGTTTTATAAGCACAGGGGCTTACTATTCCATCCGCCTTGGGCTTTTACTGTGCCAAACTTTCTGCTAAGGATACCGATATCCTTGTTTGAGTCCGTCGTGTGGATGGTCACAACGTATTTTACCATTGGATATGCCCCTGAAGCTATCAGGTAATATTCTTTAGCGATCAAAACACTTTCCCTTCCAAGCTATACTTGTTTTTTACTCATTTGTATTAACTCGATAGAATATTCTTGCAAGATTTCATCACATGATATGACAATGTGTAAAACATGTGGCTCGAATGGTAAAGTGTCGCGTGAAATGCATAGTCTGTATGGTAAAATTTGCAAAAGAATATGTCGGTGGCAAACTGTGAATACATCCATAATCTGGATGACAAAATAATTTTTTCCCCAAACCTTTATTTACCTATTATACTTTGCTTTGTGAGTTAATATAATTTGCTTTTTCAATAGAAACAAAGTGATTTCTGAAAAATAGATGCTAACGTGAAGCAAATTATCATTTCTCAGGTTTTTCAAGCAACTGCTATGGGTATTTTCGATCCAGCAAATGGCTGCTGGGATGTTTAGGCTTATTGCAGGAACATGCAGGAACTTGATTGTCTCACAAATGGGTGGCTCTCTGGCTCTTATGCTTGTGTTCCTTTTGGGCGGCTTCATCCTTCCTGTTGGTCAGTTCAACAACTTAAAAACAGTATAATATCACATTACATTTCATGCATGCATCATAAGATAAAACACAGCATAATGTAGGAAACGCTCTCCTTAAGGTTTGGAATCTTGATTTCGTGAAAAACATGAAACTAGACTAAGAACTTGATAGCCTTTGAGATCTTGTAGAACTTGGCACATTCAAAGTATGTTAATCTCAATGGCCATTGATTGTCAAGCTTGTTAACAAAAATATGCTTTCCTTACACAACTAATACTTCATTGTAGATCAAATCCCAATCTGGTGGAGGTGGGGTTACTGGCTTTCACCCCTGAGTTATGGTTACAATGCCGTGACAGTGAATGAAATGTTTGCCTCAAGATGGATGAATAAGTTGGTGTGTATTATAATAATTACAAATTTCGCGCTATATCTTCTATCACACAAATATAGGCAAACATCAGGCAAATATTTCATGTTATGTACTTGGTTCCACGGTAGGGCTCAGATAATGTTACGAGCTTGGGAGTGGCAGTGTTAAAGCAATTCCATATTTTTCCAGACGAGAAATGGTACTGGATAGGCATAGCTGCTCTCTTGGGGTTCGCAGTTCTCTTTAACGTGCTTTTCACAATTGCTCTCACGTATCTCAACCGTAAGTCCACTTTTGTTAGTTTAAGAGATATTAGATATTTAATATATTTATTCTCGAACAACTTAAGCTTTTCAATGAGACAAACATTCAATAGTTGGCCTTTTTCATAGATTTTTCATAATTACAACATATAAGCTTTCGTATATTCTGTTAGCTTTTGGAAAAACACAAGGCGCAACATCCCAAGAGCAGGCAACTTCAATGGGAACTCACCAAGAGAAAGCCCACGAAACATCACGACTTAAAAGAGGAAGAAATCAGTGCAGGGACTCAACGCTCCAATCTTTCTCAGCCCTTGACAGAAACGAAACAGGTACCAAAAAAATTCAAATATTTTATATATAATCAAGAATTGTGTCAGAAACAGCATGGTTTTCCTCAAACTGCAAGATATGGCTATGCCAGTGATGAGCTCTCACCTCAGTACCAAGGGGGCAAACCGAGGAATGGTTCTGCCATTCACACCTCTAGCTATGTCTTTTCACAATGTAAACTACTTTGTGGACATGCCTCAGGTAAGAAAAAACCCATATCTGTGCCGTCCGTTTGTTCTGCTTTTTAGTACACTAAATTTGACTATGTTACTCACAGGAAGCAAAAGAAAATGGAGCCAGAGAAGAGAAGCTCCAATTACTTAGTGAAGCAACAGGTTCATTTAGGCCGGGAGTTTTGACTGCGCTGATGGGAGTGAGTGGAGCAGGTAAAACTACACTGATGGATGTTCTAGCTGGAAGAAAGACCCGGGGTTGTATTGAAGGCGACATTAGAATATCTGGATTTCCAAAAAGGCAAGAAACATTTGCCAGAATTTCTGGATACTGTGAACAGAATGATATCCACTCGCCTCAAGTAACTGTCCATGAATCTTTGATTTACTCTGCTTACCTTCGGCTCCCTAAAGAAGTTTGCAAGGAAGAAAAACAGGCAAGAACTTATCTTCCATATATCATTTCCTAGAAGCATGTATAGATAATTTAGAGATAAAAACACAATACCACTCAAAATTATACACATTTTTACGTTTTGCTACCTAAATTATGTTCCACGAAACTTTTTAGAATCCAAACTATGTACCTTTTACACATAGGCACATATTATCTTTTGAACTGGAAAATTCCAGTAAGATTGCTTCCCATGATAAGGTATTGTGCAAACCATGACTTGTTTAGATACTAAACTGTCGTGTGAAGTGTATTGTGAGGATGGTAAATGTCGCCTGATGGAATCATGCCGAATATTCTTGCAAAAAAGGTAATACATGGTAACAAGTAAAAGAATGTGTGGTTTGAATGGTAAGGTGCCACAAAAAAATAGTTTTGGTAACAAAGTGAAAAAACTCACGTTGCGCAAAATATCCCCCCAACCCCCACCACAACCGACATAATTTTAACACTGGATCAAATTGTTTATTGTTATAATGGCAGATCTTTGTGGCTGAAGTAATGGATCTAGTTGAGTTGGATAATCTCAAGGATGCTATAGTGGGGATTCCAGGAGTTACTGGATTGTCAACAGAACAAAGAAAGAGATTGACAATAGCAATTGAACTAGTTGCCAATCCCTCCATCTTATTCATGGATGAGCCAACTTCGGGTTTAGATGCAAGAGCAGCAGCTATTGTGATGAGAACTGTAAGAAACACTGTCGACACAGGGAGAACTGTTGTTTGTACAATACATCAACCTAGCATCGATATATTTGAATCGTTTGATGAGGTAAAAATGCAAATCCAATTAATATCATGTGTAAATCCATAGATTTGTCTCTCTTGAACTTATTTAATCTGACAAATAGTATAATGGATCAGTTGCTTCTCTTGAAACGAGGTGGTCAAGTGATATATGCAGGACCAATAGGCCAGCAATCCCGAGAAGTCATTGATTATTTTGAGGTACATCACACTTCAGAAAATTCTTATTTATCTTACTAAGAGGAAATTAGATATCAGCAGATGCAGTATCTAATGCAGGCAATACCTGGAGTCCCAAAAATCAAAGAACAGCGTAATCCAGCAGCATGGATGCTTGAAGTGAGCTCAGTCACCTCAGAAATCCGACTTGGTATTGATTTTGGAGAATACTACAAATCAACAGCTTTGTATCTGTAAGTACACATCAATTTGCTGACTAAGTGTATTTTATACATATATTTGTTGAAGTTCGAAATTTCTCCCCGCTCACCAAAAAAGAATGATGAAAATGATTTTTATCAAAAAAAAAGTCGCCTCAGAAATCTGACTTGGTTTTGATCTGGAGAATTCTACAAATCAACCCCTTTGTATCTGTAACTACACATCAATTTGCTGACTAAGTGTAATTTACACATATATTTATTGAAGTTCGAAATTTCTCCCTGCCCACCACAAAACAATGATAAAAATGATTTTTATATTATATAAATATTCAATCTCACCCTTTCAAATTAAAATTTCTGACTATGTCCGTGCTGATATATGTGCTTGTTCCCAGGCAAAACAAGGCAGTAGTCGAAGAGTTAAGCACCGCACCTCCTGGGGCAAAAGATCTACATTTTCCCAGACAGTATTCTCAGACCACATGGAGCCAATTCAAATTTTGCTTCTGGAAACAACAATGGACTTACTGGAGGAACCCAGATTATAATCTTTCAAGATTTTTCTACTCTTTAGTAGCTGCATTCATGGTTGGATCAATATTCTGGAGAGCAGGCACAAAACGGTTTGTTTATAATCCAGTCTTTTTTAGAAAAATCCATAGTAGGGCAGCTTAACATGAATCAGCTTCTTACTTTCTTCCCTTATAAATCAGAGAAAATAGCAATGACCTTATGACAATTATCGGGGCCATGTATGGTTCAGTCTTGTTCGTCGGGATGACTAATTCTGCAACAGTACAGCCAGTGGTAGCTATTGAGAGAACTGTGTTCTATAGAGAGAGAGCAGCAGGGATGTACTCTGCCTTACCTTATGCAATGGCACAGGTTTGAACTATGCGTTTTGCTAGAAGTTTTACTTTTTTGAAGTGCTTGATTTAGATTAGTAGTACAAGTTGAGTGTGTCTTAAAATAGAAGCCGCTAAAAGTTGATAACAATTCAACAAAAAAAAAACAAACAAACTAGAAACTCCAAGAAGTTGGATATGACATGATTATAGCTTTTAGGTCTTTTCTGTTTTTTTTTAAAAAAAAGGAAGAAGCAGATGTTCCAAACACTCTCCACCTATTTAAAAATGTAAAAAGTTCAAAAGCACTTATTTTAAGTTTTCAGTTTACACAAACACCCAGACCAGAATCCCCTTCCCATGAACGCATAATCTTAGTATATAAAATAATCACATCGAGGTTCTTATTTTTTCTTCTTTCTTCTTTTATATTTTTTCTTCTTTTATTTGTCTTTTATTACAATGACTTGGCAGGACAAGCATATGAACTAATTAACATTTTCTTGGTACATGACACAGGTGATTGCAGAAATACCTTACGTGTTCATCCAAACAACATATTACACACTTATTGTGTACGGCATGGTGGGCTTCGAATGGAAAGCCGCTAAATTCTTCTGGTTCTTTTTCATCACTTTCTTTTCGTTTCTCTACTTCACATATTATGGGATGATGAGTGTCTCCATGACACCCAACCTAGAAGTTGCAGCAGTCTGTTCGAATGCCTTCTACTATCTTTTCAATCTGTTCTCCGGTTTCTACATTCCTGGACCAGTAAGTGAAACAAAGCTTAGTTTAACTCATAGTTTATTACTATAAATAGCAACATTCTTAAAATTTCTCACCTTGAAATTTCAGAAAATTCCCAAGTGGTGGATTTGGTATTATTGGATTTGTCCAATTGCTTGGACAGTCAACGGATTGATTGTCTCCCAGTATGGGGATATTGAGGATACCATCAAAGTCCCTGGAATGTCAATCAAACCAGCTGTTAGAAATTATATTGAAGATCATTTTGGATACAGGGTGGATTTCATGAGACCAATTGCAGCTGTATTAGTGGGTTTCGCTGTCTTCTTCGCTTTCATGTATGCTTTCTGCATTAAAACATTCAATTTCCAGAAGAGATAGGCCAGGTTTCAAGTACTCTGTAAACTATTCTTCTTGCACAAATCTTGTTATAGAATAAATAAAAAAAAAAAATTGCTTTAACATTGATTCTTCTGTTCATCGTGCCTCGGGGGCTCTTGTTTTTCGTCATCCAGAGTCTCAGCGGCATTTATTCAAACAACTAGCCTCAGTATTATTGTGAACTGAATTTCATACTAATCATCATATAAAAACTTTTGATTCCATATTCAGGAAATGTATTGCTTATAATCCATTCCTATAGCACAATGAAAACATTTCATGGCCATTTTGATCAAAGTATTCAAACTGTCTATTTGTACATCTCTTGCAGCAAACTATTTACTATGCCTTTTGGCCAACTCAATACGTTTCAGATTCTCGTACCCTACATGATTTCTAGGGTTGCTTTAACGTTCTTAAATGTTAATTAGAATACTCCAAGTGATGGCCATGGCTGAGACTAATTTCGATTGTCATGCCCAAAGCATCAATCTTTCAAATAAATAAAGAATCAAAATCATAATATGCACAATAAATGTCTTGGCTGCATAATTTTTCAACTTCGCAAACCAGTCATCACAATGCGCACACACACACGCACACACACACACACACACACACACTTGAGGATATTGGCATGAACAAGCAACATTTTTTGAATTTTGACTACTTTTAAACTGTCAACTACCATTAATTATACTGCTAATTTGAAAGTGCCACCTACCTAAAGCTGCTACAATTTATTATGCGAAGCTTAGGGTTTATTGTCCCTTCGCCTCAGGTTGCAACCACTAGCTCTACTTTTTCCCCCATCAATAAGTAACGTTCATTATTCAAAATAAATGTGTTTTTTTTTGGTAATTATTCAAAACAAATGTTAGAACAACTGACAATCAGATTGTGTACATGTCCCAGTTGAATGCACATATTTTCTTCCGAAAATTCTTACACAAACTAGGTGTTTAGGCTCCATTGAGGTACTCCATAGTCCAGATCCAAACACATTTATATGTATTTTTTTTAAAAAAAATAATATATAATATGTGGCTAAATTTAGAATATAGGGTGTACACAGCTCGATTTATAAAATAATATTTCTATTTTCTTCTAGGTAAGTTTAAAAGGATCTTAAAATAAGAACTTTATTATTTTCAGAATATCAATTTATAGAAAATAGCAATATGATATCATCTATTATACACCGATGCTTTTAAGGTTAAAATGATACAAACATTCACAAATTTCACATTTTCAACTATTGTGCCTGGATATTCCTTCTAATTCAAAATTATTGCGAAAATTAATTTTAGCCACACTTAATTAATTTTATAATACATATATTTCATTTGTCATGTAATTAATTTTGATTGGGCCAAATCATTCGATTCGAGTTATAAAATTTTGATATTCTCAAAAATTCACAGCCAATAAAAACAGGGCGGATTTAACAATGTATTGTGACGTTACAGTTCGACTCAAAAGTATAATGATTATTGGGGTATTTGTACCATATATTTATTGCCGTCTAAATGGGCACCCAATTTCGTTGTATTTAATTCTTATTTCGGCCTGAAATTTGATGCAAATAAACTTGGGCTTCGTTTGGATTGAGAGATTTAAGAGGAAAATTTTCAAATGGTTTCAAATTTATTACGGTAACTCAAAAAGTGGCTCGAAATAAAAATTAAAGATTTTGAAATTAATTGTTAAATAAATTTGTTCAAACAAATATATTGATTGACTTATTATCATAAATTTGAAATCCTTAATTTCAAATCCAACAATACAAATGCAACTTTTTTCATTTTTTTTTTAATAAGAATCCAAAGACTCTTTGAAATTTGCAGGGTTATAATAATCACCCTTACTTCCAGCTTTTTAGAGTGTTGCTATAAAATGAAACTTAACAGTGGCCATAGTTTTTACTTTATATAAATATGCAAGAGGGTTTGCTGAAAGACAATAGCTTATGTGAATTTCAATGAGTTGTATATGATGCGGAATACTTTAAGTCCGTTCATCTAGACCATTTAAGGAATGGCATGTGTACAGTTTTATTTTTCGATAGACAACCCCTCAACCAGGACACCTTAACAGCCTAGTCGAGTATGTCGAGCTGAACATACAAGTTAGTACTACTGTCACTATCTACTTTGAAATATATCAGTGATCCCCTGTAGTGCAGTGTGCCCGCGCACTCTGTTACCTGAGCATAACAGCCTTGGCGTTCTGGTACGAAGGAACCACCTAAACCTAGGTACACCTAGACCTTCCACCTTAACTCTAACTCACTAGTGAAGGGAGTTCTAGAGGTGTAGGTATAATTATTCCTTTATGTTTTTGTTAAGGAAAAAGAATACAAGTGAAGCGAACTTTTAGTGGTAATGATTTGCAGCTCGTTTGGATAAGTTTCTTATTTAGAAAATGAGCAGTTATTTTTTGAAAAAAAATATAATGAGTGTTTATTTGAATCTGTTCCGCCAAAAAAAAAAAGCTAGAAAAAAAAAAAGAAAAAATAATCTTAAAAGTAGCTTTTTATTACAAGAAAGCACCGCCTTTTACTAATAAAAATTTTGTGACGGAGAGATTTTGTCACTTATTTAATGTATTTGTGATGAATTAATAATAACATTTAATGTAAAAATAACTTAAAAAATAATTAGTGACAAAGAATTTCCAAAGGAAGTTTTTATAAATGAATCTATCATAGGAATTAAATTTGTAATTGATTGATTCATCACTGAAATGTATGTATTTTTATAGTATTTTTTGAAGACTATCTAGAGTAGCTCTCAAAGAAAATCATATTTTAAAATATTTTTAAATTATTGTATCCAAATATCAAACTAAGTATTTTTAAAAAAATATATATTTTAAAAAGTATGATTTGACAAACATTTTTCTTAAACATATCCAAGTGAGCCATTGATTTACTTTTGCAAAAATGTTATTGTCTCCGTAACTTAACAATTAAGCACTTCAATTGAATGAAGTCTGTAGGCTGTAGAGTGCGGCCCCTTCTAATAATTCTTGACTTTGCCGTTTAAACTATAGCTTAGTGATGGGGTTCGGATCAGGTATTATTAAGGTTTTGAGATTTGAATCTTCTTATCCTATTTTCTTTCTCTTTGGATGAGTTTGTGTATGTATGTAGTATTTTGGTTGATATTTATAGGATATTTCGAGTTAATTAGATATAATAATAATAATAATAATAATAATAATAATAATAATAATAATAATAATTCACGCCTTTGTCTATAGTTGTGAATATTATGATAATTTATTAGAGATGATGATTAGGTAAGGAGAGTAATTTGAATCACTTTAACACATGGAAATCAATGTTTTTTTGGAAGTTTTGTGTTGTCTATGTAGAAGTGCCTATTACAAAACTTTCGTCCGTATATTAAAAAATAGTGTACACCCAACAAAAGAAAAAAAACATTAATTAAGTTATGATTTGTGAAAAACATGGAGTTCACTGTCAGTGACAAAACCACATATAATTCGTGCATCTCCTAAATTTTAAATTACCCCGTGTACATATTATTAAATTTGATGACCATCCTAATTGTCTTTTTCGCATTTATCTCATTTTTTATTTTAAATTTAATTATTTATATTATCCATAGTTCGTAACCAGTAGATACATCCCTAATTTTTCTATCGAAACCAAGGGGGAAAATAGACATTGAAAAAGGAAGAAAAAATGGTGTCCAATTCCAATGTAAGTTGAAAATGATATATGAAGGAAAAAGGAATTGTTCCCACTATCTAGGTTATATTCACTTCATTCTCAAACAATTTGACAAAGATTTTCATGAGAGGGACCAAAAATAGGCTTCTTTTTGACGGATAAGAAAATGTATATTCTTGTTTTTTTTTTCCTACCAAACCATATACAGTTAAAACTTGCTTGACAAAATTAGGTATTAAAGCTCAATTTCATTCACAAGAAAACAACAAAATCTTGGCCCGCGCACCTCGTTCTTGAAGCAAGTCATCAAACATGCCCATGAAGACATATAACGATGTATTTTTCAAGAGAAATTGACAACACTGACTTTTTACACAAATAAAATTATATAAAGTGTTTGTGTGCATATATATATATATATATGTATATTAAAAATTAAAATTTTAACCCTTTTAAAGTGACAATTCTATATATTGTAAAAATCTCAAATCTTAATAAATGTTTATTATGCCAGTGACTGATTGATACCAAAAAATCTTGATATATATAACATTATAACGTCATTACAATGTGGATCTTGTTATCGGCATACAATTATTATTATTAAGTGTCCCTTTAATTTGCTCATGATCATAGGTCTTGTCTAGTTAAGATGTCGAAACAAATCCTTGTCAAAAACCCTCATTTTCCATGTTTTTTAAATGTAATTTTTTGGCAAATTGTCCAAACTCTCGGTATATTAAGAAACCCTACTCTCGATATTCACCAGTTTCCACTAGATTAATTATAAATATGATTAATTAGTACTTTTCAATATCTGTCTTTTTCTTTCTTTATTTAATAAATATATTTTAGATGAGCCGTGAATATCACGCCAGACATAATAAATAAATCCACCACGTGTGGGTTGAAGAAACGTTTAAGACCTGTTTGGTAACATCTTTTGTGTTATTTTTTATTTTTATTTTTTGGCCTTGTTAATATATAAAAAGATTCCTTCCCTTCTTTTTTTTTTGGTTTATATATATATATATATATATATGGCCTAACATGTCCCAAAAAACATAATACATGCTGTATACGTACTTTTCTGGAACAAGAAATAAGACGTCATAATAGTTTTCCCTTGTATAAACCCTCATGAAAGAAAATACGACGAAAATACTTTTATTATTCGCTTATAATTTATTAACTATTTTGGGGAAAAAAACTGCTAAAGATATACAGAATAAAAAATACGAAAAATGTGCACGCTCATTTGTATATTTTTTTTCTTTTGGCTGAAAGTGAAATAACAAACATTAATATGATCCAAAGGAACCCGTAAATAATATTTTCAAATTGATGGAATTAGAAAATATGATGACTTTATGAAAATTTCAGTGGAAATATTATTAATCCAAATTATTAAGCTTAAATCCTTTGTCTCCAATTATTTTTCAATTCTTGAGTGTGTGTAAAATTTTGTTCCATTTTTGGTTAATAATTTATTTTGTTTATCAGAAGTTACCATTTCAATATGAACAGAAAGATAAAATTGAGCAAATCTACATCTACACTATTATATATTTAAATGGGTCTTTTGACCAAAATTCGTGATTTTTAGAATTTTAAATTAATTTTAATTATTTAAAATAAATTATTTGATTTGTTTGCATTTATTGTAAATTTCTTTATTCTCTTTTCTAATTATCAAGTCCAATACCTATCTATATTTAATGATTTTTTAATTCTTTATAAACTCTCTCTCTCTCTCTCTCTCTCTCACGCTCGCTCACTCACTCACACACACACACACACACACAAAGGATGCAAAAATAGAATAAATGATAACTTCAAATAATAACATAATAACATATATAGATAAGAAAAACTTTAATTGAAATATTATGAAATGCCATAAAATTAGTTTTAATTTAAGAAATATTTGAAAATTCAAGGTGAACATAATGTTATTTTAGTAAATCTCTCATCAAAAATTAGTGAAAACTTTCAACTAAAACTTATATAACTCAAACTTGAAAAATATTTTAAATACATATGTCATATCATAAATTTAAAAGATGTAAAAAACGAAAATATGGATACAATATCATTTGCAATATATATATTTCCATCTTTTTATATATATCATTTCTTTTTATATAGTTTAAGGCTACATGAAAGTTTTATTACTTAATTTTTCTTAATTTGTACGTTATCGTATCTTTGTTTTCAAATTTTCTCGGGCATTAGATTGTCAATATATCTAATTTACTATTATTTTTTTTTGTGAAAATATATTAAATGTTCTTTACTTATCCCTTTTGGATTTTATTATTTTATTTTGTGGTTCAATAGATATAATTTTTTTACATGTACATTATAGATTGTTACAACTACAAGCCAATATGTTTATTATTCTTACAATATTTATAAAATTATTAAATTTGATGGATTATTCTTAATTATTGATATTGATAATTTTTTATGAAATAATTGTATAAGTTAATTGGATTTTCATATTTTTATTTTTCATCATATTTCAAAATGTTTTCAAAAAATATAAGTTTGAATATAAAAAGAATACTAATTGTTTGTTTGCATCTTAATGTTGTTTTTTCCTCCTATTTTTATTTTTCTTTATTTGTTCTACAATTTTTTTTTTATAATAATGGGAATAAAATTCATTAATTTAAATAATAGAAAGACACAAACTAGGTAGATTAAATATATTACTTTCTCCTTTTTTTATTTTGAATGATGTGCTTATTAAAGGATATTAGAAGTTTTATAGTTAAGTTTCAAAAGAAGTTTTTTTAAGTTGGAATATATAATCTATATTCTAGAATTAACTAGAAATTAGAGAATAAATATATAAAATATTAAGAGGTTCTTATGATAATATTAATACATAATTATTTTTTCATATATTCTACTAGCCAACATATATATTTATTTATATTCGTGATTTATTTACTTTTTTATGTTTTCTTCGATAGATTTATAGCGATCAAATTTAATTTATATTAATAAATTTTTAACAATATTGTACTTTTAATGTAGTACGGTGTCTGTACTAGTTAATTAAATAGGGGCTATTTTATTTATTTGTTTTTTAATTTTATGGTTTGGGACTAGTTTAGTTGAAAAGCGAGAAATCAATTTGAATTTTATCCTTATATAACCAAACACACCCCCAAGGCACCATTGTTATGAACCAAAAAAAAAAAAAAATCAGGGTGAACAAGTCATAAATCTTGTGCATTTCTTTCTGAAATCTGATTAAAAAGCAACCTAAAAAGGCAAACAGAGAGGAGTGAGGAGAGAGGAGAGAGAGAGAGAGTGCGGGAGATCTTATAAGAAGGAGAGCTACCCTTATACTACTCTCCTCTCTTTCTTTTCTTCAGCCTCTCCTCTCTCCAGTTCTCCCTGCACTGTCATTACAAGACAGCTTACATTCAGTCCCAAAGACTGTTCCCAGGTTTTTTCCTTCTGCTACCATGATTTCATTAAGCGGAAGCAGCTTTCTGGTAATTCTAGACCAAATTCATCCTTTTGCTTTCTGTAACTGATCTTTAAGCATATATATATATTTTTTTCAATGTTTGTCCTGTTTAAGAATTCTTCAGTTGTGTCTGGTGTCAGTGGCCCACATTGTTGTGCTTTCATTTTCCTGGATTTGTGTTTGTCTTCTGATCTCAGATTGGGAATATAAGCACAACTCATCTCCTAAATCTCGATTAGCAAAATACCCACTTCAATAAAAAGTGATAAAAATCAAACCTTTTTGCCATCCCAAGCGGCCCCTTTCAATTTTACTGAAGCGGGGGAAAAAAATACCCTTTTTCAATCTCGAAATCTAAGGTTCATTATTTTGTTTGTTGTTTGATTTATGCAGAATAATTCTCTTTATGGGGTATCCAAAAGCTTGACAGTGTCTACACAAAGAAAGATATCAGCTCCACCGGTGGTGGTGGCTGCTGTGACCCCAAATGGCAGGTCAGGAGATGCAAACGTCGTTTTGATGGAGAATACTCTGAAGGAGGTGAGAGAAAATGCTCCTTCGACATCATCATCAATGGTTGAGAAAGACTCAAAATCGCCGGCTGGTGGTGGTATGGAAGATGTGTACGGCGAGGATAGCGCCACAGAGGATCACTACATCACCCCCTGGACTGTGACTGTTGCTAGGTGATAATATATTTTGATTTTCGTTTCTTTGGTCTGTGTGTGTGTGTGATTTCCTAGCTTTTGGGAGTTTCGATGATTTCTGTGTTATGCTGTGTGCTTTCAGTTTACAAACCTTTTTGTCTTATTTGGTGAGATGTTGATGGTTTTTTACAGCTTATGACATGGTATGATCAGAGTTGATTTTCATTTTCTGGTAGAAGTTTTGGATCCAAATGAGACTACTATGTTATGTGTTTATGTAGGAATATTGATGTTTTATTGACTCAATCTCAGTTTTAGTCTTTTTCTAAAAATGTGTTCTCATAAATTCAGTACTGTGTTACGAGAAACTGTCTTGAGCTAACAGGTGCTTTTCAGTTTTAAAGGAAAAATAAAGCGACAATGTGTAAGAAAATGTCATGCTTTGTTGAAATTGAATTATCATTGCCCTTTTGAATTCTAGTGCTTCATTATCTTTAATCTTACGCGCAAGTCCATTTTCTTATTTCTGTTGATTTGAATTAAGTTATGGTGGACTAATAACCATCTAAATTGATCTTTCCAAAACTTAATACACGATTTAAAAAAAACTCTTCAGTACACAATTTGGTGATGTGGTTGAGTTTTCTGATCTAGTGTGTGCTTACCATGCCATGGCATTCTCTTTTCGGTTCAAGGTCTTATAATGCTTTTATAATCTCTCCCTGTCTCTTTCTCTCTCTCTCTCTCCAGTGGATACCCATTGTTGCGCGATCCCCACTACAACAAAGGCCTTGCCTTCAGTGAGAAAGAGAGGGATGCTCACTTTTTACGCGGCCTACTTCCTCCAGCGGTGGTCAGCCAAGATGTTCAGGTTAACATAATACACTACTTACAAAAATTTTCTGATAAAATGCTCTTATTTTCCAGTCATTTTTGTCATTTTAAATAACCATTTTGATTGCACCTTTGTGCTATTCTACTGAGCAGGTCAAAAAAATGATGCACAACATGCGGCAGTATCAAGTACCACTGCAAAGGTACATGGCCATGATGGATCTTCAGGTAATTACATAATTATGTTGTTTGTGTGATATATTTATTACATTCAAAGGCTTGCTTTTGAAATTTTGCACTGATCATCAGGAGAGAAATGAACGACTGTTCTACAAGCTTCTGATTGACAATGTTGAGGAGCTGCTCCCGGTTGTCTATACGCCGACTGTTGGTGAAGCATGCCAAAAATACGGGAGCATTTTCAAGCAACCACAGGGTCTCTTCATCAGTCTGAAAGAAAAGTATGTCTCGTTACTATAGCACAAGAGAAGCACGATTGATGCTGCAAGGTTATCTTGTGACAATTTAAGCTGATTATGGGTAGTATTTTTGCAGGGGAAGAATCCTTGAGGTATTGAGAAATTGGCCCCAAAAGAAAATTCAAGTTATTGTGGTGACAGATGGTGAGCGGATTTTGGGACTTGGGGACCTAGGCTGCCAGGTAAATGGATCTTTTCTTTCTCCTTTCTTCCTTCTCTCTCTCTCTCTCTCCCCCCCCCCCCCCCCCCCCCCCCCCCTCCTGTCTTTTATTACATTATTATTATTATTATTATTACAAAATTTAAATTTATAAATCTTTAAATCTCATCAGGGAATGGGGATACCAGTAGGAAAGCTTTCCCTGTATACAGCTCTTGGTGGGATCCGTCCTTCTGCTGTAAGTATTTCCAAAGACTAGTTTTATAGTGACTCTGTCTGAACTCTTGGAAATTTTTGAAGCAATTGGTGATTTATTTTTGTCTTAATTCCATTCTCTGCTTGGTATTGCCATTTTGGTTTGTACTGAAGGCAAAATGGTTGATAATCTTATTTTATTTTTTGATTCATACCAGTGCTTGCCTGTGACAATTGATGTGGGTACGAATAACGAGCAGTTGTTGAATGATGAATTTTATATTGGGCTCCGGAGAAGGAGAGCAACAGGCAAGGTAATCATCTGTTACTTAAATCGGGCTTAAAAACAGTCATTGTTCCTAGCTAACTTCGAAATAAATTTATCTTCATTGTAAGGAATATGCTGAGCTTCTGGATGAGTTTATGTCTGCAGTTAAGCAGAATTATGGAGAGAAAGTCCTTATTCAGGTAGGGTGAATTTCCATTTTTTTTTTCCCCAATATTGTGTTAACTGATTTGTTCTGCAATTCCAATTATTAACAATATTTTCCCTCTCAAAAATTGTGCAGTTTGAAGACTTTGCAAATCACAATGCTTTCGATCTTCTTGCAAAGTATGGATCCACCCACCTTGTTTTCAATGATGATATTCAGGTAACCTATTCGTTTCTCCCTCGTACACGCACTCACACGTATATTTGCACCGATCCAATTGGATGCAAGTCCGTTTCACCTGCGTCATTTATGTATGTATATATATATATATATTTGTATTTTCATCTCTAATATCGATGTTGGCACGTTTTTCTTTGCATCAGGGTACAGCATCTGTGGTCCTTGCAGGGCTCATGTCAGCACTTAACTTGGTAGGGGGGACGTTAGCTGAACACACTTTCTTATTCCTTGGAGCTGGGGAGGTTTGTTTTAATTACTTCTCTCTCTCTCTCTCTCTCTCTCTCTCTCTCTCACAGGTTCTGCTTCAATTTTTGTTGAAATGAGGTATATCATTGAATTCTGGAAGACATACGCCTGATTCCGATGTTAATTTATTTCCCTGATGTTATTAATGCAGGCTGGCACCGGTATTGCAGAACTCATTGCTCTCCAAATTGCGAAACAGGTTATAGAATTATAACCATTTATACCTTTATTTTGATTTGTCATTCCGTTCTCCTCTGCTGAAGTTGGCATAAAAGGAAAATTTTGTGTAACATTTACAGTCCCTTTCCATATGCAGACAGGTGCCCCATTGGAAGAGACTCGTAAGAACATTTGGCTTGTGGACTCAAAGGTATCGAAGAATCTGATATATCCGGTACTT
Organism: Petrea volubilis; assembly: GCA_026212405.1. NCBI lineage: Eukaryota > Viridiplantae > Streptophyta > Magnoliopsida > Lamiales > Verbenaceae > Petrea > Petrea volubilis. The sequence continues at coordinate 2,422,524 of CM047871.1, read as the reverse complement.
CCTTTTGTTGATATTGAAGGCCCATGATTTTCTTTGTAGGGGCTCATTGTTAGGTCCCGTATGGAGTCGCTTCAGCATTTCAAGAGGCCTTGGGCCCACGAACACGAACCTGTCAAAAACTTGTTAGATGCTGTGAAGGTGTGGTGACCCCAAACAACCCCCCCCCCCCCCCCCCCCCCCAAAAAAAAAAAAAAAACGCACACACAAACACATGCACACACCCCTAATATGGGTCTTCTTACTGTGTTATTATGGCAGGCCATTAGACCGACAATATTAATAGGATCATCTGGAGCAGGAAGAACGTTTACAAAAGAAGTGGTTGAGGCAATGGCGTCTTACAACGAGGTACAACCTTTGATGTAAAGTTATTTTATTATGCTTACACAGTTACACTCAACTTATTCGATAAATCATTTTATTTATTTATTTAATTTTTTTAGAAACCTGTTATTCTTGCCCTCTCCAATCCAACCTCACAATCTGAATGTAACGCCGAGGAAGCTTATAAATGGAGTGAGGTAATTTTCTTTCAGCTTTATTCATTTATATCCATTCTTGATGTGTTACAAAAACGGAGTCTATTTTATTCATTCCATTTTCTTTAAGTTTTTAACTCATTCTACTATTATCTTAGGGCCGGGCGATTTTCGCAAGTGGAAGCCCATTTGGTCCGGTTGACTATAACGGGAAAGTTTATGCTTCCGGACAGGTTGAGTCTAACATCCCTACAACAAAGATTTATTTGTTATGCCGCGCGTGAGTCTTGTGCTGACTTCATTGATTTTCATGATTTTAGGCAAATAACGCATACATTTTTCCTGGATTTGGTCTGGGTTTGATAATCTCCGGTGCAATCCGAGTTCATGATGACATGCTTCTGGCAGCTTGTAAGTTCCTCAACAATCATGTGAATTCATAGATGATCTATATGGTTGAAGAGACCTTCTCCTTTAACTCAAAACTTTACGTTACGTTTAACATGCTGCATTCAAGCTTGAAGCCTATGATCTTGTTCTCATTATTTCCTGAATCTCATACAGTTCCCGTGATCTTCATTTCTTGAAACAGCGGAAGCGTTAGCTGCGCAGGTTAGCCAAGAGAACCTAGATAAAGGCCTCATATATCCACCATTCACAAACATCCGAAAGATCTCAGCTAACATAGCAGCCAGAGTGGCTGCTAAAGCATATGAACTAGGTGATCATCATTATACTAGGTGTATTTGTAATATACTACACCCTAGTTCCATGAAATCTCTTATGTCTGAATATCTCCGGTTTCGATTTTCTCACAGGTCTGGCCACTCGTCTACCTCAACCGGAAAACCTAGTAGAGTATGCAGAAAGCTGTATGTATAGCCCTAACTACCGTAACTATCGTTGAACCGAAGGAAGAATATGTAGATCATGTCATTCCTCCTAGACCAGTTGCCGTTTTTAAAGTCCGATCGTCCGTTTTTCTTATCATGATTTTTTTTCATCTTTTTTGATCCATTTTCAATTTCAACCCTGTTCTTGTTGGGTTCAGTTCTGTGTGTCACGGAGGTGCTAGGATTAGGTGCTTCAGTTGAATGTAACATGTAGAATGATGAATGTTTGTTAGTGAACTCTTACAAATTAAAAAAGCATGGTGTTCTGGTATTTGTGTGGGCTTGAATGCATCTGTTGCCCTAAAGAATTACGTATAAATGTTGAAGTCATTGAAAAATACTTGATTAATACACCAGAATAATAATATACTGTCACTGACAAAATACTTAATTAGTATAGCAGAAAACTTCATCATGGGAAGTACCCTGGAACGAACTGTTGTCAAAATTGCAATGAATTTTTTCATCTCAACCACTCTGTTTTTGGTCCATCAGCTAACTAAATCGGATTTAAGTATTGTAGAGGCCTAATATTGGACAACTCTTCTAATTCCATTTACTCCATTCATAACCTCAAGATTCAAACTTTGATCCATCGGCCAACTAAATTGGATTTAGATATTGTAGAGATTGATTATGAGAACAATTCTTTCAAATTAGTTTGTTTCGTTTACAATTCTAAAAATCGAACCCTTATGTTGTTTAAGGGATATAATGCCTCATTTTATTAGACTATTAGACTGACTGATGGCAAAAAAATCGCAATGCATGTTTTACACATACGATGTAGTGAAACGTCTGTGTTATATTGTATAACACATTCTGAAGTTTGTAATAAACTTGAATATTTTCCTGTCACTATAGTAATATTCGAAACATGCTGCCTTTATAAGCAAACAACTTTTCCGATCATACGTTTGAAACTCATGCCATATTCTTGTAATGTTGAAACTCATACCACGAAATCCTTCAATCCGAATTCAACCTAGTGAACTACACGGAACTTTTAAGCTAGCTAGATAGACATCGAACAATTAGTTCCTCGACAAACTATGAACCATGAAAATATAACTCAAGTACAGTTGAAATGAATTTAGAATGTCTCCCATCTTCGCTGCTGGGCACACACTTGCATGACACGCTGCCTGCCTTTGTCATAGCCAGTGTGGAGTCATCTAAAAACTCAGCTGTGGACAAAGCCCACACACAGCAATTCTTTTCCAGCTACAGGTTCCTTCCGTTTATGTATCTGATCGCTATACGGCCTTCATCTTCTTTGTCAGGATCTGCATTTGAGGAACACAGTCAAAAGGTGTACAGATTATAATGAAAGACACGTCTTGAGGTCATGGCTTCTTCAGTAGCTTGTTAAGCCTTTTCAAAGGAAATTTGGATTGAAAATAGACGATCTAGACTCTGAAAAACAATAAGTAACTCGGAAGTAATTTTAAACGCTAATTGTAGAGGACCTTGTAGAGACGGAAGAGCCAAGAGGCCTCAAAAGTAGCCCCAAGCAAGCATGTCTAAAAGCCATAACATTTGCAACTAGAAATAGAGTGATATAATCTACAATGAGGTAAAGTAAGGATCTCCTTGTCGTTTAGAAATCTTGTTGTAATACGTTCCCATAAGGATTAACCTACAAGAGTAAATACACACACACACACACATATATATATATCTCTTTTCAACAAGCCATTATAAGCTTACCATTCATCTTCCACCAAAAGAAGAAAGGGTGAGAATAGTAAGAGTAATCAGCGAACCAGAAAGGCGAAAAGGACGTACCACTTAAAGTTTCTTGACTTGAGTTACCCTGCCAGTCTCCATTCCCACCATTCGGAAATCAAGCAACCATAGCCAGTGTTCTTTTCTTTCCATGGTGGTACACCATGAACCAATAATACATGTGTCAAAGACCACAAGAATGTAAAAAGCAATGGATACAGATAATTGAATTCAGCTGGAACTGTACAAGAATATAAGGAAGAAATATAATGGTTTTATTGTCATTAATAGGAGTCTATAAAAGAATTAATATCAGTAGGAAGAGTCACAGAGGATGCTTGCGGAGTTGGTGAGTAACATGTTCTCATAAAGCAAGTTCGATGTTTCACATTTTTCTGTACATTGCTGTCTATCCTTAATAATAGAAAGTAACCAAACAACTTACCATACGAAAATTTAGTACCTTTTTAAGTTTCTGAATTCAAGCGAAGCAGGATAAATAACCCAAATGAAACTTCAAATATGGAAACTAATACGCTAGCGATGAGATTAAATGCAGCCATAAAGAGATGATTACTACAATGTAACAACCAAATTGAGTTTTCATATAGCTGCAATTCTCTCCAAACCAAGTGAGGCTGAGCATATGGACCGATACTTGAGATTCAAAGACTCCCTTTGGTTCAAGCGACTTAAGACCATGAGACATCCAATCTCAATTTCCTTGTGAGGGGCATACACTTGGGGCCTCCTTTTTGAGATGTACACAACACTCAGGAGCTGATTTTGGAAAGACGGGAAAAATATCTCCTGTACCTAATAGCATCCTCTCAAGCTTCTTCAGCTTATAACGAAATATGGATTGACAGAAACATCTAGGAGGTACATAGGGATCATTTCTCCCACTTTCATATAGCCAAGACAAAAAGACTTAAGGGGCCTTGTCATGAAAAATGCAAATAGAAATTTTGCACCAGCTGATGATGGGGTTGTCATAGATGGGAAAAGACACCAAAAGAAAGTTATCAAGAAGGATAACAACTATACAAAAGTCATACGCCATGGAATTAGAAAAAAGAAATGGGATGAAAAATAAAACAGGCCTTCTTACTCCAACTTGGAGCCAGTAAGATGCAAGGATGAATCTAACATCATCTTCTTATTCTAAGTTGTCCCCTTTTTATCCATGACAATTTCATTGGTTGAGGTTTCGGTAACCATAACGAAGAGTTTGCCTTAAACCATTTTAAGTGCACTTCTCTAGTCCTCCCACATAATAGAGACAGAAAAGACGAATCCAAGAGGAACTAGGGGCAGTCTCAATATAAAAATTTATTAAACTAAATATTTGAAAAGCTTGTTGTGCACAGCATTGCATTTTTTATGTACTTTGGGTATCGTTGTCTTCCCAAGTGAAGTACCTCTTTGCATGGCTACCCAATGTTGTTGGGGAAGTGACTTTGTTTCTCAACAAACCCCATGAATCTTCTTTCCCCAGATTCGGGAGACCAATCTTTCATAGCCAATGTGCCAATTCTGTCCATGGAATACAGGTAGTTAAATCACTTGTTAGCATAAAAGGGTAAAGAAAATGACAGACCATAATATTAACTAACATTAAACATATCAAGACATTCTGAAAGGAAATACAGTCATGAATACCTCTAAGTTACTTCAGCCCAAATGAATGAAAAGATAAGCAAGAGAAACACCAGTTTTATTGGCACCACCAGGTAAACGCTATGAAAAACTGAATGTACCTTTTATGTTGATAAGAAATACACTCCGCATTGAGGTAGAGCAAACCCAAATATCTCCTCATTCAGGCCCCAAAATTAACGGCCGAGTTCTATTTAATGCTTGTAATATTTCTGCATTTTGTCTTCTCTTAATAACAGAAAATGCCAGCCAAGTTATTTGGTGTAAATTTAATAGCTTTTGAGTTTCCTGGAAGTAAATTTAAACATACAAGCAAGGACAAGCCTTCCAAAAGGGAACAATTAATAAAAGAACACGATGGACCATAAGATAAATACCAGCATTACTACATTATTACCTTTGTCTCCATCATTGATTCCAGCAATCTTATCTATTTACAACCAATACAAATTATAATTTCTAGCCAAATCACCAAATATGTTCCCCAGAGGAGTCTTCAGACTATGCTACATGAAAGACGAAATATAAAGTAAGTATACACCATTGATGAAGAAGGAGAGACCGGAGCAGCTGTTGTCCCATGCAAACTGTTCGAATTGCCAAGCTTCACCTTGCTTGAATCTGTTCTTTCGACCAAGAATTGCCTATTAGCTCTGCAGCATCCCAGGTTGCCTTAGTGAGAGTGGTGAAGACTCAATTTGGACTGTCCCGTTCTCGACTAAAGTCAGGTGGGACATGCCCACCACTTCTTTTGTAGATTGTTCTGGGGCAACTGGCAGTGAGCTGAGGACATTGTCTTGAGATGTTCCTTCTGCAGGTTCCTTGACAGAATATGCATTTGGTGGCCATAGTTCAAATGGTAAAGGAGTAAAAGCAGGCTTGAGAGAAAGATCTAAAGAAGGAAGTGAATTCTTCATATCTGCCTCTTGAGATGATGAAAGCATTAGTTTTTCATTGTCAGCACCGACTGTTGAAGATGAGGTGCTAGGATGTTCCGGTGTTGATGAATTTGTCTCCTGATATTCAAACAAAAAGTTTCTTCAAGCATCCATGATCATACTTAGAGCTAGGGTTCACCTAACTTATGTGAACACTTTTTCATGTAATACCCCCCAAAAAAGAAAAAAGAAAGAAACACTTGAAAGGGGCCATGCTCACATAATATGCTATGTCATGAATGGGCTTTTCCCTTTAAAAGAAAGTTTTAGTGAATTATATACAGTTACTATAAGGAAAAGTAGAGCAGTAATACTAACCAAGCTTGGCACCATGTCAAAGAGGCTGGTTCGTTTCTTCTTTCTAGTTGCATTAGTCTGACGAATAAAGTACTTTTGAGCATGGCTAGCAACCTGGGTTGGGGTTCTTGAAGGAACATAATGTTTTGATATACCCCGCCAGTGTCCTTTCCCCAACTTCTGCAGACCTAGTAAGAATTGCCTGTGCTCTTCTTCTGTCCATGGGATTCCTGCATTACAAAAACAGATCATGCATTCGGGCCAAAGCATGAGAGTGTTTCACCATTGTAATATTTGGGATATCATCACTGACAACAGGATCGCTATCAGTTCCATTATTCATATGTTTTGGTGTTATCAAATTCATTATCCATAATGCATCACAAAATAGCATAAATTTGATAACTACTCGCCATGATAGAGATAGTATGTGAAAGTGATGAAGACAAAAAATCTTTATTTGACTTGCCAAGTTGAGACGTCATCGGGGGAAAATAAGTACGACAAAAGTACCTAATGCAGTAATGTCAAAGGAAACATTATTGGAACGGGATAACTTTAACAGCACACAAACAATCATTTTGTCGTTTCATGGCAAACACTTTGGCTTGGCATTAATGGCATTATGATGTTATAATGGCAAGCAATCATTACAAGAATAATTCTTTCAACACTCATGTACATCATCCCTCATGTTCCAGCAGATTCTCGAAATGTAAAGGCAGTACAAATGACCAATCATCAGCTCAACGGATAGAAACTCTTTTGACCCTATTATTTGTCGTGTCATGTCGTGTTGTGGCGTTATGGTATGTATGGTTACAACTAACGACACACGCATTATCTGTCAGAGACAAAGATACGCTGGGTGTTTCAAAGATTCATGACATCCAACTAAGATAATCCAGTAACAAAGGCAGAGCAAAAAGAATGATTGATCATAGAAAGTATTATATAACTAAACATAAGTAGAAAAGAGCATTAGTCTATTTGACTCCTGAATGTTAATCAAAGCATGCCACACGACTCAAAATCAATAAACATTAAATTTTAGTCCAAGTAAACATCCCTTGAGACGACTCTTCACAATATCAAAGCAAATGATTCATGTTGAGTCAACCTGAAGAAAATTGCAACTCTTCCCTTTTCCCTTTATTTCGCACTGAACTAATTAACCTTCTTTCTAACTAAATAAAAAAAAATGATAATTTTGGATCAATCTCCATAGACCCACACTATATTCTACACAAAATTATATCAAACACGCAAATATTTCATCTTCAAACCACACCAACAAAAATGAAAAAAATAAATAAAAAAAAGAAAAAAAAAAGGTTAGTTTTTAACTTTCAATGCTGAAACTTGGTAAAATTCCCAGCACAATCTTGAATACAATCAACCCAAAGTAGCTAATTAACAAAACATGCAAAAGCAAAGACTGATAAAACCGCAGAAATAAGCCAGAAAACCTTGCTTAAATCAGCAGTATAAATCCAAACTAAACATCCAACTCAAATTAAGTACTTGCATTTAATCTTGAAATTCATTCACATGCAAAACCAAAACATCAACAAACAACACGAATCAAGCCAATTAACCCAACATGCAGAGCGGGGAAAACGCAAAATTCAACCAGACTAACTCAATTAACAAACATGCCGAAAAAATTGCGCTTCTAAATGTAGTTAACCGTGAGAATTGATTCACGTGTAGAAACACAAACTTAAAAACCAAAAACAAAACAAAGAAATTGACACAAATTCGACAAATTAATCCCAAATCCGACGCTTTCTTCGTTTCGGAAACAGAACACCCACAAACAAACACCAAAAAACTCAATAAAACATTAAATAAGATAAAAAGTCAAAACCTTTCTTCCTGAGAGGCCGGCGGGAACCCGCAAAACCATGATCCAGATCATCGGAATGGTACCCCTCCGGCGAATCCGCGGTGGCGGAGTAATACGAGAGATTCCCCATGCTCGCACTCTTCTTTATGAACGATCCATCTATCAACCTCACACCGAAAAGCCTCAGGCCACTGTCGCCGCCGCCTGTCCTCGTCGAACAAGTACGCGTATTGTGGCCATTGCTGTTACAATGCGAGCAACGCCGAGTCATGGTCTCGGAAAATTTATCCAGGCAAATTATTTTCTTTATCTCATGACTATGTGCATATTTATGTGTTCGCGTATATAGATACACCGAGTTGAATGTATAGATGTGTGTGTGTGTTTTGAGGAAGAGAGGTTGCATGCGAAACGAGGGAGTCTAGGAAAAAGTGAATTTTTGGGTTTGCATTTATAGCATATATATACTTAGGACGTGTTAATTATGGGATTAAGGGGGATAATCACAGGTGATTATCATTTACGCGGTTGTCGTTTTCCTAACTCCGTTATGTGTTTCTCCTGCGTGGAATGACGTTTATGCCCCTCTTGGATTAAGTGGCTGCTTACGTGGCATTTTCAGATTTTTTGGAAATTGGAATTTTTAGTCTATCGGGTCTTCTGCCAGTTATTATTTTGGAAAAAAGAATATATATATATATATATATATATACATGTATATGACGTATGAATCAATTATATTATTACTCACGAAACGATAAATGTGATGCCAATGATTTATAAGAAATTTAGATTCTGACTGGATTTTATTCGTTATTGTTGTGTGACAAATCAAGATATATTTGGATTACTAAGATGAAAATAATATCGATCTATTGAATCAAAATGAAAATATGTCTTTTTCTAAACGAAAATATTGAATATTAATTTTAGGAAAATTTATACAGTTCACTATCTACTTTATGTTAAATTCAAATTAATTTTATAAATATAATGTATAATAGCTAGCTCCAATAAAAGATTTAAAAGGTTTTGTAAACAAGAATAATTAGTGTTTTTGTATAGAAAGTAGATAAAATAAAGAAGGCTCTTGTCTGAATTCTACAATTTGTCAGCATGCAATTACAATAAATCATATAACAAATGTAATAATACTTACAATCTATGCTATTGTCTATTCTGTCTAAATCATACATCAATCACGTGACAAATTTAATTTATTCGTCATAGAATTAGTATCCCAATTCAAGCGAAAAGTTCCCGTACAACAAGTACCGAGTCTTAAGTAGTAAGAAATAGAAAAAACCATTTACGAACAAGAACCAACAAAACCCTGATAATCTTGTATTGGATCCAACTGAACTCGATCTCAATTATGCAATCCTTTTCTCTTTTTATTCTCAATAAAATGCGTGAATAAAAAACTATATTTTTTCTTCTTAGTAAAAGGGATATGTACGCTGCCACTATAAGAATGTATTTCCTTAGAAATAAATTAGATCATTATAACGAATTTTGTCTATGATAAATTTGTTAGTAAATATCTTGTCACTGATTATTTTTTTAATTCTGTTTATATTAAATTTCATCATTAGTCTATCACAAATATCTTAAATATATGAAAAAATCTCTTCATCATAATTTTGTATACGAGATCTTTTATTTCAAACCGTGTATCTTTTATCCCAATTTATGAATCTATGCCAAAGTGTAAAAATCTCATTATAAGTATGTAATTAATGAAGTAATCTTATACACGTGGCACAAATGTAAATTATGAAATGAAAGATGAAATATCATTTTAAAATAGAATATTATATCTGACTTTATTTTAATGACTTTATTTTAATGGGTGTGGAAAGTTCAAATATCTCTATTAGATTATTAGTTGTAACACATGCTTAGTTGTTGGTCTTTAAGTTACACATTTATCCTTATCGAGCCCATTGAACAAAATATTGGAGATAAGTTTACGATATACATGTTTGTTTAGTAAATTGTATATACAATTTAATCTTATGTGTTTGAATCTCACACACACACACACACACATATACTAATGGTAAGTTTTTTTTTTTTGGCCAAGCCAAAAAAAAAAAAAAAAAACTTACCATTATATACAATTTAATCTTATATGTTTGAATCTCTCTCTCTCTCTCTCTCACACACACACACATATACTAATGTTAAGTTTTATTTTTTTTAGGAAAAAGAAACTTACCATTAGTATATGTGTGTGTGTGTGAGCGCGCGCGATAAATGAGATATAATTTAATTTTTTGTTCAAAATTTTGAATAAATATAAAATTAAAAATTTATTAATTTTTTATTTAAATATATATGTTTAGTTGTATTATATTTATTAGATTCATAAAAGATGAAAAAATAAAATTCATATCAAATTAAATCATATAGTTGAAAATAAAAATAAAAAAAGAAAGTCAAATGATGGATAAGGAGAGGACATAGGAAAGATAAATATAAAAAAATAATAATAATATTAGGTTGAATAGATAACAAAAAAGAAAGAAAAGAGAGATGAGATAAAAGATAGGAGAAAGAGGGAAAAAAAAAGTCCATACCAAAAATACCAAAAGTGATTATTAGATGATGTTGATGCTTTATAAAAAAATATAAATAGACAAGCTCGTTAATTTATGCATGTCATCTTTGCACAAGGCCATGCTAATCTTCAAGGTATCGTTTCAATTTTATCAGATGTCCTTGAAGGGACATATATACGAGCTCCTCAATATAAAATAGAATCCAGGATATTTAATCATATATATATTTATATATATATATGTTAGTGACATCCGTTCGATAAATTCCAAGCACACAAAAGCTGCATAAATTTTTATTTGCAAATGAATTTGGAATTGTTTTTAATTCTAAAATACTCTTTATTGAGAAAAATTAAAATTAACAAAATGGTAAGCATTTGGATGGATATAAATAGGTGTCATTCGGGGCACGAGTTGGAGACATGCATGCAGGTTATACTCTCAATAGATTGTGTCTTCTTCGCCGCTTTCACCAACCCGCCAACCCCCACTACCAAAAGGTATGTGCATACAAAAGGTATGTGCATATGTGTGTGTGTATATACGTATGTGTGTGTATATGTGTGTGTGTGTGTGTGTGTGTAACTTGTAACGCTTCTTTATCTGCTTTTTCTTTAATGCACATTGACTTCGTGTTTGCTTTTGGTTTGTTTTGTAGCTTATATTAATTATATATGTCTTCAGTTTACGTCTTTTTTCTGAATAAATATCTCATCCTATGTTTGCAGGTACCAAATTAGAAATTTTTATTTGAGTAATGTAATTAGATTTTATAAAATATTAAACGTATTTTTATTATTTTGAAAGAAAATTTTTATTTTTTAAAAAAATACATATAAAATTTAATTCAATATTACCATTCCATTTTACACTTCAACCCCCTAACTCCGTCCCCACACGAAATATGCTGGTATACTTATTTAATTATATGGAATTATTCTTTCACATTATGAGTAAAAGTTATGTTGTATTCATCTTGACAAGTAGGGCCGTCAGTGGAGCGGATTTTAATTTGAACATGATTCGAGTTTGAAGTGAATTTTAACACATTTAATCGATTAAAATATTCGATGGGTCGGATTCAATTATAAATATCCATAATTTGAAATAAGTGGATAAAATATAGAGTCAAGCAATCCAACCTGTTCAAATTCCGAATCCAAACTTTAGGTATTCTTTTTAAAATCAATAACCTTATGTATATAATATTAGTAAAGAAATTCAAATAGAATGTAATATGCAATGCATATAACTAATAATATACTATTTTTTATTGAGTTGTCTTTTTTAACAAAATAATGTATAAATAACATATATGTTCTAAAATATTTTTGTACTTTTCTATTTTTTAATTTTTACATGAGCTATAATTTTTTAATTGATTACTTGATGTGAAAATTTCAACATTTTGAATTATTATGCAGGTCAGATTTCCTTATCGGGTTTTGGATTTTTATCGAATTCTTATTGACTAATAATGAATATAAATCCTATAAAATTCAAGTCCAATTTAGCTTCAATTTTTTTAGATTTGATCCAAATTCGATCCGTGGACAGCCTATTGACGAGATATCATGTCAATAAATAATTAAAAAAGAAATTAAATAAAAGGAGTTTATTCAAATTGTTGGATACTTATTATCATTAGTCTTTTTTGTGCAACACGATCTCACTTCAATGAATCACTTCTCCTTACTGGGGCACACAAGTAAGCCCACTGATCAGGCCTACTATAGTAAAGATTAAAGTACTGGGCTTATAAGGCTAGGCCCACTAATTTTCCATATAAGCCCGGAACAAACTTGGGCCGGAGTCCATCTCTCTGCACACCATCAATATATATAACCTAAAATGAGCATAGATTTATATAACCATTCATCAACGGATACTGCTTCCCAAATTGGATAAAAGTGCAAATCGATAGTTGTCGAAGTAGGAATAATGGCACCTAAGATAATATTGTTTATGTAAAGTAGAGATTCAAAAATAGATTCACGAATACCATCAATATCTACTGGAGGAGTAGTAATAAAGGCAAGTTAATAAGGTAGGGATTATCAAAACACCAAACCATCCAATGTAAAGACGGCTTTCGGTGCTAGTTATCCAGTTACAGAAGTGGCCCCATAGGCTTTCGATGCATATGCAAAATTAAAAAATATATGATTTAATTATGTATTTAAATTTTAATAAATTACATCATAAATATTTTGAATTTTATATATGAATACGTTTTAGTATTTATTAAATTTATAATAAGTGAAAAGTAAAGTAATTTATTTAAAATAAAATAAAATTATATGATTAGAAAAATAATGAAATATGAGAACCAATAAAATATTAAATAGTGTGATATGAGATAAAAGAAAGAGAATATATTGAGAAAGTAAAATGAAAAAAAACAAAACGTTGAATTGGAGGAGATAGATAATACGAAAGGGATTGACATACCAAAACCGCTGACAGATCAAGGTAGTTATTCAATAACCCTCTCCCTTTATAGAATAGTATAGATGACAAAAAATCAAATGATATTATTAAAATTTTTGTTAATTATATATTCCATTACTAATTAATTTTTATTAATAAAATATAAGTGATGATAATAATTTTTATTTTTCACTATCATAACTTAAAATAACAATACTTATCAACTTTAATTGTCACTATTAACAATTAATATATGTCACACATGTATACGAGCCCGTATGGATGGGCTTTTCTTAGAGGATAAGCACTTATTTTTTGAAAAATTAAAAGCATTTCAAAGTAAAAAAAAATTATGTTTGGGTGGGCTTTTAAAAAAAAATTAGAAGCTAGAAAAAAGTCAAAAAAACAACTTTTTCTAAAAGCTGCTTAGAGTAGTTTCAAATTAAAGTACATTTCAAAGCATTTTTAATCACTGTATCCAAACACAAAACTATTTTACTTAAAAAAACACTATTGTAAAAAGTATCGTTGAAGAAGCACTTTTTTTTAGCCCATCCAAATGGAATCCATATTGATAATAAGTCACAAAAAATAATATGTTTAGCTATGATGCGTTACAAGAATTTTATTTACTAAAAAAAAGGTGACAAGAATTTATTGAAATTAGCGTATTATTATACATGTGCCACTAATTATAATTAGTATAAGATAAATTAAATGCAATTCTTGTCATAATTAATCTCTTAAAATTCATTATTGTGACAGGGTGAAATTTTTTGTCATATATATTGTATATAAATAGTGACCTTTTAGCATGGGAACTTAATATTTTATCACTAGTTATTATTTTTCTTATCCTTAGAGATAATCACATTAGCTAACCTTCCCTACTCATTTGTGCATTAGGCACTACGAAAACTTTTCTAAGATAAGACTATTCAAAAATTCTCCTTATATTACACTAAACAGTAGGGATAGCAGCGAGGCACGTATGGAACGGGTTTGGTCAAACCCAGGACTCACCCCGTCGGGGATTTTTTGGACCTAGGCCCGGACTTGCCGGGTCTGGGTTAGACCCAGCAAACCCGATTATATTTTTAAAATAATTAAAATATATATATATCTTTTTAAAAAAATTGTTATTTTTACGACTTTATAAACAAAAAAAAGTAATAGCATTACTAAATCACTAATTATTTACAATTTTTTATGAACATATTTTAATTTTTTAAAAAATAAACATCGTTATCGCATATTTATTTCCATATATTTTGAAATCATAACTTGATTATTAATGTTATATAATTATTTTTATATACAAGAGTATTATATTTATTTTTTTAAGTAACTATTTATATAATATATACTTTAATGTATGAAATATAGATGTATATTATATAAATTTATATAAAATAATAAATAAAAATATATATAAATTATTAACCGGGGCGGGTCAGGGTTTTAAAATGAAGACCCTGGACCCACCCCGGACCCGATTAGGAGCCTTAAAACCCATCCAATTAGGTGCAGGTCCCGGTTCGGGTCCAACCTGATCCCATTACCATCCCTACTAGATAGAGAATTCCTCTTTGAATATCAATCAAATTTTATTTTTGGTACAATTTACTCTAAATTCTAAATACTAAAAGAGTAGATTTTGAAAATACTAAAGTATATATATTTTGAAGTTTGAATTCATTCGTAACTGCTTACTTCAATTTATTTTTATATATTTTTTTGAATACACAACAAATATATCAAATTGAAAATCTAGAATAATTTGCCCTAGCACCCAAGATCGATGTTAGTGGCTGGAGCCAGGTCGGGATGGCCCGACGTTAGCTCATCTATGTTGTTTTCACCATATAGTTCTAAGTTAACCCTTTAAAAACTGCTCAATCCATAACTGTATATAATTCACATACATGGGGTGTTTGCTATCAACATAAAAAAACACTTTTTCTATTGCTAAAAAAAAAAGAAGCAAACAACGAGTGTTTTGTTTTCCTATTGTTGGTGAAAAAATTTAAAATAAGCTAAAAGTTAAAAGCACTAGCTTTTAAATTGCTTTTTCGAGCTTCTAGTTAATTATTTTTTTGACATCTAACCACTACTTTTAAATTTTTCTTTTCAAATATTATCTAATTTTACTATTCCAACCTCTTATAACTTTCTTATTACTTTAACTTTTTTCCAAAAATACAAACATTTGCAAACATCCCCATACTCTTGTAGCTAGCTAGCTGGGTTCAAGAGTTTTATAGTGGTATTAATGCAATTTCATGATTTCATAAGTTTCAAGGAAAATTTTTGCTTGAACCCTACTCAACTACACCCAATAAATTATATTATAAGAACACTTATTTTAAAAACATACATCAATTATATATTAAGTGTAATTCACTCTCTACTCAATTAATATTGATTCGATTCAACTTGATTTTAGCTAAAATTTCCAAAATTTTTCAGTACGTTGTGCTATCTTTTGGGATCCCACTTAAGTGAGTTTCTTCTCTCTCTCTCTTGGTTGGTTCATTTGGGCATCAATAAAATCGTCACAATGAATCAAGCCTTGATGGCGTAGATGTTACATTCAATAATTATAAGTACGTAGCCAGCAAGCCAAGCTTGGGAAGATGATATATGCAGAGAATAAATGCCCTTGAAGCGAGAATATTAATATATATATATCTGCATAAAGGTGATCAATTAGGAAAGCAACCTTAAGCCACACTTTATATGATTGCATCAATGCTGATTGCCTGATAAAAATGACAATTTTTGGATTATTATAATTCACATCACATTCTGGATTTATACAGGAAATTCTTGAAAAGGTTACCGTCCACTACAACAAATTTTAGGTTTAATAACAAATATTTTTATTGTAAAAAGGGCACTATTCCGTTGCAAGATCTATTAATAATAAAATATTTTCGTTGCCAGCTTTATAAACAAATCCTCGTTACTAAAAGTTCATTACAACGAAAAGTTGAATTCGTTATCTATACATTGTATATAGGCAACATTATTGATTTCGTTGTTAACTTTAGTATAATTGGTAACAAATAATATTATCTCAAAAACTATATGTCTTTTGTTGGTGAAGATAACATTTTGTTGCTAAACGTCATATTATGAAGTTAGCATTTTATAGGATTTATAATGATATATTTTGTTGCAAAAGGCTTTATCTTTAACAACAAAACATTCTATGCCTCAAATATTTTTTGACAACAAAAATATTTGTTGACAAATACTTTTTTCGCAATGAAACTATTTGTGCCTAAAATATTTTTTCGTTACAAGTATTTTTCGTCCCGAAAAGCAACTAAAAATCAATTGTGATTCGAACCCTCAGTTAAACACCCTTGCTCATTACGCGACTCAAACTCTCAATGGCACCATTTATGCTTGTCGTGATTTAAACCATAATTTGAGCCTTCGCAAGGGAACAAGCACGCGTGGACTAATATGCGCTAGCCTAGAATCAAGCTTGGGTGTCACATGAGGCATGGAAGTTTGCTTTCTGCTAGATCATGTTGATAATTTATTTAAGTATTATTATATTTTTACACTTATTAAATTTTGATAAGATTATAAATTTATTATTTTAATATTATGAAGTCATTACTTATCTTTAGTTTGTACAATTTAATAGCTCAATTTAACAAATAATTAAGCTTAGGTTAAATTATCAATTTATTAAAAAGTTCAACATTATTAATTTAAGTTAAAAATACCAAAAAAAATACATATCCTCTATTAAGAAAATGATGAATTGATAGATATTTTTTGCATTGCTAAATTAATTTAAGAGCCTATTAATTAAAAATTAATTTCATTAGCCTTTTAAACATAGAAAAAAAAAGTTATATGGTTTTAATTATTCTCCTAACTATTTTAACAATTTACCACAAAATTTTTGATGTCTAAAAATATTAAATTATTCGCAACAAAAATTTTTGTGGTAAAAGTGTTTAATTATCTGCAATGAAACTTTTCATACTAAACGCACTCACCAATTTGCAATGAAATATTTCTAGCACAAATGTACTAAACATTTTACCACGAAATACTTTGTTCACAAAAGTTCACAATTATTGCCCAACAAAAAATGTAGTTTCTAATTTATCAATATATTTACAACCCTATATTTTGTTGCTTAATAAGGTACAAATGCCACAATTTTTTTCGTTGTAAAATTTTTTATATATTGCCACGATAATATTTTGTCGCCAATTACTTAAAATTATTATCAACAATAAGTTTTGTTGCCTAAATATATGTATAACCTACAATTATATTTTGTTGCCAAAACAACAATATTAGATACATCTTCATGTTTTTCCTAAAAAAATTATTCTGTTGCAACCAAATATTTTGTTGTGAATTGTAAATATCGTTGTAAAATAAATTACAAAAATGACACCCTAGAGAAATCATATATTTGGCAACAATAAAAGTTTTTGTCCTAAAAAAATCATTAATAAACAACAAATATCATTTTTCATTGCCAAAACATAACTAATTGCAACGAAAAAAATATTGTAGCAAAAAAATCATTGCAAATTTTATAATTTATTGTAGTGGTCCTTTTCATGTATAAGAGAAACTCAATTATGCACATGATATTTCATCACACAAAAGCATGTAATATTGTATTGTAGCAACAGTGTGTCCTAAAACATGCATCTTATAACTCCTCCAAAACGCAAAACCCTTATCGCAACGTGGCGCAATTTAGGACCAAACGTTAGGCTTTGGAACTCTAGAGGGCTTCTGTGCATATAGTACTTTGTCCTGTAGGTTCAAGATATAGCTTCCACATGTGTAACCCTTTAACTCACATAATATTTAGCTATCGGTATTCCGATCGGCGAGAGGCTCTGATACCATTTGCCACGCTCTAGGTTTACGAGCCTATTGGATTTGAAAATTGAATTATGCCACATGACACCCTTAACGTTTGTTTTTATCTTAAAAACAACACCATCCATTGGTTGCTTGAGATATAAAAAGGTTCTTTATCTATTAGTATTAGGGGACAATTGTAATTTCAGTAGAGAGATGTTCTGGTAATTGAAGCAAATTTATGACTTTCTTTTAATTATCCCGTGTTCATTGAATGCATCCTAAATTTGACTATGAACAACTTACTCAAAAGGGATATTAAATAAATACTTTTGAGTTCTTTGATCCAATCTTATAAAGCAAGTCACTTTTCTTTGTAAATTCCATGTAGAATATGAATGTCACATGGGTGGCCCCGGGGGGGGTGTTGAAATTAAAATTTAATAAAATATATAAAATAATTTCTATTGTGTTAGGAAAAATTTTAATTTGAATTTGATAAATATTATTGTGCTTGTCTTATAATTGATAACTCTCTTTAAAATATACCTTAATAAGCTTGCAAGAATAACTCACATACTATGTCTACGTGATTAACACTCTTTTGACCGAACACAAATTGAGCAAGAATTTTTTCATTTTAGGCGATGAAATTTTAATTAATTTTGATAAGGATTAAATATAAGCAATAATTTCATATAGGTGCGGTAGTAGGAGGGGGCCAACAGATGACAGCCCCTTCTAACTCCGTCTCAAATACTGTGTGAGCTAACCACCTCACAATGAAAGAGTTTTATTTTGAATAGAACTTAGGCAATACTGCTGCCGAAAATCTATTCGTTGCATAATAATTATACATAACTAATATTCTACGCTGGTAGAAATATTTGCAGACATACTTAAAAGTTCTTACACTGGCCACACGCCCCTTTCCTTTTACTTCATCAAATAGAAAGGAAGGTCGATTTATGACAATTGTCCATATGTTAATGTATTTAGGTGACTTGAATTTTGGCCTACGGCACCGTAGATGCTAGTATTGAGAGACTTGAGACGTAGGATATTGCTTTCACCATCACATGGTCCGAGTTGTTTCGGAAAGGGAAAAAAACACAACCCATCTCAATGTGATATATATATATATGTATGTATATATTGGTGATGTGAAATTCATTATATTTAAGTGATAAATGGGAGATTTTATGAGTAGTTTTCTAGGGCAGGGTGTGGGATTCTTATTATCAACATAGGAGAAAGTGTTAGCAAAACAGAATCAAAACTTGTGCCAGGAAAACCCATAATTATCAGCCGTTCTGATCCCATTCCTCCAACCCTACAAGCTTTTTTGGCTGCTTTAAACACACAAGAATCAGATGTGACCACACATCTTGCAGGAACAACAGCCAAAATAAATAATTAAATAAGACATTCTA
The DNA here is from genome assembly GCA_026212405.1 of Petrea volubilis. NCBI lineage: Eukaryota > Viridiplantae > Streptophyta > Magnoliopsida > Lamiales > Verbenaceae > Petrea > Petrea volubilis. Next base: position 2,403,400 of record CM047871.1, on the reverse strand, counting down.
ACCAAAAATAATAAATAAATAAAAGGATATACATGTTGGTTGCTTACCGTGAATGCTAATCTGGACTCATCACAAGTCATGCCATGTGTCTCATGAGAATGATTAGAATTTTGAGTCATTGTGTCGGGTCAGATTCGATCATTATAAAAAGAAATAAATTTTGGCCCGTATTGAAAAAATATCTTTTTGGCATGAAGGCAAGATGGGTAATGAACACCTGTTAATCCGTATCACTACTATTAACAAGAAACTACGGTAAAAATAAAACGTTTAGGGAATCAAGTTTTTTTCTTTTTTTGGACACCAATTCCTTTTTTGTTTACTAGAATCATGTATGCCTGAATCTTTTTTGTTTCTTTAACACATCACATTTTAACCATAAAAAAAGACAAGTTTTATGACTTTATTTGAAGTTGTTAAAACCATATTTTTGATTCAATATCTTAATACTTTGAAAGAAAAACCTTTCACGTTTGGCTAATTAGAAAAAAATTCTAATTATCTAGTGAAACTATATTTACCACCCTGATGGTGGCAAAATATCGATGGATAGGTATCGAGGAGCTTTTCTCGAGGTGTGCTAGAGGTCCTCCTGCAAAAAGAGTAATTAACACACGTGAGATTAGTCAAATTTTATTTTCATAATAGGTTTTTTGCTACTCAAATCAATATTGTGATGTTTTAAGTGAGCAGAAATAGATGAAAGAGATGAACAAGAAGTGTTAAGTGAGGTTTGGGTTGCATGCCTTACCATCTAGCTTGAAGGGGTGTATATATATAATATATGTCTTGCCCATGATGAGACGTGTTTGATGAGAATTGGATCCATTAAATATCAATTAAAAGGCAGTAAAGCATGTCAGTTGTCGTTACCTTTTGTTCTTGCGGACCACTCATTAGATTAGTTTATCATACTTAACAGTTAATGAGATTGAATATTGACATTAAATGCATAAGAGGTATTTAATGCTAAAAATATTCATTATGCCATTGCATATAGAACTGATATGACCTCCACAACGACATCAATGGTGGTTGGTGAGCACGGACATATCCTTTGTCACAGTTGCACAACTATCACGTGCTAGGAGAGCTTTTGAATAAGTTTTCAAAGTGATGGAATCCCTCAAGGGATCGCGGACTCTTAATTTCAGTCTTCAACCATCAATCTTCACTCTTAAATCCACAGATCTTTGAGGCATTGAGCCTGAGGACGATGGGGGATCCCTCAAAGCGAACCCTCTCAAGGGCACTCGTCAAGGATGGCTCTCGATAGGTCTCTCAAGGAATACCTTCGATGTTGGGGCTCTCGCCTACAAGGGCAGATCCCTCGAGAACCCTGCTTCCTTTTCGATGATTGATGTAAATAGAACTTTATGCCTTAAGTTATTTTGAGACTTTATGTATAGGACATATCATCTATAATCATGTTGTGAAGATGTGTTTGACTAAAGTAGATGTATACGGCATCACACACTTAACATTTGTTTTTATCTTATAAACACCACCAGACATTAGTTGCGTGAGACATAAAAAAAAACTTTATCTATTAGTATCAGGGGGTAATTATAATTTCAATAGAGAGAAACTTTGGTAATTGAAGCACATTTATGAGTTTATCTTCTGTTAATTATCCCTATTTCGAATTAAAAAAAAAATCTCCATATTTTGATATTCTGTTTTTTACCTTCGAAATATTTATTAAAAATTTGAAATTATTTATTTATAAAAAATGAAAAAGAAAGCTGTAAAATACCCCTGCTTTTTGATGAGCAGCGGTGTGGCAGAGGAATAAATGGAGAATCTCGTCACCAACACTTAATATCTTCTTTTATAACAAAGCTCTGCTGGAATTATTGCAGAAAGGGGAATGGAAGGACAAAGAAACAAGACAGGATTTGACAATGGACCATTTCTCCCAAGTGAAAAAAAAGATCATCTATCAATCATCATTTCGAGTTTTTTTTTTTCTATATTTTATTTCTCATTGATTCTCTTGTTCTTTTTAGGTTACTAAATTGCAACTTCTTTTATTGGTATGTTCTATTCCAAATATATATTCCTCTTCCACCAAAGTCCCCACTTACCCTTTGCACAAAGCATATATAATAGTTTTCACAGTTCAATTAAATGCAAGAGTATATGAAATTGAAAATATTGTTGATATAAAAAATGAAAATTTAAATATGATTTATGTGGTAATGATATTGGGGTTGGAATCAAAAAATGGGCAAATTCAAAATAGTAATAGATAGGTTAAGATAAGAGTTGTATTCTTTATTTTTAAAATGAATTTGTCACATACAAGTGCTCACGGGTTTTCGAAACTCATATTTCAAAATACAATGACCGATTTTCCTTATATAACAATATTACAAATCTAAAGAATTATCAAACGTTAAGTACTTAAAACTTCCAAAACTAGTCAAACGAGATGATAGAAATCATAAAACGATTTTTTGTTGTATGTAATTATGGTGAAATGAAGAATTATTTATAATAGTACAAAAATCTTGGCTTTTCACAAAGTAAATATGAACTTTGGGATCACATTCGTTGAATGAATCCTTTCATAGATATGTTAAGCCTGGACGTACACATTCAACATATTCATTTTTTTGATTTATTGAACTTGAACATACCCTTTCATCGAGTCACAGTCTATTCACTCCGTTAATTTAAATTTTGAAACATTGACTTTGCATTCATATGTTGAGCACTAAAGGCTAAAGCTAATAGTTATGTAACTTTTGGGTCTGTTTAAGGGAAATCCTATGAGATTAGGCTCATTTTCACAAAAAATATATGTGGTATGTAAAAAAACAATCCTTTTGTGTTTGATTCGGTATTATAAATACCCTCAAATTGCAAGTTGGAATTGTAATATACTCTATGTTGAAATTAATTGGTGGAGTTAAGCATGGTCTTAACACAAAAAAAAAAAAAAATGGTATAATTAGAATTACTACGACTTCAAAGACCACAAGAGCTTGCAAATTTGAAGGTGGGAATTTTGTCTTGTCATGACATTTGGCAAGAACATCGTGCTCGTGCATGGAGTTGATATATTCACGGCAGGTCTTGAAAGCTTTGTAAAAACAGCTCGAGAGTTGACTTTTAAACCCTATATTTGAGATATTTTCCTATTTCTTCTTTTTGATAACAGTTAACTTCAAAAAATTTGGATTTTTACTATTTCTGATACAAAAGTGTGTTTTGTTTAATATTTTAACACCAAACTTAAATTTATTTAAAAATGTCGACTTCCCTAAAAGTCGACATTCGGTTACTTTTTAAATAAATTTAAGTTTGGTGTTAAAATATTAAACAAAACACACTTTCGTGTCAAAATAGTAAAAAAGTCCTCGAAAATTTCACACCCGTTTAATGAATATATATCTGAACGACCGAACCCAATTGAATTGCAAATCAATCAATGAAAGTAAGAAAATATAATAAATTAAAATGTTGATATATATATATATATATATATATATAAATTGGGACATGAGATGCTATCTACTTCGGTATATATTTAATTGGTGTATTAATCATTGAATTTACATATGATGATATTAAAAGATAATATTGTGACATTACTATGTACAATCCAACAGTGTATATACCAATTAGGGCATATACCCAAATGTGTGGCATCTTATGTCCCAAAGTGAAAATATGTGACAAGAAAAATACCACACACACACACACATATACATATATATATATATATATATATATATATATATTCATAAAGCAACAATATCGTCTTACAAGTCATAGCTGCTTGGTGTATTTGATTAGATTTTTAATCTCTCTCTTCTTTCCTCTTTACTCTTTATTCTCCTATCTTTTCTTTCTCCCACTAATTATTCGATGTTTTTCTATTCCTCTTTTCTTCTTTCAGCTATTCAATCTAATTCTATATATATTTTTATTTATTTTAAATTTTATAATTAAGTTCTATTTAAACTTTTTATAGTTTTTGTGATAAAAATTTATATTCTACATAATAAATTTAAATATATTATTAAATTATATTTTATTTTTATTTTACACAAGTAACGAATTATGCACTTAATTATCGCTAGTATTATATAATGTAGGTTAATCACGTCTAAAAGTTTTTAAAAATGGCAAATTAATACACAATTTAATAATGGAATAACAATTTTTTTCTTATGATCAAAACATCCTAGTACGTGGAAACTCAAATAGAATACAGCTATACATAATGGGCGAATAGGATTTTGCAGCTCCAGTTGTAGGATCATTCCTATAATTATTTTATTAATTAGTTAAACAACAACAATTAGTGAGCTGTCCCTTCTTGGATATGTGCCTTTTGAGTGATTTGAGGGTTTTATGCGTTGTTTACGAACATTAATTTAAATCATGGGGACAACGTAGTAAAATCATATATGTGCTTGCCCTTTTTTGGCGGCAAAACTTTTCATGTCCAACTTTTGTTTCTTCTTTGGATCAATTCTATCCTATGATGCTTGGCATGGATAGGATACAATATAGACACGTGTATGATAGGATAATTTTTATAAAATTTAAAGTATAATATAATAAAAAATATCGATATTATATTATTTTTGTTAGTACATATTGCATAGATTAATAAAAATACCAATACAAGTGACGTCACATCATGGGGTCGAAAGTTGGTTGGACACTAAGATTGTCTTCAAACCCACATAATGTACTTGGAAATTGAACTTTAAAAAAATTCGTTCAAGATGAATACTGAATAATTACATTTGAATTTTTTGATTGAACTATAAAATGCTTCACTTATCATTATTTCTCGATGTGGGAAATTACAAGTAAAAAGAGAAATATGTATGACATACCAATTACAATTGTGGGTGACTGGGCGTGAACTATGTGACTATGAGACTTAGAAATGTTTAAATGTGATTGATAGTGTATTGAATATTTAGTTTTTAAGAATATTTTTTGACAACCCTTTTAATTTAATAAAAAATGAAAGAGATTCTTTTGTATTTGAAATTAACACGTGGAAGATACCATTGTCCAAATTTTTTTATGTGTTAATTTTGAGGCAAATCAAATATTATACGAAATAATGTGTTTTAAGTTTTTCAAGTAAGTTTAACAAATATCTAACATTGCACTATTAAGTTTTCACTTTTTAGAATCATCCAATCACATTAATTGTGAGATTCTTATCTCATGTAAAAACATTAATGAATTTTTATGCTTTAATATAGCCGCGGAGAGAGAGGCAATTAGTATATACTAAGCAACTTTTATTTTGCTCCTTTCGTTATTTATATTTTTATTTTTTTTAGGAAAAATTGTATATAACTCCTCTGTAATTTTGAAATAGTGCTAAATTTTTTTCCATGATTTAAAAATATGAAAAAACACCCCCGTATTTTCGAAAAATCTACACACTTGCTCATTCTATTAAGTTAAAGTTAACGGCGTTAAATTTATACAAGAATACTCGTTATGTCCCTTTTAATAGGAACCGTTAGATCTTAGCTTAATAAATGAACGGTCTAGATTGATATTTGAATATAAAAATATAATATTTAAATAAAAATATAAATTAAATATATTTATATATAAAATAATTGAAATAAAAATAATATAAAATAATAAATACCACACTATACACACAAAGAAAACACACACAGCACACACACGAACACACAAAGAAAACACACACGAACACACACTAACACACACACTAATACACACACAGCACACACACGAACACACACTGACACACACACTGATACGCACACAGCACACACACTAAACACTCAATGAAAACACACACAGCACACACACGAACACACACTAATACAAACACAGCACACACACGAACACACACTGATATACACACAGCGCACACACTAAAAACACAAAGAAAACACACACAGCACACACACTAAACACACAAAGAAAACACACACAGCACACACACTAAACACACAAAGAAAACACACACAGCAAACACACGCAGCACACACAGCGAACACACACAGCACACAGCGCGCGCACACACAGCGCACAGCGCGCGCACACACACAGCACACAGCGCGCACACACAGCGCACAGCCCACACACAGCACACACGCACACAGTACACACAACAGTGAACAGATCGGAGAAGAAAACCCTCATTTTTCGAAGATCGAAAAGGGAATCGGAGCTATGTGGTGGTGGAAAAATTTAAGGAAAAAGATTAATGAGTATTTTTAGTGGGTTTTAGGGTTTTTAATAGATTTTTTTTAATTAAATGCAAATTGTTTGAAATTTGATAAAATTGATTGAGGGGTTTGATTCATCTTGGCAAGATACGTAGATTGGTATTTTCAGTTGTAACTCCGACGACGGTGACCAGCAGCGGCCGCGGAGCAGCGGTGGCGGCGTGAAAGGGTGGTGGTGGGGAAGGAGGAAGGTTGGAGAAGGAGAGGGCAAATTGAAATTTTAATAAGTATGAGGGTTTATTTGTAATTTAAGATAAATACATTTAAAATTATAAAAAAAGGAATATAAATGTCAATATACTTGCATTTAAAGGTGGAAAATGTTTCAATTTCGCAGATGAAGCGTGTGTGATGCACTTTCCGTTAACTTTGGATGGAAGAGGATTTTGTGTAGGTTTTTTCGAAAACACGAGGGTGTTTTTCTATATTTTTAAACCATGGAAGAATTTTTAGCACTAATTCAAAATCATAAGGGATTATATATAATTTTTTCTTTTTTTTATTCTAAATTTAACCTAACAATAGAATAAAATTTAATATGATACTCTGCTGCATTTGATCAGATCCGGCGCCCAAAAACTTATGATATGTATGCTAATTAAGAATTTATGAGCGCTTTATTTTTATTTAAAAATATGACTTCATAACTTTTTTAATTTCTTAGGTTCGAATTCTCTTACGTACTTACCACAAATATCCACGAGTTGTGCTCTTCAACATGGAATGGATGTTACTGTCAGCTTTTATAGTTAATTATGCTTGACTTTTGAAGTAGCCGTACTTATGGTAGTAATGCTTGTGTTGTTTGTCAGATATCTAATATTATTGAAGTTGAATATTTTTTTAATATATATATATATATATATATAATATTATAAATGGCAAAAATAGGTAATGATATGACAGTTACAACTAATAGCATGTCAAGAGACAATATGTACATTCACTAATAATGTTTATTTGGTAACAATAATTTTTTTTTATTTGGTAGCAATAAAGTTTTTTGTCTGAATAATAGTTTTTTTGTAAAAATATTAGTTAGTATTTTAATTTCCACTGTTCATTATAAGTGCCGCAACAATAGCAATAATAAAATTCGTCACAACGATTCATAACAAAAAAATAAAATCATTATATTAATATCTTATTATAAATTAGTCACTAATTATCAATGACTATAATTTTTTTATAATTTTTGTCACCACTACTTCTTCCTCTTGCTTTATAAAAAAATTATGCATTTTGCGGTATTAATAATCAAGCTTAAAAGAATGAGTACACAATTGAATAGTGTAATTTAGCAGTTCGATGCTATGCTAATTTAATTAAAGGTCTCGTGCTCAAATTTAGAAATGTAGTCGTCCCTAGTAGGGAGAGCTTTTACACTTAAGTTTTCCGACTTGTCTCGAATTCGAATTTAGTTGATGCCTAGCTATCGTGTTCAAACCTTGATAATGCAATTATCCTTGGTAGAGAGATCTTTACACTTGAGTGAATTTAATTGGTGCCTGACGCTAGAGTTCAAATCCAGGGAATGTAGTTGTCCTTGGTATGAAGAGTTTTTACATCTAAGTGGTCCGACCTAATTCAAATCTAAATTTAGTTGGTGCCTAGCTCTCATGTTCAAACTTTAGGAATGCAATTTCCTTCCGTAGAGAGAGTTTTATATTTAAGTAGTCTGATTCAACTTGACTCCGAATATAGGCAATATCTTTTGACGTCAGATATTATATGAACAATGACCAATATAAAAAAAAAGAAACAAAGAAAGAAAAAAGAGCATAACATAAATGTGATGCGACATTGAAAAATGAACTATTTTGTAACAAAAATATCCCAATCAACTATTTGTGCTATCCCCATATTCCCCGTGTGTGTGTGTACACTCAAATACGCACACAAAGTGGACCCAACCCCTTCGGCCTCCCCTACTATATATATAAACCCTCTAAATCCCGTTCCCATCTCCAAACACCAAATATCTCTTTCCATAGTCCTTTTCCTCACAAATCCTCCAATTTGAGTTGTATCATAAAGTGATCAAAGAAAACATGCAGAGACAATTAGCTAACATGAGGCAGTCACTTTTTGATCAGGTATAATAATTTCTCAACTTTTTTTTTTCTGTTTTTTGCAAAAAAAAAAACCTATAAATTATGTTAGAATGTATTTATTATAGTTATAGTATGATTAATTTATTTTGTAGGGATATTTGGATGAACAATTTATTCAACTGGAAGAGCTGCAGGATGATGCAAATCCCAATTTTGTTGAAGAAGTTGTTACATTGTACTACAGAGATTCCGCTAGACTCGTCCAAAATATCGAGCAAGCCTTGTAAGTAATTCATATTAGCGCTCTCTCTCTCTCTCTCTCTCTATATATATATATATATATATATGTATATATCGGAATAATTCAATTTAATTGTCTTTTGTGGATCTTCTTATTAGGGAGAAGAACCCTCTTGATTTTACGAAGCTCGATAGCTATATGCACCAGTTCAAGGGCAGCAGCTCGAGGTGTTAACAAATTTTCTTTGTTCTTTTTTTTTTTAATTTAAATAAAAAATGTGTAACACTATCATAATAATTATGAGTACCTTTAAGCCTCTTGATCAAGATTATAAAATCACCCGAAATAATCCCTTTTGTTCCTTTATTTTGCAGCATTGGGGGCAAAAAAGTGAAAATTGAGTGTACACAGTTCAGAGAGCATTGCAGGACTGGAAATGCTGAAGGGTAAATCATTCTTCTGCTCTATCAACACACACACACACACACACACACACTACACACTACACACACACATATATATATGTGTATATATATAATATTATAACATTCGTATTTTTCTTGTTATATATTAATATATAGATGCAAGAGGACTTTCCAGCAACTGAAGAAAGAATACAGCACTCTGAAAAAGAAGCTAGAAGCTTACTTTCAGGTCCCCTTTTTGTTCTAACATCTATCTCAAAAGTTCCTCACACAGACACACACGTGTGTGTTGTTTGTTTTCTAGTGGACACATTCATGTATTGATCTAAATTCTAAATTCTAATACATTGATTCTTTATATATGCAGTTTGCAAGACAAGCTGGGCCTATTGAGAAGGCATGTCGCCCCAAGTAGGGAATATCGGCTCGATTTTTGTAGAAATGATGTAATTTGGTTGTTATGCTTTGCATGTAAATTCATTCACCACTTTTTAACATATATATATATATATATATATGTACATTTCCTTCTCGGATGTAATAAAGGTAAGGGTGTTTTTGTAATTTTGGCATGCACACTTTGATGCATGCCTAGCTATTTATATATAAGCTATCTTTATGTAAGTTCAAAATGTTATCAATGGATGACTTCCATAGTGAATGTTGTAATTTTAGTTATCTTAATCGGAGGTGTCCATATCAAACATTAGTGTTAATTATAAAACCCGTCGCGAAATTAGGCCTATTTTTACAAAATCTCATATGGTATGACAAATTATGAGTACCCCTAATGTTTTTTTTGTTGTTACGAATTTCAAGTGCAGTTAGGGAGTATTTGTAATACGAAGCTAAACATGAGGGGGGTAATTGTAATTTTTTGTATTGTGAGGAATTTTGTGAAGGCATATCTAATTTGCAGGTGTTTCCATAATTATAACTAAAATTATTTGAAAAAAAAAATTCAATATGATATATAAGTCTGTTTAAGAAAATTAAAGAATGCTCATAATTTAACAAAGCTGGCTAATATATGTGTGTGTAATGGAATAAGAGTAGCATCCACTGAATATGGTAAATTTTGAACTATATTACCTACACTAGAGAAACTAATTAACGTACCATATCTGCAAATTAAAATTATTTGATTACACCATTATTTAAGGTTCAATTACAGTCCACTGAAATTAAGTTTTTCTTTTCAGTTTTTTTTTTTTAATTATTATTATTTTTATTTGATAATTAAGAGAAATTACAGAAAGGATGAATATGAAAATAAATTAACGCCGTTGCCGGGGATCGAACCCGGGTCGCCCGCGTGACAAGCAGGAATACTCACCACTATACTACAACAACATGGTTGCATCAGCTTTTATTATAAATTTTAAAATAGAAATGAAAAAGAAGGGTCACTTGTCTAGGCGAATAATGGACTTCGGGAATAAGCCGAAGGGCCAAAGAAAAATATATGGCCCATTACAGAAATGGTCCAACTACTATGGGCTAACCCAAGACAATCTATATACTACCATTCACGTCAACCATAGTACAAGGAATGATACTTTCATAACATTTCAATCAACCTAAATCTCAGGAGGGTAGATGCTACTATCCGGTTTATTTGATGTTAGGAAAGTACTCACTGGGACAGAGCTTTCAACGTTCGATATGTATCAAATGGAGTTATTTATTTTTTTTTTCCCCTCTTTGTTTCCTACTTTAAATATGAATTGTTCTCACAAACTAAACCATGGTTCCATTAAAATTGTGTGCTAAAGTTATTCTCTCACTCGTTTCGAAAATTTTCAGATAAATTTAATAATTTTCTAAAATGAAATGCATCGTTTAATAACTTTCTAGAATGAAATGCATTCATACGATGCTATTAATATTTATTTAAGGACCAAACAAGATTCAATTTTTAAATTTAAAAATTTTCTTAATTTGAAAATTTTTAAAATGAGTGGGAGAATAACTTTAGCACACAATTTTAATGGAACCATGGTTTAGTTTGTTAGAACAATTCACATTTAAAGGAGTAAACAAAGAGAGAAAAATAAATAAATAAATAACTCCATTTGACATGTGTTGGACATTAGAGACTTTGCTCCAATAGGTACCTCCCTAGCATCAAATAAACCCTACTATCCGAGTGGGTTTTTAACTATTGGATTGAGTATTATGACGTAATATATATATATATATATATATATATTAATACTTTTTGATATTATCATATTCAAATTTAATGGCTAAAAATACTAATTGGGTTATACCCATATGAGTACGTAACATGAACAAAATCCTAAGGACACATTTGATAATGGATTTCGCACATAAAATGTTTAATACCTTAAGTGGGGGGTCTCATATTTTGGCATTTTATAAGTGCGTGTGTTTTGGTATGATAATTTTTTTAATATAAATTCTTTAAAAATGTGCACGCTTGATTTGTATGTGTAACATGGTATTAAGGATACAAAAAATTAGATTTTGCCCCCATGGAATACCATTTTTTAGTAATTTCATATGTCAGTTTTAGGAATAAGATGGATACTATACAAGAGTCAATTAAAATGCATGATTTGAAATGCCAAAAACTTAGCTCCTATGTGAGATTGTTATACTATATTATATGACATTCCTAACACAAGTCAGATTACAATTGATCGACTCATAAGAAATTTAATGAGAAATCAAATGCGTTTAAAAATACATTTTAAGATGTCCAAATGCCTTATAAATATGTATAAAAAATGTCCTAAATCTCATATTAGCAAATCCACAAATCTTTTAGCACAAGTATATGAACACATCATCATCCCCAAACAAAGATCTTATGTTCCTAGTTCTATGTTCTTAATTTCATGATATACCCTTCAGATGGTGTTTATAGAAATTAGATTGATTATAATAATATTATGATTTTATTTTTTAGTATTTTTTGATATCATTATATTAAAATTCAATGACTAAGAGCGCACCAATAGAATAATACCTGAATATGATGAAAATTTCTGTTATATTATATGTGATAGTATTCAAACAACAAATTGAGTAAAATGCTAAAATATTGATTCCTAGTATTTCCTCAACACTGTCATTGACTAACCTTTTATTATTTACTGACAAAGAACGATGCGTGTCCGAGATTGCACTAATGATATGCTCACCACAGTCATTTTCACTATAAATAGCGCTAGCCCTGCCTGCTAAACTGAGCACTTGCAATAAAATTGGTGTTTCTACCTCCGAAACATGGGAAGTTAGATCCCACAATTGGGTATATACCTAACTGATATATACACTATTGAATTGAATATGATGGTATTATAATTTCACTTTTTGACGACATCATATTTGATCAAACGACTAATATCTCATGAACCCTGAAACATATACATACAGGAGATATACATATAACATATGATATAAATGTCAATGCATATTTCAGAAGTTACAAATATGACATGAAATTTAAATTCTTGAATAACATTGTTATTTAGGGTTTCTTGAATTGGAGTTCTGAAGTTGCAATCCTTAATTGAGGGATTAATTCCCTCATATGGGACCTCAAATCGGATCCCTCTCAGTCAAATTCGACGACTCAGATGTTCAACTCGTTAATTTCTAAGCAAGCAAAGAAAGAACTCAGGTTCCAGTTCTCTTGCTTCTTGGGATTTTTTTTTTCTTATTAAGTTCTTGCACAAATTATGATCAAGAAGTTAAATTCAGTTCTTTTTTATGCAACAGTTTTGTTATTTGAAGCCAAGAATCATGAGAAACTTGTTGTTCTTAGGGGTTTCTCTTACAGTGGCAGTGAGAGCTCAAATTACAATCATAATTATTTCCTAACAAACACTGTCTCCCATTATTCACTTTCAGGCTATGGATCATCATCATCATCACAACAACAGCATTTTCAATATTAACCTCCACCTCCACCACCACCACCACCACAATCTTCTTCTTACCCGCCCCGCCGCACACCACCGCCTGCTGTCAAAACTCCTCCAGTTTACCACCTGTTCTCTCATTATTCTCTCAGCCAGCCTCCACCACCATCACGACCGCCCCCTCCTCCACCGTCCCATCCACCCTCATCATTAGGTAGGTTTGAAACAGAGGAGGAAAGGAGGTTGAGGAGAAAGAACGCATGCAAAAATCAAAAGGGAGAGGAGAAACTCAAGCAACATTTGAGGGAGTCACAAAATAAAGTTCTGCATAAGGCATATGGGTGATAGAAGGATTACTCCATTACTAGAAAACCGACTGAAGAAGCCGACAAAATTTATATGCAAGATGAAGTACATTTGAACTGCTCATGTGGGGTGGTTGTTATTTGTGTTGCGGAAACGTGATGGGATGGTGTAGAAAAATACTTAAATTTAGGAAAGGGAAAGTGGAGAGGAGAACACAAAATTTACTCTACTCAATCGACATTTCTATTTTCACTCGAACTTTACTAAAAACACGTTTACAACTCCTTTATTCTTTTAATTCTTTCACTCACTACTCACACATTCATTCACTACACACACTCCACACAAAATGCCTAATACATGACCTCTATTTATACTAATCTCCTAATAAGTGATATGACTCTTATCATACTAATTTCATAGGTTGCAAATTTAATTATATAAAATAACTTTTGTAACTCCCGACCGTTATGCCACTACCTTCAATGGCTCTTTGACTTCTCAAAATCAAGATTAATTTCTCATTTCTCAACAATTTGTTTATTGTGATAGGTCTTTACGCCATAACTCTGCCGTTAAGGCAATAAATTGTGTTGGGATCAATCTATATGTTTCAACTACATTGAGTGATCAGCTATATTTCTATAATTGTTTCAGTGAGCATGCATTTCTTGATTTATCTGAAATGTACTTGAGCATTGGATTTCCATGAAAACCATATTAAATGTCTGTAATCTAGTGTAGGTTATATTTTTGCAATGTTTTTGGCGTGTTGTTCGCAGTTTCACTGTTTATTTGGAATGACAGAGAGCATTTAAGGCATTTTGCACGTGATTTGATTTGCAGCAGGAGTGCATAAGATTTTGATAATTTATTGTCTTTTTCCCTTTTTATCGAGTGTCGGGTGGTTTAGCATTTCACATGCTTTTCCGGGAAAATAGAAAAGCAACGACAGCTTACGACAGATGTTGATTATGTGTTGTAGTACATCGGAGTCTGAGTTTTACATTATTTATCACCACCTTATCTACAAGATTGACTGTTAGATAAAACAGACATTAAATATTTAACATCTCTAGCACACCCCCTCATATGTAGGTGGACTTCTTTCTATTTAGCCTTGCATGTGAAACTCTCTCACAAATGACCACGTAAAATTTGAACATAGGACCTCTTGTTTGGCCTGGTATTGGTATTGTATTAAATAACCACCTCCTCTTGAAGTTTAAGCTATTAGAGAGAAGAGAGATCAGATATTTACTATCTGTCACATACAGATTGAGCACTTTCTTGTTAATAATTTCAAGTTCAATCCTGAATCATCCCTGCGCTGCCTCCAATCCATTTAGGTTTAATCATGTCTAATAAGAGTACAAGCCCAAAGGCGTCTTCAACGTTGAGGGAAAAGACAAAGATGTGTGATTTCTTGTGCAATTTTAGGTGTGGGATTTAGTTTTCAGATTTCTAGTTGATATCGCTAGATATTTTTTTCTCGTGCTTCTACATGAACATGATTTATTCAAATGTATCTGGTTTTCAAGAAGGATCTAGAATCCTTGGCTTTGTTGCCTCTCATTCAGTGTTTTTCCTCTATCACTAGAAATGCAACTTAAACTTTTGTTGACTTCAGTAGGACTCTCACTCTTCCTGCATGTGTTACTTTATAAAATGAAAGATTGCGTTGATCAAAGGAGAAAATGTGTGAATGTGGACAAGACATGTTATATGTCGTCAATATATTTTAAGCTGAAATTACTCACTGTAATTTTTGTGCACTTTTTAGGTTTCAGAATGAACTGCCAGATCCATCTGCAAAGGTGAAGTTTTTGAGTATGACAGGAGATCCTGATCAGTATGAGACATTCCTTAACTCAGTGCATATCTCCCCTTAGTATGGATTCAACTAATCAGGTATTGTTAAAGTTCTATGTTGGGGTTTATCAAACTAGACTTCATTAAAAAAAAAGGGTGAATTGCATTAATGACCTCCCCTATAACTATCTAGTCACACAATCTTCCCGTCTTAATTTCAATATTACAAATACCCCTTTTTGATTAATCAAAATTAATAAAAAATGGAAAATTTTGTTAATAAACGTTGAAAGATCATTCATACATACGAGAGCAATTTGAAAAGTTTACTAAAATTTGGATTATTGCATCATTTAACTGTGTGTAATAGTCGATAGAAGGGGGTAACGGTAAGGTGGAAACAAGTTACAGGGGATGTATCTGTAATTATATCTGTTTAGCTATTGTTGTTGAAAGCTCAACTAGATGATTTTGTTGTTACCCAGAGTCTCTGACTGAAAGAAGACTAGAAGAGCCAAAGAATCGAGAGAATCTCTCGACTGAAAAAGTTATGGAGAATTTCAGCACTAGGTTAGTTATATTCCGTTTATATCAGGAAAATTTCAGGTTTCAGGCTTTACGATTAAAATTTGTTTTTATTTGTTGTTTGTAGGGATATGAAAATTCAGGGTATTATGTCTTCATTCGAGTCGTGCAAATCCCAGCCTGTTCATGCAACCAATTGCCAACTAAAACCGGAAAGGGTTCTCCCGCTCTTCCCTTATTTTGACCGGTATAGGCTCTCCTTATTGCTTCCTTATATACTCGACAATCACTAAGCACTTGTAAGCCAGTTACCTTTCAAATTGGCCTTCCCTAAGCACTAAGTGGAGTTAATTAGAAGGCCACCGCACCCTTCATTTTACAAATTTGTTAATTGTTCTGATTTTCTCTCCATGAAATCTCTGCATATTGCTAAAGCTGAATGTAATCCATTAATGGTTCTCACTTCTTCAGGTATGATGGCCCATTTATCGTTTGCAAATTTTGATAGTGCTCCAACCACTGAATCTGATATCTACAGAAAATTAAATGCAGCGGAACGTGTTGAGTACGAATCTAGAGTAAGCTATAATCAGATATTGCTTTAGGTATTGCTTTCTCGACAAAGTTATATTAACTCTACAAAGAACATATGCTCCACTTTGTCATATTGGGAAAGGACTAAAGCGAAATCAAATTGGAAATATATATATATATATATATATATATATATATATTCTTTCACTTTTCAGGCAATTATGTAAAGTTATTTTGCTGTGAGCTTGGACAAAGGGGAGCCCGAAAAAATCTTGGCATACATGGTTCCATCAATTGATGAGGTAGAAGTCTATCAAGTTAAAAAAATATTTATTTCTTCTTTTATGTCCTGTTAATTACTTGGCAGGTGCATGTTGACAATGTGGATGATCCTAAGACTAACCTGGTGGTGTTTGGGGAAACAGAAGCCAAATATTTGGTCGGTGTCTTTTCCCTACTTAGGCTTTTCTAATGACTTCGGGTAAAATGCATGTTTCATCCTGTATGCTGGCTCGTTTTACGTTTCAGACTTCTTCTATATTTATCTAATTTTAATTTAAAATGTCATCATACGCTAGGACTAATTTCGCGTTTTTATATACCCTCTTCCAACAAAGCTAGTGTTAAGGAAGAAGAGGGCGAACGAGGGAAAATCAGGGGTACGTACAATTGTTGTTAATCTTCGTTCTTACTTTCTCATTTTTGTCTTTGAACTATAGCAGAGTCCCCATTCGCTGTTCTTAGCAGGATTTCGTAGCTTCAAAGGGAAGTGCAATAACTTCAAGAAACGGAAGGGGCAGGGCGGTTGGTAGCATGGCTCAACTGCGTGGGATCGTGCAGGGCACAGACGCCGATCATCTTCGCAAGTTCGAGGATGATGTCTGATTAGTTGACTTAGATGATAGAAATATTACAAGAATGAGAAACTACATTTCGTGGTGTACATTTTTATTGCTCCTAGTTTTAAGTTTTCAGGTCTGGCAAACTAGGAGAACTACAATTCCATTCATAAAAGCACCGGTTATGAAGTCCACTCTGTCCTAACCATACAACACAAAGAACAAGTCCACTTTGTCATTCTGGCCATATAACCCAAACTAAGAACAATAATTACATCAACTACAAAGATCAAGACTAGAGTTTTCCCTAGACTCAAGAATCCATAGGACGATTAGCCGAGGCTGCCGGCAGACAAGACAGATATTCGTGTGCCAAAGCCTGGAACAACGTTTTCAGCATTGCATAAAGGTCAATGAACAATCCGCCATATATTTTCCCACCAAATAATAATAATAGAAAAGAATCTCTGATAAAAAGAGACAAAGCATCACCTGCTAAATTATATGGCTTCCACTATATTTTGAGTTTTAGAGACATCTAAGTGGCTCTTCTCTTTGAAAAACAAGACGCTCCTCATAAATCGTCCCGCATATCAGTCTTTCGCTTGGCCTGCGAAGCAAGGCGAGCATCTCTTTCCCTCTCGAATTCTCGGTAATCAGCACGCTGCAAGAAAGAAACTTTGTCCAGATACTGATTCGAACTTTTCTTGTATGCATCTAGTTCTTCTTCCATGCCTTTATTTTCTTCCTTGAATTCACCCCAGTCCTTCTTTGTCTTATCTAGAACACTGAGTTTAGGTTTCTTTTTGATCTGTTCTAGAATAGCATCAACAGCAGAAGCAGCACCCGCTGCACCTTTACCCTTCTCAAGTGCCTCTTTCGAGGCAGCATCAATCAGTTTCTTCACTTCAATATCCTCGCCAGCAAAGTCTCTAACTTCAGTTATCTGCCAAATTAATAAGAAATGATGAAACAAGCAAATAAATGTTCTTCAAAATTATAGAAACTCTAAAACCTAAGAGTACAATTAAATTAAAAAATGAAAAAAGAAACACCAGGGGTAAACATATCACTGCTGTAATATGAACATATATAAAATAAAATAATGGTGCCTATGTAATCACACAACTTGAATATTTCACTAAAACTTGAATTGTAACGTCATTAACCATGTGTACTAATCCACATAATCCAACAATTGCAAGATGGAAATAACTTATAAGAGAGGAATGATGTAACTTTCTGAAACCAAGAAGGTGCATTTGTCTAACTGTATTTAGTTACAGGAAGGGTGCTGTAATTATTGCCAAAATTAAAGCCAAAATTAAATCCAGAAGGCAAAAATTATGGAAAAGCACTCATACGAGAAGCACAGACACACCTCAACTTTCCCCTTTCCTGTTGCAGCAGCAGCAGCAGCAGCAGCATCCTTAACAGCTGAAAGAGCAGCAGCAGCAAGTTTCTTGGCATCCTCGCTGGCACCATTTTGACCTATGCTGGGGCGCTTTTCCAGCAATCCTTGTCCAGGAGATAGGTGTCTTCTTTGATCCTAAACCCAGATAAGTCATCCAGCCCTGAAAGAGGGGGTGGGTGGTTCCTCACTGTCAAGGTTCAGCTTCAGGTAAATAATAGACATATCCTGATAATTTATTGAAAGAGAAGTGGTTCCTTACTGTTGATGATTTCTGTACAGGGCTTTTTTGAGGAGATTTGTTTGAGTTTGGACTCTGGTTTTGTAAGATGGATTTAAGAGTTTTTTCAGAAACTCCTTTATTCATTTGCTGCCACACGGCATCTACCCGAGCTTTTCTCTCTGTCATCACAAATTAGGATACAGGTTGAACGAATTTGTCTTTAAAGAGCTTTGATACAACAACAAATGTAAATCCACCCAAAAGGGTAGCATACTAAAGGAGCAACGTAAGAGTTGGAACAAAGGGACCAATAAAACTAACCTATTTCTTCAGGATTAGCCTGTGAGGTTGGAACATGAGCATCTTCTTGCAAAGACCCTGCTTTACACCCATCCATCTGTTCTACACTTCCTGAGTGAAAATCGGAAAACTTATCTAGGGTTATATTCGGATTGATAGATTTGGAGCTAAGGATTTCAAATCCATAATAACAAATCCTTTTGGAAATGGAGTAGTTATTGCGGACTTGATATCTGAGTCGTTTGAAATCCTTTCCCATCCTTATTTCTAATCCAAATCTTTCAGTTCAAACGCAACCTAAGTGATAAATGAACTGAACCAAACTTCACGAACTCAATTTACAGGCAATGCAGCACTTTAGATAAGTGTTCAGAATGCTTACACATGAAATTAATCCAAAACATAGAAAGAAAGAAAGAAAGAACTTGCTTATACAACCATCATGATTATCCTTGGAGTTGTTAATCTCAAAAACATAGAACATACATGAATAACTATAGCTTTAGAACCCTAGAGAAAAAATCCAAGCACTAGTCAACAATTCCCCATACTGAAGAACAAGTTTTCCAAAACTCACAATTTTAAGGGATGTACTTACAGGTAACTGCCATTCATCTGAAGCTAAAACGGGGAAAAAGTAAGTCCCCTAGAAAGAAAACAAGCTAAAAATTCTGTATGCGTATCTTTTCACTCTTGGACACAAAAAAGTTCAAAACCATAAATTTCCCTCAACACACTATATATACCCAAGCTTAAATTTACATTTTTTTTTTTGACTACCCCAAAATCAGAATATTAATGCATAAATATCTAAAAATTAAAACGCACCAGCCAATACGAAGAAATAAGTTTAAAAATAAAACAAAATTCCGGATTTTTCGAAAAATGAGGCTAAAACCAACTATTCAAGATATGAACAACGAGTTAATTACAGACAGCCGAAATCTAGACTCAATAAAATCAAAATGAAGTAGAACATGCATAGCTTTCGGAAGCGTACCGGTGATGCAGAGAGTGGAATTTGGGTTCGAATCCGCCATAATTGCACAAAGAAATCTCAAAATCTGCTCCGAGTCGCGGCTTTGTTCTCCGTGCGCGCCCTGTTCTTCAGTATTTTTGGTTTTGTATATAACCTATGGGCTTATGGTATATTTGTATAATGTCCCAAGTGGTTTGGAGAAATTTCCAAAAAGCCCTGATAGTTTACAAATAACGAAAAAAACCCCATGCATTCTCATCGAACTAGTTAAAATAGTGTACAAATTTACATGATTTCGTAAAAGAATTAGGACGTTATGGATGTAGGTATATATGGGTATGGTGTGTGTATAGGTGTGTGTACGTGGTATAGTGAGTTTGTGTGAGTTAGTGTGTGCACGTGATGTTAGTGGGTGTGTTTTTTATAATATATATTATTTTTATGTTAGTTTTACATATATAAATATATAACCTATGTTTTTTATATAATGTTTATCTTTTATACATCTTACATGTTTTATGATTTTTATTTAAATATTATATTTTTAAATCCAAAAATCAATCTTGAACTTTTATTTTCTAAATCGAAGATTTAATAGTTTCCAATAACAAGGGTATAAGAAGTATTTTAACATAAATATAACATTATTAAATTTGAACTAATGGCGGGAGCATGTAAACAAATTTTTAGACACACAAAAGCTTTTCGCATATTTTTAAACCACAATATGATTTTATATAATTTACCCTAAATTTATTGGTTTATAACCTTCCATTTCTTTTGCACTATGTCAAAGAGTTCGGACAGGAAACGAAAAAGTACCAAGAATAATTATTTTGATTGCTCGATCATGAAGGAAAGTACTGAAGAAAGAAATATTAAGACAAATATAGTCCAACTAGGAAAAACTCGACTTTCAAAGAACAAAAAAAAAATATGAGAATTTATTTTGAGCTCTCTCATTCTTTAGTGCATGTACGAATTTTTCTTTTGCCAATTCATTTTTCTTAAATAACAAAACAGACGCAAGTTTCCATATTTTCATATTTTATTTACTTTTCTTGGCACCTATTATTTTCTTTTCCTCGCCAATTTTTCACACCAAACATAATATTAAATTAGTCCAAATTATCTCCTTCGGTTTCTCAGATAATAGAAAGAAACATGCATCTATAATAAAGCACAAACCCCCCTAAACTAATTATCTTTGGCATATTTCACGCATGTTGTCTAAATTAATATGTTGAATTAACAAAATCTAAAGAAATAATGCCCCATTATTATTTGTATTGATAGTGCAACTTGAAAGAAAGAAAGGAAGAAGGAAAGCAAAAAGTAAACTTCAACAAGACATGACAAAGCATCTTTCTGAAGACAATGATTACATAAACAACGGAGTAAGAAAAATCTCATGGTATTTACATCAGAAGGTATGAACTTTAATATTACATGTCCAGGTGGACCAGCGAAGAACATCTAAATATACACGAATACTGCACATGTTAACAGTTAGTTGATAGCATCAAAGCTGAGGAAATAATTTTGAAGGTTTAATAAATACACCAGAAATGTTCCACTCTTCATCAAATCTGCAAATGGGAATTGAGGCAAAAGAGCATGGTTTATGAATCAGCCATTCACCTGATGCCAACAAGGAAGAAACAGATCTTACCAGCTTAGCATTGGAAAATCCCTCATATATTTCAGAAATGAAGACTTCTTGATGCAATCGATGCCCTATAATTGAGAAACAAGCATCAATAAATGAAGTCTCATTTCAGATCCAAGTACTAAAATAAATTAAGGTATAATGGAGTGCTTACCAAGCTTGCCGACATCTAACAGCTTCTTGACGAACAATTCGCTTAGGGTCATCAAGTGCCTTTGATGTGGCTCGCAAAACCTTAAAATCATAAGATCAATTTAAAACTTAGCAAGAGCTGCCAAATTCATAATGAGAGACAAATCCAAATTCTACAGAACCTTCGCAAAAGTTTACTTGAAACTATATACTGAACTATTAAATGGCTTGTAGAAATGATAATAAGCATCATACTACAACTTTTCTACCCACATGTGTGCAAACATGTACAAACGAAAAACGAAAGATGACCTGTGATGATTCAGTTAGATTCTCAATAGAGTTGATTCCATTGCATTGAGTGCAGCCATGGACTTAGCTATTTTTTATGCAGGACCAAAAGTATGGAAGTCTATAATCTCGATGAACTTTGATTGAGACCACATTTGACAAAATACCAATAACCTAAAGTGTAACAGAAACGTTATGCAAGAATGTCCATACCTTTGTTCTCAAAGGATAAATTCTTGTATGAGGAAGTTCAGACATAGCAACAAGGCACTGAATTGCTGTTTCTCGGATTGCCTGAAATATGAAGGAAGGCTATTCAGTTATATCTATAATTTGCATCAGAAGACCAAAAACTGTCAATAATCATTCAGTCCTTTTCCTTTTTCCATATTCTTATACCATCATATGTGGGTAGGCTGTTAGCTCAATAAGTTGGTTGACGATGCCGGGAGCATTTTCTACTGCAGCTTCTCGTCCTGTAGCATTAATTGAGTAAAGATTAGAGCCAAGCAGGAAATAATTTCAACCACAATCATTCACAGTTGCAATAATGGCCTTGGGAATTGTTCACCCTTTACTTGGTTAGGGGTAATTGTTGACCCTGACAATTCACACATTTTGTAAAGTGAATTAATAGGGGACCAGATATATCCATCTATCGTTCGCTGTCGAAATGACTTGGTTAACAACTTGGTCAACTAAAAGACTCCAACTTCTTTGAAACACTCCAAAACCTCAATGAACATATCATACGCTTCCCAATAACAGGTCTCTACTCTAATTACATATAAACTCTAGCTAGAAATCTTCATCAACTCCACCAGAGCTTGTTGAGTCTAGTAAAATGTGTAAGAGTGAAAAAGGCATTCCATCATCTAGGAAAGCAAAACAGAACAACAGAATTCAGATCCCTCACAACCACAGCACCATTCATGCCAATAACACAACCCAAACTTTTACATGAGACTCAAAAAAATGCTGGTTAAGAAAAAAAAGAAAGTGATAAAGTATTTCAGTTAGAACTCCAACTAGAGAACAAATCCAAACACATTCCTACAAGAGGATGAGCACTTGACTATTAATAAAACTAGTGTTCAACAAAGGCACATATTCAGTCTACTACCTTTATCAACTTCCCAACTTAGTAAAGCATGAAAAAGAAGGTACTCGTACAATTATATCCAAATAGTTTGGCAGTAAGCACCAGTTACTGTGATGGAATGCACATTTCCCCCACAGTAATGATAAACTCATAAGCCATCAAGCATGCCGCATATTGAATTACCATAATCTTGTTCGAGCAAAAGATTAAATAAAGATTGATATAAATCTCAATGATTCTCTCACCATTTTTCTCCAGCAATATTCCAGATACAACAAGTAAAACACTGTAGATAATTTCCTTGTTTGAAGCCTCCTTGCTCAGCGTGGACAAGCAATCCAACAGTATAGCAACCAGCTGCATGAGAGGCCATATGCATTAAGAAAGTTGCATAATAAAGAAAATATTTAAGTAGGATAACAAAATATAGGAGAAGAAACACTAAAACTGGGCTAACCTTCTTGGCTTCCCCCAAAATGGCAGACAGGGGAGCGTCACACACAACATGTGCAAAGGCCCTGTGTAGCATTGATCTGAAAATGGACATAGGACTAGCTCAACAAGGATATGTACAAGGAGTTCGACAAATTTAAAATTCTACTTAACCAAGATATATAACTTGAGCATTAGCAAAGCAGCCACCAGATAAAGTCAAGTCTATGATCATTGTGGTATATTTATGTACTAGGTATCCGTTTCTACCTTACAGTAAGTATAGAGGAGTCTCCTCCGGTCTTTTTGAGCTATTCCATAAACAATAGTAACCACAGATTTCGTTCTTAAGTTAGAAGGAGGAGAAACCAACTCAGTTGAAAGCATAATGATCACAAGACAACCCATTGAAGAGCGTAAGTTACAATAGTCCACTTATTCACAAACATGTAAACCTAGGCCAAAGTCCAGTGTGGATTACTTGATTTGATTAAAGCAGAGTAATGTAGTTTAGTTGAAACATGTAGTGCGGAAATGAAAAAGATCAATTACCATGTTACAACTCTCAAAGCTGTTAGATTGTCGGTTGCCTCTTTAACATTTTATAATTGAGTAATTCCAATAATTATACATGAATCCAAACTCAATGATTCCTCAACCTAAAAACAAACAAAATTCAAATGAGGCTTTTCAATTGGTCCTAGAAAATCATCATCTAGCATATGAAAGGTTTTGGCAGCAACTGCAGCACAAAATGAATAGATGGCAGTATACAAAGATTAGGACAGATTCAGTTCAAATAAATCAAAACAAATTTTTCTGAAGAAGTGTATATTGGAGTCACATCGATACGCACCTAACAAATGATGATTCAGATTTTATTACCAAAGATGACAGAATTGGCATAATAGTGCTGTAAAAGCGCTGCTTGTAGAGTGGTCGTATAATTGCATGATATGTTCGATTGAGACACTCTATAGAGTCGCTCATAATGATATGAAATGCATCTCCTGCACATTTCATCAGCTGTTGCATGCCTTCCTCATCAAAAACTTCGACAGGCTTCTGGAACTCTTTTGAGATCCCAGCTTCATGATCCAACATCAAGAAACTCAATAAAGCCATTGTTATATCTTTTACCTTCTCATAACCCCTCATAACTAGTCCTTTACCGATCCAGGCTAATCCAATAACTGTGTTGGTCTGTGGTTGTATCCTTAAGTTATTAAGTCTTAAGCTACTGAGATTAATCCCACTGCCATCATTTCGAGAAGTACTATCATAGCAAGGTGTCCCCAGAAGACTACAAAATATCATGTCCATAGCCTCATTCAGGCTAAAAGTTCTAGATGAATCCGTTCCTGAGGTTTCCAGAGGTAGCTTGTTAACTAAAGAACCCAATGCATGAGCTGATGGAACATTGCCATTGAGGAGACTTGCTATGAAAAGCTGCAAAATCACTTTTCCATCTGGTATACTTGTTTGAGGACGAAGGGCTATAATGACTGAAGCAAATAATGACACAAGCCATTCACCTCCACCAGAAGAATTGCTGAAATTGCGAGTTTGCAGCAATTCTTCTTCCTTTAGAATAGAACTACCAGATTTAGACCCCCTCAACATAGTACTTGGAAAGAGTACTCTGAAAGCTTTGTTAATAATTATCTCCTGGCTTTCCACTGAACAACTCCCAACAGCCTTCTTCATTGCAGTCATTGTTGCACCAAGAAGATCCTGACAACAAGTCTTGCCATTAGAGAAAGTCCAGTTTAACTAGTTCCTCAAAGAAAATAACAAAATAGGCTGGATATCCCAAGAATTAATTGAGTATGCCTTACACTTGCAATTTCCAGATGACTGAGGTTTGAGGACCTACAGTTTTCGATTTTGCCCCAGATATTAAGAGCAAAATTCAGTGGAATTTCCTCAGGACCTTGAGTCTCAAGAAACCTGAGGCCATATTAATAAACACTTCCAATGAATATCTAGAAACAACAAAAGGCAACTAAGGGTGTAATCAAAATGATCAGAAGAATCATAACAGATAAGAATAACTGGAACAAGATGGGATTTTGAAAAAAACAAAAAGGGTATGATTTGCCAGGTACTGAAGGTTGTACTTGGTTCGACACTGATATGCAAATAAGTACATCAATCTAGGACACAAACTGAATAGATTAAGATTGTAGCTCCAAGTTTGACGACAAGCCAACAGCTCATTTTTTATTCAACTGATTAAGACAATAAGACTAAAATGAGAATTAAACAAGCTTGAAGAGGTATAGAAACTTGATAGTGAAGATGCTGCCAGATACCTGACTTAGAATTGAAAACAATAAAATACCGAATCATTGAAGAAGTTGAGTGCAAAAGTTGGCATACCATGGAAACACCTTATTGGAATAAGTATCAAGAAGCTTGACTGTCAGTTCACCCAATTCATGATTCCCATGATCCTGCATGGATGTAGGGACTCAATGTCAGTGAAGTCTCAAGCTAAATAAAATTTTGCAAGGAAAACTATAAATATAAAAGAAGAAAGGGAGAGGGAGAGGGAGAGGGAGAGGGAGAGGGAGAGAGTGGTCGTCGAACTGACAAAAGGAACAAAGAACACACATAATGCCTCATTACTCAAATGTACATCATAGTGCAAACTGCATTTTTATTCAGTTAAACCTTAATCTTTAAAGAGCATATGATGATTATCTTCCATGTATTCAAACAACCTAGAAAAGTGAGCGACTGAAAATGATAAATTATTGCAATTTCCTATTCAAAAAAAGGTTAATATTCTGATATATCATTTAAGTACTTTCAGCTAATGTTTGATAGGATAAAATAACATACGTACATAAACTGCAGTAAAATTGGTATTTATAGCATTATCCAACCCTTGGACAACTCTCAGCAGGAAATCCTTCCTCGTTACTCCTATCTCAAAAGCTACTTGCAGTTTGTGTGATGAAGGCATAGCTGAATCATCAGAAGATAACAGGGAAACAATCTTTTCCACAACAGTACTCTCAAACGTTGCAGCTTTCTCGTAATCTGGACATTTGTCGATAAAGACACCAATATCTACTAATGCCTTCAGCGCCAATCTCCACAAGAATGTTTTATTGCCATCAGAATTAACAATTGAAACAAGCTCCACCAAAATATTCTCATATATAGACTTGGATACTGGGGGGAAGTTTCCTGGAAATGTAGCCAGAATTTGCAAGCCTTTAACTGCAATCATTCACAGTAAACATACAAGGAGAAGCCAGTTTAGCTGAATCATCATCATTAGTTATATTAATTCAAGCATATGCTGTTTAGGCATTACTTCAACACATCTGATCTGTGAATTGCTTGAAATGCTAAAATTAACCATATAAATGGGTTGCATGCAATTGAAAATTTTCCAGCTCACAAACTCAAAAGCGAACAGAAAAGAAATTTAAATAGATAACTCGATCAACACAAGGCTTCATGAATTTGTATATAAGCTGCTTCTTTTGTTGTTTGATACTTTTTCATTGAATACAGCTCTAGGCACAAACAATATGAAAACAATGCTCCAAATATTTTATCGGAAGGGCTTTCACATAAATGCACACCACTAGAGGAAACCGACACAATTTTTGTACCATAAGGAAAAAGTGCAAGCATTCACAAGAACTGACCTCCATAGAAAACATAAGGATTCTGCACATTATCAGCAACATTTGATCTTAAGATATAAAGGAAGAGCCCCATCAGCGACTTAGAGAAAATGCTAAGCATTTCACACCATGTCTGATTAGAAAAATCGGGGGACGATCTGAGATTTTCGAGAGACACACTCAAATCTCTGGAAGCTGCAAGAAGCTCTATGCAGAGATAGAGGGATCCAAAGTTGAATTTGACCAGAGAAAAACATTCTTCATCCAGATAGCCATTCTCAGATGGTTTGGCAGCTGAATGCCCTAAACCTTCCATAAGGAGAGGAAAGAAACTCCCAAAGACCTTGTTGCACAATGCAAAAGAGGATTTCGCACAACAGGATAGAATATGGCCAATTGCATGTAATCTCTGTCTGACTTTAATAGGAATATCATCAAGCTCCTTATACTGATTCAGGGAGTTCACAAATATGTTTATGTCTTTGTCACCTACAATCAAACTTATGAACTCATCATATCCTTGAATAATTTCTTGCAGAAGTACAAAAGCCTGCGTCATAATATCACTGTCCTGAAAACTCATTCCACCCATTGATTCAGACTCTGTAGATAGAGTAGACTGAGGTGAAATATATGTTGCATCTTTTATGCAAGACCAAAGAGAATCAGCATGTTTCGCCATCCTTTCCAGTCCATATTTGGTTGTGCAATAGCTAAGATACTTAAATGACTCCACCTGTGGCAAATATAGTTCCTCAAATGACCCAAACAGAAAGTATCATCATCTTAGAACAGATACAAAGAGAAGCAAAATCGCAATGGATTGGCACTGACCTTAGCTGACGGGAGAGAGGAAGACAGTTTTTCTAGCAGCAACGGGATAGAAAATGGTTCAAAAAGAGGTGTTGAAGCAAATGCAAACTGAAATACATTATAAAAAGAAAAGGTAAGATCGAAAAAAGATTTATGAACTTTAAATTGATAAGGAAGATTATCAACTTTGAAACAAATAAGGATCCATAACTTAAAAAAGTCAATAATATGTTAAGCATATCCAGAACCATACCATTTGCAACCTCCAGAATAACTATAAAGAAAGCGCAGATGTTGTTTTGATTATCTAACCCCATTTCTTTTTTCTTTTTCTTTTTTTTTTTGTTTAAATCATCAGTTAAAAAAAATTAATTTGTGGTGCGAAAAGAATCCCCAAGTCAACCACACAAAATTTATCAATGCAGACAAGCTTCAGAGATATTCATTATTTTCCACATTCGAGGACAGATAGGACGTGCTTACTACCTCTTAAGGATTTTGTAAACAGAAGATTAAGCAATGTGGAAAAGGTACGAGGATGTTCCTTGTTTTTCCCACAAGGAAGAAGAAATTAAAGCTGCACACTTCTCATGATCTAGCTGGAGACAAATCATATGTTTTCTTGCTGATGAGTAATGCCTCTCTGTACTACCAACCAACTAATGATCTGGAAGTCAAGATCATGCTCAAGCAGGTAAAAAGAGCATGAAACAACTAAAACGAAATAAGATACTGAAATAAGTAACCGACATTAAATAAATATAATAATCTTTTAATAGATCCTAGATAGAGTGGAGCAAAGGCTGTAGCTAGTTAGTAGGATATAAATACATTATACATGGATTTTGGAGCCAATCAAAAGAAGGGAATGTGAGAATTGAGTGCCACTGCTGCATGTTAAAATTCTCAAAGCCAAGTTCATCAGGCTAAATTTCTAGTTCACTTTGATCTATAAAAAGAGCTCCAAGAATTTGCCTCAAGTTTCATTCAAGTAGAATTAACTAAACAGAATGGGACAGGGGTATTTAATACTTAACCCAAAAAATGAAAAAAAAAAACAAACAAAAAAAGAGGAAATCTGAAAAGTATGCTTTAAGAATACCAATTGTCAATCAAGTAAAGATTTCCCAGATTTACTTGCACGAAGTTGATCAAGAAACAAATTTATGCAGCACGTAGATAGTAAAGCAGAAGAAAACTTTAAGCTATAGAAATCAAGAGAAAAAATATATTGCTTCTGCATAGCCATGCACAAGGATGAAGTCAAAGGGGGCATTTGGAGAAGTTCTGCAAAAGAATAGCAAGGAAACAAGCCCATGAAAGCGCAACAAATTTTTCTAAATCCAGCTTCGAGTCCATTTTCATCACAACATGAAGCGAATTACATACCATTAATGCCCGTGAGAGCTCCTCTCTCTTCACATCATCCTCCTCACCTTTCGGCTGGACAAAGGAAATTGAAATACCATGTCAGTATTGAGTGCAAACGTACTAACAACTAAGAGAAGAAAGAATCAGCTCTCTTTCCTTGTACAGAGGCTCACTATCGAATCATTCGGAACCGTGGGTGCACTCAGGCGATCAGCTCAAAACTACTAAGATCAGATGAAACAGAAATGTTGACAAAACTTAATGTGGTACAGATAGTTGCATTTTAATCCCCAAGAAGATGTCTTCGCTATATGTTTTACCCCAGCTTCACAATGCCTTATCTTAACTAGCCCAGGTCCGATGCATATATATATATACATACATACATATATATATATCTTTCTTCCTTTTTTTTTTCTTTACTTTGAGATCTATCAAGATCATTATTAAATCATTACGATTTGAATTCTTCTAAGATACCCATTACTAGTAAATTAAGTTAATTCTTGCTGAGCCTTACCACCAGTATCCATCCAATCAAATTTCTTAACTAGTGCTCTGCCTAGAGCTTTTTTCATGTGCTACAACATTTCCACTGTATGTCACAAAAATAATTGAACCATAACTCAAATTTATCTGTAATATGGAGTGTGCAGCTAATGCAATAGGAAACCATCACCACATGCAAAAGTGAAGAAGAAAATGGGCAAAACGAAGCAAGAGTAGAGTTAAGAGATCTCACATGAGTAAAGTGGATTGGGAAGTAGCAGCCCAGAATTTCGAATAGATCCTCGGCAAAATTTGCTAAAGGACCAGAAGGATCAGGATATAGTCGTGCAAGACTTTCCACTATACGAAATACAAGCAATAGACATTGAGGATCCTTTTCCCCATCGACGGCTTCACAGACTCCATATATAAGATTATCTCCCTAGAATAAAAGAGTAAGCAAGTCATAGAATCATTTTTAACACTAGTAAACATTAATTGCACAGATCATCTGGAACCTTCGATGAGAAACGATGAACAAGGCACGTGGTGCAATACTATTATCAGTCCACAAAGAAGGGACATAGTAATTCACACTCGGATTGACCAAGAAGCGTATTCTAGTGCAGAATTGATGCAGCATCAGTGCCAAAAAAAACAGCATGGCATTAAAAAAAATAAAATTATAATAAAAAAAATGTCCATGAAATCATTCCAGGCCTTATAAATGTCAAACAACTGGGAATATTAAGTCAAACATGCATAGTTGGAGCTGAGGCTTAGACAGCACTCTAAAAATAAGGTGCAGTGAGCCCAGGAATATACTATACTGAAAATGAGGAAGTTGCTCGTGTAAAAGGTCACTGGATAACAATTGAAAGCATTGCAAAGAGACTAAGAGGTAGGTATTGAAACTTGGAAAGAATCAGTCTCCATCCCTATTTCTGCTCCTCACAACAACCCATGTACTACTGCTAAAAGTGTTGTAATGCAAACATTCAGGAGCAGCTCTACATAAAAAAATAGGTCGATTCCTTTTCCTTATCTCCATGATATTTAGGCAAAAGCTGAAAATCGGAAACTGCTAAAACACCAAGTAGCATATTCAATTATCATTATTTCATGAGTCCCATTTATAAGTTTCATGAAAGCGACAACCACCAATAAAAATAGATGGAGGTAAGTAAAATAAGTTTACCAAATCCCCAATTGCACCAGCATAATGATCTAATAAGCATTCCATGAGTTGAAAGCTTAGCTGCAGAAAAAATGATACATTGTAACAGAATTATCATATATGTTTAGCATGAGAAACAAAGATTATTGTAGTGTCACATGGATCGTACCAGAGCTTACCTTCCTGTCATGTTGCCCTAAGGATTGCACCTGTAAATTTTGGAGATAAGATTGAGCAACAGCCTTTGCTTCACTATCAGTTACTATCCCAACATCAATTTTTCTCCTCAATAATGCCAAGCAACCAACAATTGCACCACGTAATGCTTTCCAGTCTGCCTGATATACATACAATATTATCTGTCTATCATAGAAATAGAATTGAAGCTCCAGCTTGCCAATTATAAACACATATAGCATATAACATAATATTCATTCATTGACAAGCAGATCTGTGAAGCATTTGAAAACATATGCAACAACTTAATACAACTGGGAAACATCTCAGTCTGTGCATCTATGCAGAGGCTGTTATTAAGGGATTACTGGATTCTAGAAAACTTGGAACTTATGAACCATCAGGCTTTAGTACACAGCCTGAACACTGTTTAAGAACTCGTATTAATTCATGGTATAGGATATGGTGCAAGCATAAAGCATAGCTGGTAAAATTAATCAGCAGGCTTATCGTCTTATATACGTGTCATCAAAGGCCTTCGGCATGGAGTATACTACAGCTGCACCAAGATACATTTGAAATACAAGGAACTTCCTAGAGGATCTTGATCAGGAGAATTCCAAATTCACATATCATATATGATGGACAATGACTAGAAGAGATAAGGCAGCACCATGATTTAACTGGGAAGATTGTGAGAACCCTCAGCTGACACTACTTTTGTTTGAAACTGTACTTGCTCCAGTTTGAGAGTGCTCACATGATATTTACATTAATGAATAGCACAAGTTACTTCTGATACAAGCATTCGAGGTACATTATCGATAGTATTACATCAGTATTCTTGTTATTACTTGCATTAGGATGGATCTTCTATTTGTTCCTCAAACACTGACAAGTAAGCTTTCAAGTAATGCAAAATGGGAGGCCTTTGGGGGTACCTTTATCCTCTAGAAAGCAACAATTACTTTACCTTGAGCATCTTTAACAAGAACAAAAAACGCTTCTTCAATTACATACTTATTCCTCGAGCAGTGTCAAACCAGCACTATATCTTCTAGTTCTAGTAGTGCTTGAGAACTCTCAATAACTTAACCATGCATTGATAACCTCGTCCGACCCTGACATAATGTCATGATCTTCTGACCTTTATGCTTCTTATAGTACTTTTAGGTTATTTGCCGAATCGATCTCATTATGATCACTTTTTAAGTACATATCTAAAACAAACACATGTACAGACAGCTGGATGTGATGGCTCATCAAGATGATAAAAGGACTTTAAGCAAGCATTAACTAAAAGAAGATATCAAATATAATCTGAAAATATTACCGGAAGAGTGAGAATAGCATAAAATAAGTAATCTATACATGTAAAAAGCAGGATTGAAGAGGCAGATCAATGCTTTCCATATCCTTGTATACTCACCAGTCTTTCCGTGAAGAATCCTATTAGGCTATGTATTGAAGTACTGCTTAAGGGCTTTGATTCTAGTTGTACCAGAACTTCAGCAAGTAGGAGAATTCCTGCACGAAAGCATGGATTAACTACACCTTCAGAAAGAACAACAGAAACCAACGATAATATCAAAAAAATATTACCTCTGGAGCGGATGATGCTATCTGTAATAGTCAAATACATCTCCATTTCCCTAACCTATACACATGAAAATAATGTCAATTCACCATTTTATTATTTTCCAAGAGAAGATGGATTCTGTAAAAAATCACTTATTAAAAAACACTATTACCAAAATAACATTGATAATTAAATTAGAAATAGAAAAAAAAATACTTACAAGTGCTTCTAGAGTTAAAAGATCCTTCTTTAAAAGAGTGGCAACCGCGTCCACACTCGCAGCCTGTAATTCACATCCATATCATAAGCTACTCTTTATTCTGATAGAGCAAAATTTTGAAAATTGAAAATTTGGATACAATTAACTGTGATTAAGCACTTAGTTTTGCAGAGAAAAGGTACAAGAACTAAAGCCCAAAGTAGAAGCGACGTTAGTAATCAGAAAATAATGATTTTTTGTTCAAATTTACTTCACAACCAATCGGAAAATCAAGGAGAATGTACCTGTTGGGACGGAGTGGTGGAGGAGTTAACGTACAACTCGATGTGTTTGATCCATTGACTCGACTCACCCATTATTCCTCCTGCGAGTGTGTGTGTGTGTGTGTGTGTGTGTGTTTTGGGGAAAGGGGGAAGGGGCAGTTGGGGGTTTAAGGGTTTCTATTTGCCGGGAGATAGGGTGTTGCAAGGGTTTCTCTATTTATTTGAATTACAGTTAAACTCCTTTTAATTCCCACAAAAAAAAATAAAAAATAATGATAATAATAAATCTCCACAAAAAATTTCAATTGTTCTTAAAATAATTTACCTGTTGATAATGATACTTTGAAGTCAAATTCTTGAGATATAAAAAGAATAAAAACATTTGAGTTTCCTTTTTTCATTTTTCTTTTTTTTTCTGTGCTTGGAACTCACTTTAGATTAAAGATAATATTAATCTGACTTGTTATTCATTTATTTAATGTTTGACACAATTTAGTTATAGCTGCAATTCCGTTACAATCCTACTTAATTTTAGGTGCAATTGTACATATAGATCTAAATGTTGTGAATAACTTGATAATGAATTCATCTGGTGTAACGTAAGATAAATCAATTATCTTTTTATGATTCAGTACGCACAATAAAATATATTAAAATTCAATTAGACTTCATTTAAGTGACTGTATTGCTTTTCTTAGTATAAAGCTTGGCGATTGGTCTTGTTTGTTGTGGGATTGGGAATGTTAGTGTACTTTAATGTTAGTTTGATACATATAACTCATAAAATATATGTTGTATACTTTAATATAATAGTATGAACAATGAAATACTCCCATATTTAATTTACATATTTACCTTTGTAGATTTGCATAAAAGAACGAGGAATATAAGATACTTTTAAAGTTAATTTTCTAACAATTTTCAACTTTTTCAAAAGTATTGCCTAAAAGATTAATAACTACATCAGTTTACAAAGATAGGTAGATATGAAATGCACCTCAATAAGGGAAGTTTCACCCGATGTTAATGATGCAATCAAATAGGTTCAGTAAAACTTATTACACTCAACATAGAACTAATAATTTTTCCACCCAATGTAAAAGCGGAAAGTATGGTACTAAATTAGGCTATTTTTCAAAATATGGTACAAACTTGCAAAAACCATCGATATTATGTGATTAAAAAGGCAAAATTTGACCATATATTACAATTAATTATTAAAATCTCTTGATCTTTTATCATTGAAAAATGCTTACATACACCCGTTGTGCCAAACACCAAAGGTTATGAAAACATATCAGCATGATGTGGGATCCACTGCTGACACATTTTATCATGCACCATTGAGTGTTTGGCATCCGATGAACAGAAGTATTTTCCGTCAAGTTGGTTAAAGAGGTTAACCTGGATGGACAAAAATCTCCATTTGCTCCTTTCTAAGAGATGACACTGTACAAAATTATCCAGGCTAAAAATTAGCTTAGAGGACAAATTTTTAAAGTTTTTGTCATTGTTGTCATATCTTACAATCATTCACATTGTTTGAACAAAGGCTGCATCATATATATATATATATATATATATATATATATATATATTTCTCATCTCTAATATCTCCTGCTTTAGGCAGGGCACAAAATTTTACCAATGACACAGCGTATCATCATGCATCGGAAGCCTCCTCCAGTTTATCGAGAAATCCTTTTTGAGCAGTCTTTTGGAGAATGGAGCCGGTGAAACGAATGCCATGAGTGGATGCTGCTTCGAACTTTGTCCACAGCTCCTTCTTTAGAGTGTTCTCACCTGGATGCTTTCCCTTTTTGTAACTGCTCATTAGCCCCTTCACCATAGGAGTGCTGTTCTCATCTAAATCAAATGTACAACTAGTAACTGGCCAAGACAAAGAAAGAAACAATCTTGATTAGAAATGGAGTTTGTTATATGTAAGTCCGAGATAGAGCCACGTGGGGGATGGAGGGGCAGCTGCCCCCACATATTTAGGAAACCATTACGCAGACACATAAAATATTTTGCCCCCACGCTGTCCTGTCCCTAGTGTAAACAGTGTAGAAATAATCAAAGAGAAGTACCTTGATGGCTAGTTTTTGGGGCAATGATACGTTCACCATGTTGATAACCATCTCCCTTCATTAAAGACAAGTTGTCTTGCTGATTACAGATTGCAGCAGTTCTTGACAGCAAGAACTTTTCTGTCGCCAATTTCTCATTGGAAGGCTCCATTATAACACAGGTTTTAGGAGGCGAGACCATCCAATTTGGTGAATCTTCTGCCGCTGTTCTGTTTCCCACATTGTTTAATTTTATTCCGAAAAGCTCAGGATACTTCACAGTCAGATCATCTGAAGATTGACTACTGGAGGACTCAGAATCTGTGGACTCGGTAGAATATTGAGCTCCAGCAGGAAAAGGAGTAGATTTATGGACTGCACGATCTTTCTTCCTGGAGAATTCGGATACTGGCTCAAGCAATATGCAAGACTTAGGGGGTGACATTTTCAAGCATGGAGTAGCCATAACAAACATGGAGCAATTCATTTTCGAAAGATTCGCTGGAGAAGCACAATTAATCTCAAGATTGCCAACAGCTTTACTCACTTCTATATCCGAAACATTGTTTGCCGCTGTAGCTGGCTTTGCTGATAAATCTTCGGGCACATCCTCAGACAAAATCTTCTCAAATGGAGGAATAGTAGATGATGCCTTATATTTGGATGAGAATGCCTTCGATTGAGGCAGTGGCGTGAGGAGAAATAATTGCCGTCCTCCTTCTGTATTGCATTCAGCCCGCCAGGACACCAGGGGTGATGGGGAGACAAGTGATTCCCACTTGGTTTGTTCAGGGCTTTCGGCCACAGCATTTGTATTTTCTTTCGGTACAAAAACTGCAGTTCTTCCCACTGACTGCTCCGGCTTAGTCTCAGGCACTGTGGATTGACTCGAAAGGGCCTTCTCAAATCTGAGAAACCATGGCTGCAGAATCATAAATACAAAGCTTGAGAGATTGTAATGTGGAAAGTATCATGAGAAATTGAAAGAATCAAATAGAGAATTCAACCTTCAACGAAGTTTGCATACTGGACAAGACGTCTGCAAATTGTTTGATTTCCTTCCTCCCATTATTGCTAGTCAACTGGAGTGCTTGGACAACCAGTTCATCAATCTGCAAGCCAGCGAGTTGAAGATGTAAACACACTCATCCCACGAATAAGATGACGAAAAACTAAGATTCAATATTAGGTTCTTAAATTTAAAAATCCATATGATACTAAACAGATTTCAGCCATCATCTCCAAAACTGCCACTGACATCTAAATTTGGGATGAGGCCCACATCCAAAAGCAATTTGGCCATATCACATTGGCAGAAAGAGAGAATTATAGATGCATTTTCTTCCACTTGCACAAATAGGTCGTAGACCAAAATCAAGGTGCTAACACATCCACAAGTAAACCTACTTATAATATGGTGGTGATCAACCTGAGGATTTCACCTGGACTTAACCTACAAGTGAATTTCCTATGTATGCACTCTATTAGGAGACCAGTCACACCTGATCCAAACGGGAGATTCCAGAAGCAAGACCTCAACACAACAATGACTATTTCAGATATCAATTTATGGCCATTATGCATTCTAATAGACTAGTTTTCGTTGTATCCTAATGTTTCCTCCTCAAGTTTCTTGATTGCTCCTTAACATCTGAATCATTCCACCGAAACACTTTTTAGTTCAGCATCCAAACATATTGAACTAATAATGTCCTTCAAATTATTGCTCATTCCATAGGATCAAATAATTTCGGACATGCCAAATCAGTTCAAGTTTGGCATGAGGCATGTTAAAAATGACTTCTTGATCTTCCAGAACAACAAAAAAATAAAGAGGAATCTCGAGCAGGAGGCAGAACAAGCAAGATGATGTGGCCATGAGTTAAAAAGTTCAGCTACTCAAAACCCTTCTCTAGCCTGACAAAATAACTAGCTATTACAGAACAACAGCACCAGAAAGCAAAGCCAATGCACATTTCCTCTTAAAGAGTCATGGATTTCTTAAATTTAACAACTATTTATACTTATTTATCAAGTAATACGTCGAGGTGGTTTTTCAATTTCCTCCGATTACACTCTTGTTTAATCTGAACAAATGGCCTAAAACCTGAACTAATCGTACACTTTATCCCACTCAAACAACTTCAACAACAACCAATACGCCATTACCTGCCGCAGGAGCGAGGACAGGTCGGAGTGCACGAGGAGTAGGCGATCGAGCGAATCGTCTCCCGTTTGTCCGCTGTCTTCTCCGGAGGTTTTCTTTAAATTTTTGGCCGATTTGACGGCGGTTTTGGCACTCGAAACGTCTCGGAGTGGCCTCCTCGTCGATTTCGACCTCATTTTCGATTTCATGCCGCCGCTGTTCTTCGGCATCTTCTTGCCCCTTCTCTCTGCGCGTTTTGTGTTTGTTTGGTGTGTGTTTCTAACGGTAACTAAGAGTCGTAGGCTATTTCTGATTTCTCTCTGTATTTGAAAATCTCGTTGTGGGCGGGCGCTTAATATGGCAATTTACTAATTTTATTTAATTCGATTTCGGGTCTTAGAGTTTTGGGTAATGTCAATTTAGCCCCAAATAAAACCGTAATCCCTCCATTTTGCCAGCATATTTTTATGATTTAACTTCTACTATTATTAATTTTCATCATATATCTACTATATTTTATTTTTTTTTTATTTTAGTTATTACTAGATGTTATGAGAAAAATAGTTGCACTTATAGATTATAGTTGTACCAAAAAACTATAATTTGGCATGAATGATTCATCAAAAAAAAAAAAAGTTAACGAAAATTTTAAATTGGCAAAAATAATGATAAAAGTCAATACAAATTACATTTTGATGCCAAGCAACTTAGGAACCGGATGAAAATGCTACTTGCAAAGAACACACAATTAATCTCAAAAACATTCATTTTTAAAGTTGAGATTGTGTATCTCTCTAGTCCGCTACAAGCTCCTCAAAATATTTCATAAAATGTTTCAGAGTTAATAAGATATCATAAAGTGCTTGTCAAAATTTTTAGAGGAGGAGTTTATAAGTTCATAAGATAAGATAAGATATTTATGAGCTTATAAGCTTTGTTTAAAAAAAAGTAAAGAAGATGTCAACTTATTCTTTAAAATCCTATTAACCTCATTTATTTTCAACTAAATTAATTACAATATTATCATTACTAATATTTTATTTATTCAAACACGTTCATAAATTATTTTTAATGTAATTAAGAATTTATAAGATATTTCAAATAAGTTTAACAAAGTACCCTCTAAGGCCCATTTATACAGACTCAAAAAAGATGTTTTTCTCCAATCATGTTTTTTATATTAGAGTCTTTTTTTTTTTTTTAAGTCAATTAATTTTACTTTTGGAAGCAATAATTAAAAATATTTTAAAATATTTTTTTTATTTAAATATGATCTAGAGTCTAGATAGCTTCTAAAATAGACTAATTTTTTGATTTACTTAATGATTTCTGCTTTTCCAACCAAATATTTTTTTTTTTAAGTGAATATAAGTGCTTACTTTTTAAAAAAAATTTATTCAAATAGATTATAAATCAATGTGAATATATATCTCTTTCCAATTTGCATTTATAGAGTGAGATTGAATCCCGAATTATTGTATCACTTCATAAAATTCAAGTCCCTTTCCTTAACTAGTAATAACAAAAGCAGTTCATAATCCGCATATTCGTCCAAAAAAAAAAAAACCATTGTCGTAAATCAATGAAACATTTCTTTCCTCGAAACCTCACCACGGTGCCTGGAACCTGGCCGCTTTGACGTCCATATAAATAAAACGAAAAACACAAAACAAAAAATGGAAAAAAAAGGAAATAAAAATCTAATCTTTCTCAGCTCTCTACATGCCAGCCTTCGCATGTCCCGTTACTATACCCATCACAATCACCAACTCATATAACAATCAATGCGAGACAATCAAAACAGGCAAAAATCAACAACAAAAATCCATTTTCTTCAAGCATAAAAAAATGCCTGCAAAATCCAGTTTCTTCGCCGAGACCAAGATCCCACATCAGAAAAGCTACGGCGGGGTTGTTTTTCCGGAGGTGTTGTCTCCGGCGGCGGCGCAACCAAATAATCCTTCTGTTTTAACGGCGGCCGTCAAGGAGCAGAAGCCATGGCTGGACTCGCTTCTCCACATACACGGTGCTATTCTGTTTCGAGGGTTTGATTCTTTAGCTACTGCTTCGGACTTCAACGACGTCGTCGAAGCGTTTGGGTACGAGGAGCTGCCATATGTGGGCGGCGCCGCCCCGAGGACTAATGTCGTTGGCCGGGTTTTTACTGCTAATGAGTCCCCGCCTGATCAGAAAATCCCTTTTCACCATGAAATGGCTCAGGTTTGTTCAATTTTCTTTTTTCTCTTTTTTGGTTAATTGATAACTTCAATAGGGTTTTGTTTTTGGTGGTTCTTGATTTCAGCGTTTAAATTCATGATCGATCATACGGGTTTTTGTGTTCTGAGCTTGATTTTGTTGGTTTTCTTTCGCATTAAAGCAAATTGACAAATTTGAAATTACAAGGTTGATTACAAAGCTTGGAAGAATACAATATGTCGTCATTTCCTTCTCCTTTATCAATAGCTTATCAGGCTAGTATATGAGCAAGTTTATTACCAAAATCTCTCTCTGCACCCCCCCCCCCCCCCGTGTGTGTGTGTGTTTGGGTTGGGGTGTGTGCAAGTACTGTAACCCTTCAGTAGGCACCGTTGGTTGTTCTACAATGTTTCCTTGAACATAATTTCAGGCTGAAATTATTTTTTAGAAATCATATTACTTAAATTGTGCGTATAGTCTTTACTATTTGTAAGATTGGATTACAACTATAACTGTAACTTGTACCAGGTTCCTGAGTACCCTTCCAAGCTGTTTTTCTTTTGTGAGGTAGAACCTGCACAAGGGGGAGAAACTCCTATAGTTCTAAGTCATGTTGTATATGAGAGAATGAAAGAGAAGTACCTGGACTTTGTCGAAAAGTTGGAGAAGCATGGACTGATATATACACGAATTTTGGGAGAAGAAGATGACCCTTCATCCCCGATTGGCCGTGGCTGGAAATCTACGTTCTTGACAAATGATAAGAGCGTGGCAGAGGAAAGGTAATGTGCTTTGTGCTCCCATCATGACAAACCGATTCATTTAATTCGATTTAATTTTGTTTTTCAATTTTGTGTTTACAAGTATTCACGGTTGTGCTTTGGTTCAATGACCCTATGATTATGCTTGCTGTTTTATTTTCTTTGTGGGGAGTGTTTGAGTTTGAGGAGTGGAAGTTTTGGCAATTAAAGTAGCAAAAAGCTCGCACTTTTGGTGTATGCATAAATAGTTGAATTTCAACATTTTTCATGTTAAAGTTTTGGCAATTAAAGTAGCAAAAAGCTCGCACTTTTGGTGTATACATAAATTAGTTGAAGTTTTGGCAACATTTCAACTTAAATAGTTGAAGTTTTGGCAATTAAAGTAGCAAAAAGCTCGCACTTTTGGTGTATGCATAAATAGTTGAATTTCAAAATTTTTCATGTACCACATGTTTTGCTGTTTTCTGATGTCTAAATTGTCCTGGAATGAATGGTGTACGAATTTGAATAGATTAGTAAGCTGCTTGTGGGTCGTGGTTTAAGGTTGTGTCAACCAAAAACAATATTCATGCTAGGGATGGAAAAATCTTTGTTTAGACAAAAAGGAAACTGGAATGATGCTAGGCAAGGGATGCAATCGAAGCAAGCTGGCTGGCGAGCCTAATGAATGATGAGGGAAATGATTGTTTTTAATGGGCTCACAAGCCTTCTCTTTGTAAATATCTTTTTATACATATATATTTATAGATGAATAATGAGTCTAGTCGAAGCTGAGATCCAACAAAGGCTCGGGCCTTACTTTCCTTGGCTTGTGGAGCTTGAGCTAGAAAAATATTCAACTCAGTTTGGCTCCTTTGCATCCTATGTTGGACAATTAGTCTGATCTAGTCTCTATCTGGTAAATGGGTAAAGCCTTTATGCACCGCAGTTTGTATCCATAACCAAACCAATCAGAGCTTAATATGCTATTTAGTAACTAGATCTTGTAACTTGTTAGAGATTTTACTAGTTACTCATCCTGAATAGAAAAAACTTTTTCTACCATTTAAACAGGGCTGCCAAGCTAAACATGAAGCTGGAATGGACAGAGGACGGAGTGAAGACGATAATGGGGCCCATCCCAGCTATCAAAACCGACCAAACTAGACAGCGCAAGATCTGGTTCAACAGCATGGTGGCCGCCTACACTGGGTGGGAAGATGAGCGTAACGACCCCACAAAGGCAGTGACTTTTGGAGACGGAAGCCCTTTGCCGGCTCATATTATATACGATTGTCTCAAAATCTTGGAGGAGGAAAGCATTGCTATCCCTTGGCAGAAAGGCGACGTGCTGTTGATTGATAATTTAGCTGTTCTTCACTCCCGGAAACCGTTTGCCCCTCCGAGGAGAATATTGGCTTCACTGTGTAAGTGAGAGAGGTGAAATTCTAGTGGATGAACATTGGTATGGGAGTGTTGTGTACTTGTATTTGGTATTGTAACAAAGGGTGGTGGTGTTAGTTCTAGTACATGGTTATGCAAGCTGAAGTTTTGTATTTATGGCGCCTTGGTCATTTTGGGGGGCGGTGTTATAACTTTTTAATTGAGGGAAGTGAGATTAAGAGGATATTTGGCTAAGCTTATAAGCTCCTCAAAATATCTTATAAGATGTTTTGGAGCTTATAAGATGTGATGGAGTGTTTGGCTAAATTTTAAGGAAATGAGCTTATAAGTTCCAAAAAAAAGATTTTTAGGAGTTTATAAGTTTATTTTAAAAAAGTAAAGGGGTGTTTGCTTATTTTTTAAAATCTACCAACATTTTTTGTTTTTAATTAAATTAATTATAATATTGTCATTACTAATATCTTATAAGCTAACATTCAATTTATTTATTTAAATATTTTAATAACTTATTTTTAAAATAAGATTTAATATTTTATAAGTTCTTAAAAACATCTTATAAGATGTAGGGGTTTATAAAATATTTCAAATAAGCTTAGCCAAGCACCCTCTAAATTTGTAAAATAAAAAAAAAAGTTATTTTTATCATTTTGAGGGGTAGAGATTTGAACTTTAGCAAAAACAAAAATCAATGTGTAGAATTAAGAGAGACAACTGCCCACCTCAATCACTTCTTTTTGTTTGTCTTGGCCATTTGTTCTTGCAAGAGTCCCTACAATTTCCTTGTTAAGTTCTACCTCACACCAACCCCCAAATAAATTTCAAATGAATAATATATGTCATTATATCAACTCGAACTACTTAGTCGACTTTGATCACATCTTAGACGCAAGCTAAGTAATAACAAAGAGATTCCAGTCATTTTTTCCAATTTATGTTCTGTTATTTATTTATTTCTTTTCAATGGTTAGTGTGTATTGTGATTTGACTGATTTCAAGTTCAAGACCCTTCTCCCAAATTTTTTACCAATGAATGTTTAAAAAAAAAAAAAAAAAATCAAACATCCACTCTAAATTAGCCCGGTCAATCAGTGAACATAAATTAATATGCTAATAACTTCGATTTGCCTTTTAATCATATAACTTTGAAACAACACTAAAAAATAAAAATATACAAATGTACTTTAGAATTGTTGGGGGCAGCAGAAGCAATTGGAATTTCGGGATTGGGATTTACTTTATTAAGAATTCTGAAAAATCACAACAACAATATTGACAACATAAATAATTTGCAATAGAATAAAAAATGATATAATAATTTTACGTGGTTCAACAAAACTACCTATGTTTGTAAAGGTTTCCGTTCTTCCACTATGAGAGATATTTTAATGTTATACGATAACCCTTGAGTTCTATTCCCAAATCTAAAGAAAGAAAAAAAAAATTGTACGGCCACTCTCAATAACTATCAAAAAACACTCTCCGAACCCCCAAGAGAATAAAATTACAAGCGTTTCTAGCCACACACTCCTCCGGTGTGTGCTTACACTTTAATTCTCTATTGCTATTGGCCGGAAGCCAGAAGCACTTATTGCTTCTCCCCCCCGTGGCAAAGGCAAGGGAGAGGGGGGACTGAAGGGTACAATCGTCCCTCAAATTCATAACGAGCTAAATTTACATGTATTCTTTTTGAAAAAGTTAAAATTTACACCCCAAATTATTTGTAGCTCCGCCCATGCTCAAGCCACCCTGACTTCTCCCTCTCTCAATACTTACTTGTAGAGTATCAAGAGGCCTCAGCTCAATTATTTGCAGCTAGCACTTCTTCAATTTGATTGAAGGAAGCCCACACCTTTCAATTTAACGGTTCCGTAGCAATAAGCATACACCTACGTTTTGCTGCACTTTCAAATAGGAGCCCATGCATGCTAGCATTTCTTTCATTGTTTTTTTTAATAAAAAATTAACTAATATTAAATTGTTAAAATAATTAATGCTTTGTGAAAAAATCTTTAGTACATTAATTATTGGTTAGAAAAATCTCTAGACTAAAATTAATAGACTAAAGTAAAAATCTTTATATTTTTTTTCCATATCATCAGTTTTTCTTTTTACTTATCTCAATCGCTCACCAATACACATGGCGTGTATTGATGAGTGTAATAGAAGATGTAGCAAGATTATGCAATAGAAGATCTCTGCAGTTCGGATCCTCTACTACA
Organism: Petrea volubilis; assembly: GCA_026212405.1. Lineage (NCBI taxonomy): Eukaryota > Viridiplantae > Streptophyta > Magnoliopsida > Lamiales > Verbenaceae > Petrea > Petrea volubilis. Next base: position 2,359,471 of record CM047871.1, on the reverse strand, counting down.
AAATAGTGCTACATCTTCTATTACACTCATCAATACACGTCATGTCAAAAAGTTAGAGAAGCATGGATTGATATATACACAAGTTTTGGGAGAAGACGATGACCCTTCATCCACGATAGGCCGTGGCTGGAAATCCACGTTCTCAACAAATGATAAGAGCGTCGCAGAGGAAAGCTATGTGCTCTGTGTGCTCCCATCACGACAATTCGATTCATTTTTGTTTATTACATTTGCTTCGGCTTGTGGAGCTTGAGGTAGAAGAGGCTCGCAACTTTTCTACCATTTAAACAGGACTGCTAAGCTAAACATGAAGCTGGAATGGACAGAGGATGGTGTGAAGATGATAATGGGCCCCGTCCCGGCTATCAAAACCGACCAAACTAGGCAGCGCAAGATTTTGGTCAATAGCATGGTGGGCGCCTACACCGGGTGGGACAATGCTCGCAATGATCCCACGAAGGCAGTGATTTTTGGAGATGGGAACCCCTTTGCCAGCTTGTATTATATATGATTGTTTGAAGATCGTGGAGGAAAGCATCGCCATCCCATGGCAGAAAGGCGACGTGCTGTTGATCGATAACTTGGCTGTTCTTCACTCCCGGAAACCGGGGACCCCACCTCGCAGGATATTGGCTTCGCTTTGCAAGTAAGAGATGTGAGATTTGTGGTGGTTGAATTGGCTCTGATACCATGTTAAATAACCACCATATTTAAAAGTTTAAACTATTAGATAGAAGAGCCATCAAATATTTATCATCTCCAACAAGTTTCAATATATGGCTATGTAGGTAGAACTTTTATATTTGTATGCACGAATAAAATCTTTCTCGCAAGTTCGTACCTTAAACACTCATAATTTACTAAAATCAAATCGAAAATTTTTGTGCACAAAAAGCTATGAAAGAATCAGCTGAAGGAACAGAGAGGAAAAAAGGTTGATGGTGATCACAATCTATGCTGCTATACACAAACTACACACACTAAGAACCATGAGAAAATGCGAAACTGCAGGAAGTTCAGCAGCTGTATCTGATTCAGTGTTGGAACTCGATTGCCTATCTTCCTTGTACGAGTCCGCTGAATACTTGGCTGTTCCCGGCAAGAGTTGCTTCCCACTCCACCGAAGACAATAGGATCTGCGAGAGTGATATCACGACTTGCTTCATGTCCGGTCTCAAAATGGGGTCGTCATCCACACATTGCTTCGCCAACATAGCCATCTGGACAGTAAATCATGTGCGAGCATAAAGTTATGAGCTCGTTTAATTTCAGATCTTGATCCACGAGCATGAATAAGTTGAAATACAAGGTGGACATGTGTAACAATGAATAGGAGAGTTCATAGTTCATACCAGCAAATATTGATTGTCTAACTGAAGCTCAAAATATATGACATGAGTTTACCTTGAAAAGACAGTCATGGGGATACAAATCCATCAAGTTGGGATCGATGTGATCTTTCAAGCTCGACATAGTCATGGAGTCGGGTGCATTCCTCAGAGCTGCCACCATCTGAAACTCTAACAACATTAGTGTGTACGTTGTGATATTCAAATAAAATCAAATCCGGATATAGAGTAACTTTGGGAAGTTAATTGGATAGGATAAAAGTTCCAATCGAGAGACTAATCTGTCATTCAGCACAACTTACAATCGACACTAGTGACCTTCTTTCAGCACTTCTCGTCATGGCCTCTTTTCCCGATACCATCTCAAAAAGCACCACACCAAATGCATAAACATCGCTCTTATTCGATGCCAGGCCATCCCTCAAGTACCTGAAAGAACCAGAGATTGAAATCACAACATAAACGAGACAAAACAATTTTAAATCAGTGAATGACTTACTCTGGAGCTAGGTAACCATATGTTCCGACAACTCTCGTGACCGACTCGTCTCCATCATTGGTTGTCATGACGAGTTTTGCCAGACCAAAGTCTGATATCTACATAAGTAAAAAAAAATCAATCAGATGCAATAAATGAAAATGTATTCAATTTGGGACAGAATAATTAACACATACCTTGGCTCTGAAGCTGCCATCAAGCAGAATATTGCTGGTTTTGATATCTCGATGCACGTAATGAGGTTTCGTGTGTTCGTGTATGTACTCCAGCCCTCTAGCAGCATCAAGCGCTATTTGTACCCTCATAATCCATGATAAAGACGTATGACCTATCAAAATCATGAAAAGAAATTGTAACATTAATATATCAATGATTGAGAACTTTGCGACTATTAAGAAGCATCAAGCGCTATTTATGCCCTCATGACCCATGATAAAGACGTATGACCCATCGAAATCATGAAAAGATATTGTAACATTAACATATCGATGATTGAGAACTTTGCCACTATTAAGAATCTATCAACAACATAAAGATAGACACCTCACCTTTACTCTGAGGATCATGCAAGTGATTTCTGAGCGAACCCTTTTGAGCATATTCATAAATGAGAAAGAGTTCGTCATCACTAGCTGCGTAACCGATCAATTCTACCTTTGGAAAAATCAAAATTCAATATCAGTCAACATTTGAATACATAAACATCAATTTTTATATTTGCGAACCATAGGGGCGTGGGGGGAACGCGGACGGCTAATTAGCAAGTACCAAATTTGTATGATGAACTTTGCAGAGAACTTTCATCTCAGCCATGAATTCTTTAGTTTTCATAGCAGTCATTTTCTTAATGGCAACTTCCTGAAATTTCACACAAAAATTTCCTGCTTAGTAAACTTTATTAAAACACATTATATTCTTTAGCAGCAAAAGCAAACAATTGTAGACCTGGTCCCTGAGTAGGCCATAATATACCGATCCATATGTTCCATGCCCTAGAAGATTAGAATCAGAAAAACCATCTGTTGAAGCTAGAATTTCTTCATATGTGAAAACTATGGGTTTCTCCACGTCAAAGACATCGGTTGCTATAACTGCAAGAAACAATACAGGTCAACAAACAAATCTTAAATCATCAGACGCTGATCGGGGACTCATTGTAAGCCATAGATTCCACTTGCTAGATCAGAGAATATTACAATCATCATGAAATTGAACTCATTTATCAAATTCGGAACAATTCTAGAAATGTAATAGGGACGGAGCTTAAGGGGCCTGGAAGCGGTATTTTATGTGTATTGTTATTAAACTCAAACCTTTGCCCAAAATGCTGAAACTAAGCCTGATTTTCTGACCTGTAGGAATGTTCATCTGGTGGTTACTAGATTCCCCATTAGGGTGGCCCCAATCCCCAGATTTGCAACATGCAGACCTCCCCGAAGCACAGCAGAAACTCGTGTTTCGAAGAATATGAAATTTATGTGAACTCTTCCCATCAGAATCTTTTGCATGACTTCCTTGTGATCCTCGGCAACAGCCAGATGATCTCAAGGAAACAAAAAGAAGTATCAGCACAATAACAAGAACCAAACCAGCAGCCAAACTTCCAATGATCCACCAATAAGGTACGTGGCTCTTGTGATTATCTTCTGCCAAAAACATAAAACTACATTCATTACAATGGATGGTATAGCAAGCAGGCACAGACATAGAAATTTTTATTTGATGAGCAAGATCGAACTTTTACAAAATACTAACTATTTGGGGGAAGAGGGGGGATTTAGATTTTTAGAAAAATACATATGGAATATTGCTTTTTTATAAATTTGAGGGGGGGTGGAGGGAACTGCCTAGTGCCTCTTGGCTCTGTCTCTAAAAGCAAATGACAATCATGGACTGCATGAAGTGAAGCTATAAAAAAACTTCAGAAAATGTCAAGTTTGTGTGAAAAGGAACCATCCATACCTACAAAGGTATCAGTAGATGGAGCTGGAACAGGAGCTGGAAGTGTGCTGTTCTTTATGATATAAGGCTCACCAGGAACTGAGACATGGCAACAAAATAGAGAAAATTCAGGTCACTGACAAAGCACCACCTACTAGGCCAGCAAGCACAACTCAAAGTTGTAGCTTCACGGGTGATGTACTCTAATAATAATTATAATGTATTCCAGATATTTTACTAGTGCTGAAGAACACCGTAAACATGCACCCTACCGCAAGACAAAAAGTGAAACCCTCCCTTACTGCTATTATAAATAGAACCTAAGTCTCCACTTCTCCTAAATTCATTATTCATTCTCAAGTTCTGGGCTTTATATTCCATTAAAAGCACTCTTCACCTCTCCAAACTTTAATACTGACTTGATAATCCTTAACCTCAGACTTGGACTAGACACCAAAATGGAATTAGACTTTTGCCCCTTGGACGTTGTGTGAGTCAGCGTCAACCAGATGACTACTGGGTTTTATTTCTTCCACTTCCCCCAAACCGTTTATGAATTTGAGTTAGTCCTTCTAGTAAATTTGCATATCCGACCGGATAATCAATGCAGGACGTGGCACGACTTGTGGAAAATGGGGTATCACAATCACCCTATGAGGGCCTTGCCATTATTTCGGGCTTAACCACATAATCCAAGACTTTCACAGTACAATCTACTGTACAGATCACATAATAGCTACCCCCATGAATAGGTACCCATGACCCGTGTCATGTCTTAACCCCAAAGCACTGACATAATCTTGTATTCCTTATACCACTTATACCATAAGACCCTGCCCGTTGTAACTGATGCCACATGTACCACTAAAATACCTCCTCATTGCCTAAAGATGGTATCTTAATTAATTGTTTTTTTTTCTCTCTGTTTTTATATTTTGAGACAAATATAGGAATTATCAAATTGCTTTCTAAAAATGGCATCCCATGCTAGAACTTTGAACCATGGTAAAGCATTTTCATGCCATTCATATCCTACAACCTAAGCTTGCTTCTACTTTTGATTTCTGAATAATTATAGCTACCTAAACAAAATTCCAAACCATGCCCTTAAGTGAAACTTTGAAAAAATATACATTTTAAAGTTCACTGTTTTGAAGAACTCAGCCAAAATCACTTTGCAAACTTTTCTTCAAATAACTAGTCTACATCCTCAGTCAAAAGGCATTACCATTCTCCTGTAATCAGAAAACAACCAGCGCAGGAAAATTCAACCAAATATAAACATAAACTCAGTCTAACACCAACCAGACAAACCAAGTCCTACTAAAAACAAGAAATCTTCATAAACAACTACAGCCAATCAACTGCACCAAAATCCAGTTCAAATCTAACAACAAGAAAAGAGCAGAATAAAAACCACAAAACCATACCAGAATTGAGGGGTATATAATAAAGCTCTCCAACAGTGAAATTATCAGGATTAGCTATCCCGTTAACAGTCTCAATACTATCCATGCTGACACCAAACCTGCTAGCTAAAGACTCCACACTATCACCATCTTCCATCACATAACTCATCAGATAATTCCACAGACCACTTGAGCAACCACACATGAGCCTCAATCCCACCACGGCACCTTTCTTGGCCGCCCTTGTGAAATTTGAAGGAAAATAAGCCAACCCACTATAGGAATCTATCACCAGATCATAAACAGAACCATTATTTTCTCTCACAGTAAAAGTGGTATTTGTTAAGTATTTGTTCTCTCGTGAAGCACAAGAACAGTTTTTTCTGACGAAAATGTAGTCTCTGCCATTGCCTTCCACTGTTATATCTTCTTGCAATACATCAAACATGCTCTGAATCACTTCAAGGGTTTGCTCTGGAGAGGGTTTGAAGGCTAGAAAAGAGGTGCATAAACGACGTGTATCTGTACAATTTAGAGGAGTTGGATACTCTGTTGCTGATGATGAGCTCAGAATGGAGAGTATAATCGAAAGAACAATCAAGATTGGCGATTTTTCACGACCCATTTTAGCCAATGAAAGAATAAAACAGAGTCTTTAGTGAAGTTTACTAAGAAGACTTTCAACCTTGAATAGCTAACAAGAAAAATCGAATCTTTGGATGGGATTTGAAACAAAAAATGAATCTTTGCTGGATTTTCCAGCTACAAATGCCAGCAAAGTAGCTAAAACAAAAGGGTGTCTAAAAACAACGAAAAAAAATCAAAATAAATACTTTAATTTAATGGTGATTGTAGAGTGGGGATCTGAAGGGGGGGAAGGGAGAAGTAAAAGGGAAGAAATGGTGGGGGGGGGGGGGGGGGGGGGTGGAACTAAGAACAGCACATTTCCTGTTATGGGTTTGTTTCTTTTTTGCTGAAAACCGGGGCTAGAGTGATTACTGACTGATAACTGCTATTAGACAGTAAGGAGAAAAGGGAAGAAAGTGACTGCCATTACAGGGGGGAGGGGGAGGGACTGACGGAGAGAGAGAGAGAGAGCGAGGCACACGTACCTTGCTTTAACTTTTTTTTTTTTTTCAAGGAGAAGTAACCTTGAGACTGTGAATAAATATATCATCACTTTTTGATTAGAACTGGCTTTCGAGCCGTAAAATATAACATTTGACTTCATGCATCATGATTAGACTCCCGCAGTTCATTTTCTACGATGATTAGAGCTGGAATTTAGCCTCTTTGTTAAGTGTGATGACTTCTCAGGTGTGCTTCAACCAAGAGATCAAAATACATGCATACATACATTTGTATATATAATAATAATAATAATAAGTGATAAAAATATTTTACCCTTCAAACTATATTTTTTTATATTTTAATTACTAAACTTTTTTTATTAAATTTTTTCATATATACTACATGAAATTTATACTTTGCACTTCAAAATTATTTTCTAACAAAAAAATTGCCAGACGAGCACGTCACCACCATCAAAGAAATTCATCTAACCCACCATTAGACTCGCCTCATCACCTCAAATACAAGCTCCAAAATAATTTCAAAATTTCACATCTTTTTATCGATTAATTTTACATTTGAAACCTTTCCATTCTTGCCGTTGGTCACTTTCTGACAACTTACTTGATCGAAAAGTGGCTCTACGAGGTAAATTGTAGAGTTTTATATAGTCTACGTGATAAAGTATAACAAAAAATAATTCAGTAATCAAAATACAACAAAAATAATAGTTTGAAAAATAAAGTGTTTTATCTATAATAATAATAATACAAATACATATACAATGTAAGAGTTGAAAAAAGACTATCGTTCTCTTTAAATTTTTCGAATATCGTACTTTGAAATTCAAATTTGATTTTATTAAAATTTAAAAATTTTATACAGCATTCAAAATTAAAATTTAATGCTTCATCTACATATATTGTGTATGTGTATGGAAAAATTAATTGTTTTTCCAACTTGACCATGAGGATTGTTGCGGAACATGGACTTCCCCTTTTGCTTGGGTAATAATTTAATTATTCAATAATAGAAAAATGCTGGATGAAGAATAACTGTTATTTTTTTTTCCGAAAAAGGGCGTGAAATAATTATTTATGAGGGAGTATATTATCTATCAAATTTAGTAAATAAAATAGTTTTATTATTTAATTGGTTGGCATTTTGGCAACGCATAGTGGCTGGTCTTGGGTAAAGGAAAGCACAATTTGTGGGGGGAGAGAGAGAGAGGAGATACGTTGTGAGTGGGTCCCACATTCTTTTTGCTCGTTTTGTTGCATGTAAGTAGTAAGTAACCAAAAAATCGCCGATGATTTCCCGATGAAATTGACGTCTCGTCTTTTCTTTTTTTTTTTTTTGCTTTTTACAGCGCGGTAAATAATCATTTCAACGTTGACCTAAATAGAAAAGTAAGACAAAGTAACGGGAATATTATTGGTAGCAGTGAATAATAAAATGATTAAAGTGAGCACACACTACAAAAATAACATGAGAAAGGTTTAATTATATATTTAAATTTATTATATAAAATAATAAATATTCATTAAATTTTTACGTAAATAACCATGTTTTGAATGTTTTTAATGTATTTATTAGGTTAATAATAAATGAACGAAAGAATAATCAAAAACAATACAAGGTTATACAAAAAAGAAAATAAATAAAAAAGTAAGAAAAAGTTTTAAAAAAATTACTCGTAGGAAAGAGAGAAAAATGTAATAGATGGAAGAGAAAAGAAAAAAAAAGTATTAAAAAATGTGAAAATAGAAGAAACTTTTTCAAAAAATTAATATCAAATTAATAGATTTAAAAGGGTAATTATCTAGCTTTCATATTTTGTATAACAAATAAATATTTAATTCTTAAAGTAAACATGAATAACTTAAAATTGCCGCGATCGACCTAATAATTATAATATTAAAATATATAAATTACATGTCTTTTTGCACCACACTTTAGGATATAATACTTGTGACTTAAAAAGTTTATAATTATAGAGGTAGATTAAGCACCTGTTTGGATTTTATTTTTTTAGAAAATAAATACGTCCTGTTTGAAAAAAAAAATATGTTTGGATTAACTTTTAAAAAAATAAAAACCAAAAAAAAAGATCATTTTATAAGTTATTCCAAAATAATTTTAAATAAAAATATATTTTAAAATACTTTTAATTATTTTATCTAAATATAAAATTACATAATTTAAAAAATAATTAAATTATAAACAGTATCGTTCGAAAAATATTTGTTTTTAACTCATCCAAACGGCCTAAAACTAACGTCGTAAAATCAAATTTTACATGAGTAAAGAGCTCACGAGACACATGTGGGTTCGGGTTCACTGGGTATGGCTGCACGTGCGTAGGAGTAGGATACACTAGACTGCTGTCCAGTAATGCAATTACATAACAACTCATGGGCCCAAAATTTTTTTTTTTGGTAGCTTGCCTAAAATTTAACTGCGACCATCATTATTAGTTTAATCCTTTTCAATTTTAATTCAATAATCATATAAGTTACATTTTTGAAAGCTACACCAACAAACAACGTAATTGGTAGGTCTAATCCTAGGGATGTGACGTTTGCTGGGACATATACATATCTTTTTGTACACAAAATTATGATATTTTTGTTTATAGTATTTAAAATTTCAATGTATTTTGAAGTGAGGAAATGATTAGTAAGAGCTGTCATTCCTCGTCGGCTTAAATAATAAAATAAAAGATTTTGTATGTAATTGTATTTAAAATGACAAAATTTACCCGCAAGAGATAAATAATTGCTTATATATGTATATATAAGATCTAATATATGTTTCAAAGTTAAAAAAAATTGATTTTACACATTATAATCAAAATAACGAATTTTACGCTAAAAAGGCTCATTAAATAGTCATTTATTTATTTATTTTTCTTATAAAAATCCAACAACACACGCCGAGCCAAAAAAAATGATTAGATTTTTGATTGAAATCGAATTATGATAGTAATTCTTATCATATCGCATTCAACTGAAGTGATTTCAATACTGTAATTGCAATAAATTTAGCTATGAAATGTACTTATGAATCAAAGTAGCCACATTATGAGTATGATCAGATTTTATAATCGTGTCAATCTGAATATATCGATTATATTATTATTGTCATTTAACATATCGAAACAAAAAAAAATTCAAAAGATAAAAAAATTAATGTCGTATTTATTATCTATGCTTCGTAAAGGGGATACAACAGCTATTCTATGCTAAGTATTTGTTATTAATAATTAATTTTTTGGACAATTGGGAATTAATAGGAAGAGTGGGACCAGCTGCCCACATGATCAAACGCATGTGAAATTGTCTATAGTTTGGTTAGTAGTGGTTAGATAATCGTAATTATATAATATATATATACTGCAAAAGACAGCGAATAATTACGAAGTGTCTGAAAAAGGTCACAATCTTATCCGGCCAGATCATGCTTCAGCGGGATTTTGGCTGTACGATGCTAACATTATTATTAAGATTAATTATTAATAACGACAATTAATACTCAAGATTAATTATTAATAGTGACAAATACTAAACAAATTAAAGGGTCTTTATTCCATAGAGAAGTTTCCAATGCCAGGGGCACAATCGCTTAAGATCGCGAGTTAATTGTCACTGACAGGCTACAAAGCAAGATTCACTACGGAGGTTATAGTCGTCTTTTCCTTATTATTATTATTATTATTATTATTATTATTATTATTATGGGTTTAGGTTATAGTTGTATTTTTCTTTGTTTTCCTCTTTTTTTTTTAAAAAAAAAATCCAACACATTTTAATTTATGCAAAACTAAAAATCCCTTCAAATACCCCCTTAATAGATCCGGCGATAATTCTTCTTCTTCTTCTTCCTCTTAAGGACGAGATTTGTGTAATTTTGAATAATAAAAAAATTAAATTTCTAAATTTCTCAAGAAAATGAAGACACCTTGATCCACTTGCTTTTCCAATCATATATCAAACTTAATTTCAATCGTTCAAATTATAGAGCTATGAAATATGGATTAATAGCATTTTATAGCACATTGGCGCTTATTTTTATTCTAGCAAATTGGTAACTTATAAGTTTCAAAAGTATTAAATTCAATGTCACTTGTAAATTTCAAATGAAAATTTTAATATCTTAAAAGCATTTACGGCACATCAAAGTTGGGCAGAAACAGAAAATCCCTAATTGGGCTAGTTTGGGCTTCTACAAATTCATTGTGGGCCGCCCCATAAGCACCAGTGACAAATGAAGTCCAATTAGACTTGGGGTTGGCAGTTTTATACGTGTCTGATTGCCCATATCTTGAGGCCCAATATTCCGATATATTCATCTCCCAACTTAAAAGTCTTTATAGAATATTATTAATATTAACACATTCGATGTGTGTACATAATAAGAAAAATATATAAGTTAATGACATACTAAATTTCTTTTTTTGATAGTATCTATACTATCAAAATATTTTAAATTATTTTTAGAAGATTTATAAAATTAGTGATACGTTAAAATAACATAATTTAAAATAAAAAATTAAGTAAACAATGACAAAGAAAATTAAAAGAAAAAGGATATTAAAGAATATTGAGAGATAAAGAGGATAGAGAGATAGGAGAAAGAGGGGAAGAAAAATAAGGGAGAGAAAGTGAAAAAAAAACTTGAAATATGAGAGAGGAAAGAGAAAATAAAGAAAAAAGAAAAAGAGAATAAGAGACTACAAAATTTGTTAGACCACAAGTAGTTATAAAGGATGCTCCATTTATATAATATTGTAGATAGTATAGACGAAAGAAAAAAAGATATTTCTTTACATTCATTTTCCCATTTTTCTTCCTTGCAACTCGTGTGTGTGGGTGCGCGCGCACACGCATGCATGTATTGTAAAGAATAATATGGTTTTATTGAGTTTGATTTTAGTTTAATTCTATAAAATCTTACCTTACGTTGTATATTGGATTTTAGTGACAAAATAGGTAAAAATATAAATAATTTTCTTACTTTATGGTTCATATTTTAGATAATTTGCTTTTTTCTTTATTGTTTTATTCACCAAAATCTAAAGTCCAAAGATAATTTTACCAATTTTTTGGGAAGGAACATAGAAGGAAGGAGAAAGTATCCCAAATAAAAGATCACTAGCCCCCCAAATTAACTAGTTGATATATATATATATATATATATTCATTATTCAATAATAAAGTCATAAGTCCTTAACTAAATAAACAATTATTTAATAAAAATCAATGAGGAACAAACTTTTCTTTTGCACGAAAAAAGTCCATGTACCTACCTTGGGAATCATAATTGGGGGGAATGTAGGGAACTAACTTAATTATTTTGGTGATTATTTTTATATGTTTCTCTTCTAAAAATTAGTCTTTGTGGGCAGTTGGAGGTCACAAATAAAATAATTGAATTTCTTCTTGGAGCATAATTAATTCTTTCCTAGTGACCTCGTCAAGTAAATCTCCAACCCTTTTTCATCATGTCTAGATTAAATCCTCCACGTTTTTCAATGGAAATTGGACCCCATAAAATCCATTCATCTATTCATTTCAAGATTTTTTTCCCCTCCCCTTTCTTTATTCAGTCTCGTAAATGCTATATACGATACACTACACAAGCGATTGATTGAACGATGAGTATTTAATTTTATTTATCAAGTCATAATCCTTACATTTTTCATTTGGTTGAATTTTATACCCTTTTCTTTCTTAAGTTCTCTTCCATTGATTGAACATTGAATGATGAAGTAAGCTTTGCTAGATTAGCAGCAAGACTTAAAAGGAGGATTACATGATTGCTTTTAGTTAGGCGGTTGTTATTAATTAATTAGATAAACAAGTTAGTAATCGGTATTCAAGTCCACTAACCTCACTTGGAACTTAGAAAATTGGAGCATTAAGTGGTCCAACCACACGTGTTTTGCCCACAAAATTCAACGTTTATTCAACTACGAATAATTCCTCTCTCTTTCTCTCTCTCTCTCAAATGCTTAATTAGGAAAGAAAACTTTGGGAGAATTTCAACTACCATAATAATAACACTCCTTTTGGTTGTAAAATTTTAGGGAGAGAGAAAAGAAAATGGTGAGAAAATATAAATGAGATGTTTGGCTATTAAAGAAACAGAAAAGATAGGAAAATTGTGAGGAAAAATATATTGTTACGGATAAAATTCACTTTTCCCCACAAAAGGGCAAGGGAAAAGGAGAGAAAACAAATAGAAATACACTAATTGTCGATGAGGCCTAGTTTAAGTGGCGAAACTGAAGCCCCAGAACTTTTAAAGTCCTGGGTTCAATTCCCCACCAATACATGTGTAGGTCTTTGTTCCTATCTTAGTGGTTGTTTATTGTTCTATTTTAATAATGGCTTGTTGGTTTATTTGTTGTAGAATAATTTGGTTTGTAAATCATATAGTTTGGATATGATGTAAGTTTGATTAGTATTCTTGGAGTTTTTTTTTTTTTTTTGATACAATTATCTCGAGACACCCTATAGATGTCAACAGGAAAACACCCCCACACACACGCACACACTCACTCAAAAGAGAAGGGGTACAGGACAAGAAGGTTCGAACTCAGGATCTCCCTAATACTACTTTCGGACCTCCACCACTCGGCTCTGAGCCCAGTGACGTATTCTTGAAGTTATTGATTGATGTAATTGAAAGATATGTATTTCAAAAAAAAAAAAAAAGTAAAAAATGGAAGCACAATAATTGATTACTCACATACTTACAATATCATGTTAACAATTCACCTCTTTATTTTCACTATATTTCATCACTCGATTCACTTTTACAAAACGATTCTCATCATGTATTTTCAATACAGAGAAATCACTTTCCTCACCCTTTTTCTTAATAGCCAAGAGAATTTTGATTTTCTTTACGTTTTTCCCCCTTTTACTTATCATTTTCTTTTTCTTGACAAATTCCTAAAACCAGACAGCGTAAGGGTATTATCACATCATGCTGTTATTGTTTATTGTGAACTGTTTAGGTGTTGTTCGTCTGAAGTTTAAGCTATTTTGGTTGATGAGATTAGAGATTTGATTGAATGATAGCTTTTTCCTATTTTGTTTCAACTATTGTACATTTGACCCAAATAGGAAAAATAATACTTGACTTACAGAATTGGTTTATATTTGGCATAATTAAATCCGGAGTTATTGTACTAGCTATTTAAAGCATACGTAATTCCTAAAAAGTTTTTCAATATAGAAGAGAACAAATAAGCTCTAAATGAAGGGAGAAGCTAATCATGTCTTAGAAAAAACAACGTTTCTTGTAAGATTAGTAATTGGGTGTGATTAAATATATTTGGGCTCTTTAAGCTCAATTTTGCGTTTATTTTATTTTTTCTCTTATTTTTATTTATTTCTTGAAAGAGAACCTTTATAGGTACATTGCATCAAATGATGTGTAACTAATATTTCTTTTATGGAACCATCATGTGATGTAGGAAAAAGACCAATGTTTGCTCTTATCAACATCTACCCACCTTTTTCTTCGCAAACATTCATGTTTTAATCAACGTTTGTTCAAACAAATCAAGTAATGTATTAGTGGTACCTTGTTTTTTCCCATTGTTTTTCTTATATATATATATATATATATATATATATGTATATATAGACACACATATTTAGTAGTGACAATATATATGTGTCATTACAAAAAAAATAGCACCTTCACTAACAAAAAATTTACAACATATAGATTCTATCATAGATTTTTTCCCGTTGTACCCTTTCACTTTAATAAGTATTATTTGTAAATTACTACTAAAAGGAAACTCTCAATGACTTATTAATTAGAGTTATCAGCTAAAAGAGCATTTTAGTCTTGTTAATCTAAAATTATGAATAATAATTGCCCTTCATTATTTTTGTGCAAAAACTTTAAACGACAAATAAAAGGAAATAGAGGGAGGAAACTTTAAACTTTAAACTTTGTTAATCTAAGATAGTTTATCAAGACATTTCTTTATAATGTGTTACATTGTATAATTAAAACATTTTTTTTTCAAAATTAGTAGGCTACGTATTAAATAGTTTTACTTAATAAAGTATTAAAGTTTTATAATTGATTACTCCCATCAACAAACGAGACAATACGAAAAAAAGAAAAGGCAACAACAACCGCATTTTTAGGATAATTTTTTGGGATAATTACTCCCACCACCCCTAAAGTTTGACCTAATTATAAATAATACTCCCTTGTATCGAAAATTACCGAGACCCCCTTGAGTTTTGTGGACTTTTTGGTAAAATAGACGGAAATAATAAAATATCATTTTTGCCCCTTAAATATTTGAAATATTTTTTATTTAAAAAATAAAAAAATAAGTATAAAATTGAATTGATCAAAATACCCCTCATTGAAAAAAAATTACTATCTCTCAAACAAAACCCTAACTTAACCCCCCACCCCCCGCCACCCCCCCTCTACAAACACCATCACCAGCTCCCACCCTCCCCACCCCCCCAGCCTTCTCTCTCCCCCTCCCTCCCCATCTCTCTATCTCTCTCTCTCTCTCTCTCTCGCCCCTCTCGATCCCTTTCTCTTGTGTAGCGACGACGGAGGCGAAGGAGGACGGGTGGCGGCGACGGCGGCAGCAGAGGACAAGCTACGGCGGTAGAGGCAGATGACGGGACCTCTCTCCCTCCTCTGTCTTCTCTCTCCCTCTCTCTTCCCTTCTCCCTTCACATATACGTATGTCTCTTTCCCTCTCCCTCTAGATCTCTCTCTTTCATGGCGGCGGGTAGGTGGTCAGCGGCGAAGAATGGTGGGGGCGAAGGCGGCGGCGACCGGCGGTGAAGGGGGATGTTTGTGTATATATATATATATATTTTTATGTATATATGTATGTGTGTGTATATATATATTTAACAAAAATATTACATTAAACCCCCTGATATTGTACATAATTTCCATGAAACCCCTCAAGGGTAAATGAGTCAATTCATATTTGTTTAAATTTCATTCCCGTCTTTAAAAGGGTAATTTCGGGAGATCACATCGAATGGCAAACGTTGACTGTTAGTCAACTTAACGAAAGGTGAAAACTGTAAGACGGCAACAAAACATAGGAGGGTATTGGTAATAATCGATATAAGGGGGTGTTATTTGTAATTAGGCTAAACCTCAAGGGTAGTGAGGAGTAATTATCCCTAATTTTTTTTGTCAATTATTATCTTTGCCTAAATATTCTTGTTGGTGTGGAAAAGGAATAGTACCTTGTTTGGAGTCATTTTCGATGTATGGTTTTTAGTAAAATCATCCATAGTATGAATATTAGACTAGCCCAATTTTGGTCAAATTTTTTTTTTAAAAAGTGAAAATACATGCGTGATTGTGATATATTAAGACCATCGGAGTTAAGAATTGACAATTTTGATTTTCTAATTTGATTCGAACTATCCATAGTCAAATTTACTAAATTATTCAAAGTACTATAATGACTAATCTAGAAATCCCAACATTTTCTTCGCATTTAATTTGATGGGCGCAAACAAACCCTTAATTATGCATTGTAGATCAGAGAATAATTTTGCGATTCTATGTATAATTTCTTTGTCATTAAATAAAACAATTTGATTAGTCCTCGCTACCAAGTTACTAATTAGGCCAAAATAATTAATTTTTGAAGGAATAATCTCAGAGAAATAGATTGCAGTTAAAAACAAAAACAAAAAAATTATAAAAGAAAACATAAGTTAAAGTGTTTATGCGACCTTTTAATCTTTAACGGATAGTGATAGCAAGCACTAAGAGAACCAACGAAAAAAATCATGAAAAAGGAAAGCAAAGTGAAACCCTTTTGATTTTATATATATATATATATATGTATGTATATGGACGGAGCTATGATGGGTTGGAGGATGCAGTCGATCTTTTTTAAGTTCATATCGAGCTAAATTTTATATGAATATTTTTAAAATATTGAAGATTTCTTGCCCAAATGAAAATTTCCGACTCCTTTATTGTGGCTATACATATATAGAAATGTGAATATACGCATATATGAAGTGAAACTTGATAAGCATTTTACCAAAGTGGGCCTAAATAATACCACAACTATACATATCAATGGAGGGTCCCTCCCATTGATGATTAAATAACAAGGGAACATCTCTTTCTTAAGTGTACTTAATGGAGTTTTTGGATATATATATATATATATATGTGTGTGTGTGTGTGTGTGTGTGTCCGTGTCCAATAAAAACGTGTAACAAATGCATTCTACAAATGGAACAGCAGCCCCTCTCAATTATCACCAACCACGCAATATTATTGTTCCCTCTTCAAAGTTTTCAAGATGATCATAAAACACACACACACATGCGGGTGTGTGTGTGTGTGTTTTCCAACGTGCGATGAGCATGCATTAATAGAAAATTTCTAATGCACGACGATAATATATTATATCCATTTTAAATTGGTGACATTTCTTCTTATCTTTCTCTTTCCATTGTTGAAATCAACAGTTTCGATATAAAAAAATGAAAATTTATTACTTAAAACAAATTTGACAATGCTAGAGTAATTACATATTGCCTTTTTTTTATTTGAATATAACATATAACTAATCATATTGATGATATAAACGTGTAACATAATTGTGGTATGATTTACTTATTAATAATCTATAACGGAATTCAATGTGAATTAATTGTTTTTTTTTTTTTTTGCGATTATGTATATAATAAACACAAAATAGGAGAGATCATAGCCTGATTTATCTCTAACATGACATGCCTAGCTGCCCCATGTATTATTGTGAAAATTGGCATGCATTAAAATCAATTTGTATCCAGGGGTTGAATGTATAAATAACTCGTGAGATTGAATTTGAGTCTATCTTAGTCAAATTTAATAGAATCTTTACTTTGGGATAATTAAATTCTGCTCAATGTTGATGAATTCATGATTGTTCATGAATAAAATACAAATTAAATGATAAAGTACAAAAAAAAAATTCTTGGAATTCAAAAGGTAAAGAATTTTCATCTAAATGACCTCTCACCGAGACCTAATAATAACAAATGCAAAAAACGCACAAAATTCGAACATAGAGCAGACTATATTTTAAAGGATACAGTATGTTTTTGCCCATAATTTCATGAAAAACACATTATCGATAACCCTTACATAATATATATATATATATATATATATAGTAATATGCCTTAATTATTTACTCCATTTGCCCATGAACGAATGCTTTTTTCTCAATATTTTGTAACTATGTAACATGTTCATTTAAAAAAGGAAAAAGAAGAATCTTGTAAAGTAATTAAGTAATGCCACAAATTCTGCACACTTTTCGATTTAAGAAGGTGTAAGAACTTTGAATCTTAAAATTTATAATCAATTTATCTTTTCAACTTTCGATTATACCTGAGATCATCTAAAATGGTACAATTTTATTTTTTTTCTTTAATTTGTCATTCATCATCAGATGTCCAGCATCAATGGACACCAATTAAATTCGTGTTTTGAATTAATCGAACTAATTAAATATAAAATTATTCCTACAAAGCACAATTGTATTATAGGATTCGAATACAATACCTCTAATTACGTTAGCATAATGCTGAGTTGCTAAGTTACGACTTACGACACTTAATGGTAATATATAATTTATACATATACATATATATATATATAGAGGGAGAGGGAGAGAGAGAGAGAGAGAGAGAGAGATGCAATATACCTTACTATTATTGTTATTGTAACACATCCAACAAAGTGCATAATAATGTGATAAGACTAGCGACTTTAAATCTCTCTTTTTCAATGTAGTGCGGTGCGTCTAACTTCCCATACAAAACAAAAAAAAAAGAAACTGATACCCTAAAGTCGCATCATGGCATGAGTACGACTCTCGCTACCTCCCAAATTGCTCTTTTGATGTGACTACCATATCACGAGTTGCCTCCCACTCTCCCCACCCTTCACTTTTCAGCCCTTCATAGCCGTCCGATATCTTTCCAACGGCC
This sequence comes from Petrea volubilis, assembly GCA_026212405.1. Lineage (NCBI taxonomy): Eukaryota > Viridiplantae > Streptophyta > Magnoliopsida > Lamiales > Verbenaceae > Petrea > Petrea volubilis. Next base: position 2,341,173 of record CM047871.1, on the reverse strand, counting down.
ATGATTCGCTCAGACATTTTTATTACCATTTTGGACTATAAAGCACCAGATGCTATTTCTGATGTGACGCCATGTCGCGGCTTGGGCGCGTCATTTGCTTACTATCTCAAATTAAAACTAATTGTATAATAAATTAAAATACCTTATTATATAATTACATTGCACTTGGTTAGGAATTTATAGTGGGATTATACGAATATTATATTCATAATTATATTTAGTATAATATGTTTTTATGGCTCATTATAAAGTTTAGGTCCAATTTTTTATTTTCAATGCATGGGGACGTGTAGTCTTTTTTTTAATGTGAAATGATAAACTATATACATATCATATTAGGATTTAAATTTAAATTTTTACATTCTCCATACCTCTAAATCAGAGTACACGTTCATTAGGCCAGAGGCGTCTAAATTGGATTGATAGAAATTGTAATTTATTATATTACCCGTAAATTTGTACGATGGGGCTCAAGATTAAGGCATTTTCGTAATTTATTTCTAATTCATATTAAAAAAAATACTAACAAATATTCTTTGAATGATCTTACAAAATAATACTTGCCACTGAACAAATTAATATAATGGAATGATTATATATTTATGATACATGTATTCAATACTTCTGTGATTATATAGAGTACAGTTTCAAATACACCTTCTTTATTCTACGATTAATTTCAAATAGGCCTTCAAACACTAGCTTTCTTGATAAATCACGAAAGGGTCCTTTCCAATGAAAAAGAGAAAGGTTTAAAATAAAAGATAAATAAAGAAGAATGGAATGTGAAGGTGTTATTTCGTCTTATTTGTTTTCTTGGCAAAATATGCTAGCACATATTTCTCCGTTTATGCAAAGATAAATGTAATGTAATCTAAAAGTAAAGAATGGAATAAAAAGATAAAGCACGCATAATTATTATTATTTAGGACAAATTATATTTACATCCCCTAAAGTATAATGTAATTATAAAAATAGTATATATATCGGTTTAAGAAGATTTATCCTTCATCAAACAGGACACATTTGTGTGTTATATTTCTATTATTTTCGATGATGTTTAGAGATATGATTTGCATGATTTGTCAAAAATAAAAAATTAATTTTAAAAAAAATTTGTAACAGTACCGAATTATAGATGGTAGTATACTGTTGAAGACGACTTTGCTAGTTAAAACGCGCATTATGCCTATATAATACTCTTATATATGAATAATTAAAAATTTCTTGCATTTCCCATATATATTTTAAATTTAACAAATAATACTACGTTTTATGAAATATTTATTATATTTGTTTTAATTTTATATTATATAAAAAATATTTTATACTTCAAAATATCAAAAATAATTTTAATTATTAATTGAGTATTAATTAATATATAAATAACATATTTGTAATGCTTTATAATATTAATAATTATATATAACTTCAATTATGATTATAAACTAAATAATTTAATTGTAAATTTTAAATGATTTTGTCATTATTTAAATCATATAAAAATCATGATAAATGAAAAAATAATATCAAAATAAATTGTATTTCTACCTTGGAATTTTTATTTTTTTATTTTGAGCATTTGTACTATAGTCGCACTTTTACTAATTTGTTTATTAGCCGGTTTGTGTACTCCTGAGACAATTATTTCACCCTAATTTTAAAAAAATATTTCTAATATTTACGTACAAATTATGTGACGAGCATTAAATGCTCGGTATTTAATTAACCAGGGAATGCAGGGAAAAAAAAAAGTTAGTTATCGAAATATAAAGCTATACGCGCTTGAACTGCACGCATCGGTGTCTGCGAGTGGCGAAGGCAGAGCTACACCTGCACAGTACGCAATAATGGCGCCGACTTGGGGGGACGGAGAGGCCTGTTGGCTGGTCGGAGTTTTAAAAAGCGCAGAACACGTCTCCCTCACACACGCGCTGGGAGCGTGCGATTCCGCCGATGGGGCCCACAGTAAATAGACACGTGTACAACACCTGGCGGATAGGCATCAGGGTACCCACCTAAGTAGAGTGGGGGTGGCGTCTGAGAGTATCCAAGCTGCAGTAGCAGGCTAGCCGACCTCAAAAGTCCAAACACAGGCCTCCCTCACATGTGCCAAATCCCCTGCTTACGTCATCCTATTGTCTTTATTATTATTGGAGCCTTTTTTTTAAATTATTAAAATATTATTATAAATAATGTTTTGCTATATATTAATATTTAAAATTTGTGATTTGTCGTTTTTCCAACTTTTGTGGTTGAATATAGTGGATGATTTTTCGAATTTTTTTGAGTTAGGAAAGAATTAAGTGGAAAATTGATACAGGAAAAATTTTAAAAAAAACAAAGAGAAGTAATATTATTGAGGAAAATTCTAATCCAGACCCGGATCGATCGAATCAGTGTTAATCATGTGGCGAGTATTTTACACTTATCCTATAAATTGTCGATAATTTAGGAAGAGTGACCAATCACTTAGAAAGTACAATGTATTTATCATATGATTTGTTATGTTCAACCAAATCAGATTCGGATTATAATTTTTTTATTATTGATCAAAAAAATGCCGGTTTTATTGTCGTATTATATATGAGTAATACAAAATTCTGAAACAAGCTTGTAAAATCATACTATAATGGGACCTAGTCTCATGGAGCCCCAACATAATCTCAACTCCTACTTCGAGATTGATAATTGAATAGTTTGCATGAATATTGTTGAATTTGGCAAGATTAGGGACCAACACGCAGTTACAATTAGGAAAAACAAACAATAGCCTAAATCGAACGAAGTTGACCTACCTTGGCTAATTGGGAAAAGTAAATGCAGTTTTATTATATGTGGTGTATTTACGAGTGTAATGAAATATTTAACACCATCACACAACGTAAGATTCAGATTGCTTTTAATCCTTTAACCTCTGTCACAAATCAATTAATTAATAAATTAATGAGGTCAACTTACCATCCAATAGGAAAAATTAATTAAATCAAATAATATTTTGCATCTCCAACGGTTTTTTTATATTAAAATTAAATCCTCGGATTGTGTAATTTAATTTAATGCATGAATATTTATACGTTGTGTCTTGATCATTTCAGAAAAAAAGTCATCGCGACAACATTACAAGTAATAATGTAAAATTCTTTATTGATTATTTATATTTAGTGATAATTTTTTTTTGTCATGAAAATGATTTTCAATATATCAATGATGGCAATAGTTGTGTGCGGGTTGTTATCATTAGTAAATAGTATATATCTTATGTTGACAAATCAATGGCGAGAAAATCTCGACACACATTTACAATGACAACTATTTTGTTACTGAATTGTTACCATGAAGGCGTGACTAATTGTAAACAGTGACAAATTAAAATAATAAAATTTTTGCAACGTTTTAAACTATTTCATGATAAAATAAAAACTATAGTTACTATATAGATTTAATCAGTATCAATATAGAGAGTATTATCATTTGATGTTAATTACTTGTGATAATATTTATACGATACTTTTATATTTTGTCATTACTACCATATTTTTAAGGGCAAAATACACCTAATCTCATTGAATTGTACCAATGTAACACTTTACCCCCTTATATTATAATAATTATTAATTTTCACTTAACCCATTCAACTTAATTTGTACAGAAACGAGATATTAACTATTACTTGTAACATATAAATTATAACGTTTCATTTGTTTTTTTTATGAACAATAAAACACTGATTAGTATGAAAAAGATAAATTGTACAACCAAAATTGTTTTCTTCTCTATTACAACACTATCATAATACAACTACAAATGTGTATAATAGGCTTTAAAGTTTTTGTTGGGTTCTTATTTTATTTTATTTAAGAATACCTTTTTGGGTGTTGGTAAATAAATACTTTATTTTATTCTAATAAATTCTTACATTTATTTTTTTTCAAATCTTAACAAACTAGTATTATTTAATAGTTCATGCTTGTTTTTTTTTTTTTCAAATTCCTAAAATTTATTACATGAAAATATAATGGCTACAATTTTATCCAATGCGTTGAGTTATAAATTTGTCAAAAGAGTTGGAATTTGTGCAGTAGTTGAGCTATGTTTTTTTGATAAAAAAAATAAAATTCTAAATATTTGAAAATTTACATTTGTGGTCTTCAATATATAATAAATATGTGAGATCGAGAATGAAATTGATGTTGGCACTTCAATTATCAAAATAAATTAGTGACATAATATAAAAAAAAGTATAAAGTTTTGCTTGATATCAATATTTGAAAACAAAGTTGTATTTTATATTTTTCTTATGAGTAATCTTGGAAGTTTAAGAGACTAAATGGTACAAGTTATTTGCTTATTAAGATTGAAGAGTTAAGTAAAACTTATTATAATATAAGGGGATAAAATGTTGTATAAGTATAATTGAAGGGAGTTGGGTGTATTTTGCCCTATTTTTAATAGTGCATGTTGAGTTAAAATAAATTGGCATGTAATTAAACATAGGAGGCATTCTTGTTTTGGTCAATAAGTCAAAATTTTCAATCTCTTGACTTCAGTTATATCCACATGCACGTGTAAACTAATTTGTTGATTTTTGTTTTGCAAGATTTCCAATTGACAATTTCTTGACTTTCCTAATATAAGTACGTAGCTTAAGTGCTGAACTTCAAATAATTTATGAAAGCAAATTAAATTATTATATGTCATCTAATGTAGGATTTTGGGTGCAAGTCAAGTTAATTAATTGCTTGACTTTAGGGGAACAACAAACCTACCAATTGGACTAGAAATAGTTTTTGATCCGTGGGCTGCTTCTGTGTGCGGCAATTTTTCTTTTAATAGGCATAATAAAATAATTAAAAAAATATTCTCATAATAAAAATATAAACATTTAAGGAATTATAAAGACAATAAATACATTGTTCAACGCCTAATAACAGGGATAGAGCAGAGGATTAGAGGGTGTGGTCAGCTCTCCTAAATTTATATATATATTTTTAAATTTTTTGAATTTTACCCCCCAAAATTATGGAGGTACTTTGAGTAATTACACTAACAAAAGACATAATTTTAGACATATAATATGATATTTTTTAAAAACTTCGCAATTAAAACATTTTTTTATAAATATCATATTGCATGTATCAAAATTGAATCTTTTTTTTAGGAGTGAGATTTTTTTTAAAAAATTAATTTTGTTCCCCTTCTTTCAAGTAAAAATTTATAATTTTGTCCGATCCAATAGTCATTCATGAATTAAAATCTTTGAAAGGATTAGATTATAACACCCAAATGGACAGTTATCAAATTGAATTATAAATCGTGAAATCACGTAATAATTTCATCATCTTGTAGTATCATATTGTCACACTTTATTCAAATATTCACAACAAACCCGCTCGAATAATGCAAAAATTCTTGTATTATGTGACGTATAACTAATTATTTCTTGACCAAAATGTGAAATCAAACATGTCAAAAATTATGTCGCCAACCTATTTCTTTGTTTCTTTTTCCTTTTCTTGCATGCAAAATCAGAAAAACAAAAAAAGGAAAGATCATAATCCTCAACAGCCGTTGGATCATTTGATCCTCCAAACGATGGCGTTTGACTTTTGACCTTTTCCCTGGTCCCGTCCACTTCATATCTTTGCTCGAGCCGCATTTAGAGAGTTACGGCTAAGGGTTGTTCTTTTATTTTCATTTCACGTTAACAAGTTTATAAACCGTGTTGTTTTTTAATCCCATTATTGATTTGACTTTAAAGGTGCTCACAGATCAAGTAAAGAGGCATGTTTATGGGGCAGTGTGCTAAATCCTGAGGGCTTTGTATAGACTTTGCGTCACTGGTTACATTTGGTTCAAGTGTTTCTCACTTGTAATTTTCTTGCATGAGAGAGAAACAAGAGAGAGAGAGAGAGGGGCGAGCACGCCTTTGCTTCCTGAACCGAACAACGTTTACACAGTATTTGGGCGGGGCGGGGCGTGGGTGGGTTGGGGGCCTGGGTGTTGCGTGCATTTTGTTCTAATTCCGTTTCCTGTTTTAGGGGTACCTTTGCGAGTGAAAAGAATCTGTCTGCTTCTATTGTTATTATTTTTTTCCCCGCTATTTTCTTGTTACCTGTCACCTATGCGGGGCCTAAAAGGGATTAAACAAAAACAGGGAGGAGAGAGAAAGGGAGTGCGAGTGTATTTATGAGAGAGAGAGAGAGAGAGAGAGAGAGAGACAACCCACTACACTCAATCTGAGCGTGCCAAAAAAATAAGCCATAAAACCAAGATCGCAATCCGCAAGCCATAATACCGCTCTCTCTTTCCTATTCGGGGCTTTTATTTTTAACATTTGTGTCTCAAGAAAAAAGCTTCAGTCTTGAGGTCTCTGTTTGGCAAAATCCTCGCTTCTTGTATTCAAGAGCTTCACCACGATTCTTGAAATTTTTACTCTTCTTAACTCTATGGGTTGTTGTTTTTAAAGCTCTCTTGTTCAAGTTTTGTGCTTTGGAGAAGAAGTAAAAATGTGGGCTTTCATGATTCTAAGCTTTGGCTAACCATTTCAAAAGTAAATCTTCATTCTTGGCTACAAGTAAATCATTGTCCATAGCCTTTTTGTTGTCAAATCTTGATATAGTTGCTCTTCTTCTTGCAATAACAACAGCTTTCTTAGTCGATCATCATTTTGTTTCAAGAAAAAATGGAGGGTTTTTCAAGAAAAGAAGAGGGGTGTCCTCAGTTGCTGGATTTGATCCCAAATGATAGAGATTGGCTCAAAAAAACGGCTGAAAAACAAGAAAGAACAAGCCATGGTGTTTCAGAGGAGAGAAAGCTTGAACTGAGCCTTGGTCCACCTGGTGGACAATGGACCACCATCACAGATGACAAAAACTCTAGAGAGAGAGACCATGAATCACTTCTCTCTCTTGGTTACTTTTCAAAATCACCATGGCAACACCAAGCTAAACCTCCTCCTTTCCTTCATCTTCAATCATCTCAGGTTGCTGTCATGAAGGAATCATCACAGCCCTGTGCCAATAGAGCTCTGGAGCTGCAGAGTGCAGAAAAGAAGGCATTTTCACCAGCTGCTCCTGCAAATACAGCTGTGCCCAACAGTCAGAAAAGGTGCCCCAGCTTTATTTTCTTGCCTTTTCTGCTATTTTTTGTCTCTTTTATTTCTTGTCGTCCTTTTTGTACAGAGGATATTCACTATTTTACCTCAATATTTGTACATGTATGTTGTGTGGTCCATGCATTTTTTTTGGGCTTTTCATGTTTTTATTTATGTTTCCCATTCTTACTGTCTAGCATGTACAATAGATTTGTTTATCGCTTTGCTTGTTTGTATTCGTTTCACGAAAGGATTTTTTTTCTCATCTTTCAAGATTGGTTTTTTTGGGTAAATATGAAGAGCATTTTTGCATTTTTAGGGAGTAAATGTTTAAATTTTAATACAAATATGTGTAAGAAATAGTCTTTTTGTAAGAGAGAGGTGGCAACTGCGCTTACTAATTACCATGCCTCTCTCCTTTTGTCTGTGCATAGTAGTATGATGGCTAATATTTACTAGGTTGCCTAGCTTTTGATGGTAATAATATCCTGGATCATTATCCCCACTTTCTTGCTTTGAGGCTAATTTTATTTTTATTCTTCCACTTTGTGATAGATATTATCTTGGGAGTTGTTCTTGATTTATGGTTAGGCTTTCAAAACTTAATCATTAATGAAATTTGATGAATCATGTACGACACTTTTGATATTATCCACCTTTTGCATGCTTTGGGTCTTTTATATTGTCACACCTTCTTGAAAACTAACTTGTTTTTCTTGCTTGTGTTACCCCATGAATGGTGACGAAAAAATGAACAGGACTGCTCCTGCTCCAGTGGTGGGATGGCCTCCAATTCGTTCGTTCCGAAAAAATATTGCAAGCGGCAGCTCTTCTAAGTTATCCGCGGAGTCGCCCGACCCGCATCTCCCGAGCAAAGTATCAGGCGCGAAACCCATAGAAAATGGCCCGAAAAGCCTGTTTGTGAAGATCAACATGGATGGTATTCCCATTGGAAGAAAAGTCGATCTCAAAGCATATGATAGCTACGAAAAGCTATCCTTTGCTGTTGATGAGCTTTTCAGAGGCCTTCTTGCAGGTTATTATCTATGTATATCTTTACCGGTTCTATTATTAGCATGATTTGCATATTATTAAGTCAAGAAATCTACCAAGTGCCCCTTAATTATCCAACACGTGTCACTGACCTCCCTTGTAACTATGGTAATTACACATATTCCCCCTATTAGTTCCACAATTTCAAATATCCTATTTTATTATAGAAACGTATTTGAGGTGGGGTTTGAATGTGTGTTTTGGAAGCGTTTAGACGTGTACACGACTAATTATCTGCTTGCTGAAAAAACAATTCACCAGGGTTGGTTTCTTTTTATTTATTCTTTTTGTTTTTGCATAGCCCAAAGCGATTCTTGTGCCGGTGGAATGAAAGACAGGGAGGATGGCGGGAAAGCGATCGGAGGTTTATTGGACGGGAGTGGGGAATATACCCTTGTGTATGAGGATAATGAAGGTGACAGGATACTTGTTGGGGATGTCCCTTGGCGGTAAGCTTCTTTTATCTCCATTGTTTACGATACCTGTTTGTTTCCTTACAATTTATTCCCTCTTTGATATTCCTACACACTTGGCAAATATATTAATATCCGCTCCAAATTTGGAATCTTTGCACCTAAATCTTTGTTATTTAATCCGAAATCACATGTTATATACTTCAATCTACACTTAACACCGCACCACGTGCATGTCCCAACATTATTTCTAAAATTTCCTCTATTTTTACCAGCATGTTCATCTCAACGGTTAAGAGACTTCGCGTGCTGAAAAGCTCGGATCTACCTAAACTGTCCCGTATGTTCTACTTTTGTTTCTGTCGATGTTGAGTACTTCAATTTAGTTATATACTTGTAAGAACACCGATTAAATTTTGAAACTTTCAATCTTCGTTTTGTTGCAGGTGGAAGTAGGAAGCTCTCCTCTTAAAGAGTAACATAGCCTTGTAACAATGGTGGGAAGGGGCTTTGTTTTGTGCTTATTGTATCTGCTTTTGGATATAATTAATATTATTATGTTTTTAAGACAAAAAGGAAATAGGTTTTCCTGTAGTTTGTTTGAATTCGTAATTCCAGATTGTGCCTGTGTAGTATGAATGAAATGAATCTTGTTTATGTTGTTGGATATTTAGCCTTTTAAGGCTTTATGGGTTTTGTAGAGAGGAACTTGAAGATGGATATAAATTTTGCGCTTTTTTGCTTGCTCTTTAATGACTGCAAATTAATACTCATTGTGAAAGCTTAAGTGTGACGAAAAATTGAGGTTAAAATATGAAGTTTATTTATTTATTTGTACTTTTTTAATTAAATAGAAAATAGAGAAATATGGACTTATTAACAACTATAATGTGTAAACTGTTGTTAGAATAATGATTATATATATATATATATATATATATATGTATGGGAAAGATTATTCAACATTTGGGGTGGTTTACACTTTGCATCTTGTGTGGAAGGAGCATTTTGCACCCTCAACTTAAAAAAAAAAATAGGACAATGCATTTTGAAACGGTATAAGTTTGGCACATTGCACTTTCGTATAATTTAAAGTTAAAATATTAATTAAAGAAATGGTAAAATTGTCCAAAAAATGATGAGATTTCCTGTTTTGTTTTTTCAAGGTCAAGTGCCGGGTCTTTGCGATAAGGATAGGATTTTCTATTTTAAAATGGTGTTTCATTTTGTATTCCATAATTCACATGCATGCCATATGTATAAAGTTACTTTTTTAATTATATACTTGGTTTGAGATCTTAGCACTTGGCATATATCCATGGATTGAAATAGGAGATGAAATACGATTTGAATAGAGGATCTCATGTGTTTGCGACCACTTTTCGAGGACCAGCTCTGCACTAGTTCTTCGACTGGTTGAAACCCTGGTCTATACACAATTACGATGAGTTCGTGCCCAGTTCCTGAGATGTGATTCGTTTGCAAAAACCAGTTTCATAAGAGCTACTCATCGTTGTTTAACATGAAGCAAGGGGTGGGAGAGACATTGAGGTCGTATGTGGAGAGATTCAACTCGAGTTTGTTGTTCAATACGGATCCAAGGAGGCTCTCCCAGGAGATGCTGGTGTTAGCCTTTGAGCAAAGGTTACACCGCAATGACGGGTTCTCTTGGTCGCTCGCCAAGGACCCTGTTAAAGATTTCGCAAGCTCGTTGGCAAGGGTCAAGAAGTATTTGCAGACGCAAGAGGTGTTGAAGATGAAGAGGGAAGGAGAAGAGGAGTATGGGGTAAATAATAAAAGGGCTAGGAATAGAAGGTGATTGGGAAAAATTATGTCGAATGCTTTTGTTTGGATTAAGATGGGAACCATTGTTTTGGATCGGATTCGATTATCGGACTATGTAAATGTTTTTGGGTTTGGATTTTTTAGATTCGTGCTTTATGGGACTATGTAAATGCTTTTGGATTTGGATTTTTCAGATTCACATTATGACTTTTTGTTTATGTTGTTGCAGATTTGTTTTATGACTTGTTTATGTTGTCTGAATATTTGACTATTATGAGTTCTAATGAATATCTAATTCGTACTTGTTTTAGCTTTGGATGGCTAAATTTTCTTGTTGCATTTGCTATGTGATTGGTTTTAATTTGATTGATCTTCAATTTATGGAAGGCTAGATGATCATATCAAAGTATTGATGCATATCCTCATTTTCCTCAACATCATCATTTTCGAGAAAACGAACATATGGTACTGTTTCAAGATGTTTTGTAAGGGTAACGATATTTGTCATTAAGCTTTAAACTTGGAACATGATGTTTATATTCTATATCCGCTTTCAATAGTAACCCTTTCTATTGTATCAAAAAGTAAACAACAAGATTCTCATAACTCCCCCCAAAAAATAATTGAATCAACAAATCTTCCCCTAAGAGTTGTTTCAACTTATTATGTTAAAAAAAAAAAAAAAAAAAAAAACCGAATCACAGTATCATCCTCAGCAATCTGCAGAAAAGACAAGCAAACCGGAGATTTTTCCAAGCACGGAAGAATGTGCTACAACCATATATCAAAATTCACCCAGCTTAAGACCAACATTTGGTTTCTCATGACGACGTGGGTGGCAACTTCTCCCCAGCGTACAGTGAGTTGGAGGCAGCGAGAAGAGCCGCCCCGATGCCCGACCCATCATTGGAGTGCACCAGCTGAATAGTTGGTCCAGTTCCGCGGCCGAGCAACTCGCTCAATGTGTTCTCCAAGCACTGGCTGTATTCCGTGTAGTGCTCGTACAGACCGCCATCCATGGCTATAACTGTCTTTTCACTGCCTTCCCGTTTAGTATCCCGTCCCATTTTCTTCAGGACCCCTACCATGCCGGATGCAGCGAGGCGAGCCCCACGGGTAGCGATGATGTTGGTGAGCCGGACCACGACCCGCCTTGTCTTGAGAGAGGTGTTGGATATCTGTGGAAGAAGATGAAATAGGGCGTGAATATAATCTTTTAATTAATCACATGCACAACACAACACACACAGCACACACTCAATACACACACACACACGCAGCACACATTCAAACACACACAACACAGCACGCACTCACACTGACACACACACACATCACATATTCACAGACACAATCAAACACACACAAATATTTGAAATACCACACATACACACAGACACATAAACAAAATCTGAAATATGGGGATAAAGACCAAAAAATTTGCAAATTGAAACTAACATATAAAAGTGATAGTAAGAATTTTACCAAAAAAAAAAAAGTAAGAATATCTGTTGGGTATCATTACCCATTGGGTATGAAGGGAGTAAGATCCTCCCATAACCCATACATTAGTATCAGTATGGATTTGGGTACGGTAGGGGTAGATTTTAAAATTTCAGGATATGAATAGAGTATGGATAGATTTTAAAATTTCAGAGTATGAATAAGGTATGAGTAAAAAAAATGGGTTTGGGTAGGGTAAAATACTACCCATTGACAGGCCTATACACAAATATCCCCTCTTTGGCTACAATTTTTTTTTTTGGTTAGATAATTGCTCTCGCAATTCCGAGGGATGGACCATTAAAGGTTACTCCCTCTTGCAACAAGTGTGCTTCCCGGATTCGAACTTGTGTTCTCATCCTTACGGGGTCGGAGTTGCTTACCATTCAACCAACTTGGTGGTCTTTGGCTACAAAATTACACACACTTCGCTTGCAATTTATTTCCACTTTAAAGTTACCCCCCTTTCATTGATTATATAACATATAACTGAATGATATTGTAATTCAAATATTATAATGTTTTTCAATTTTTTCTAGCATGTATGAACGTCGTTATCCAAAATTTCTAATTTTGAGTTTTGATGATCAAAAGGGGGTATAATTTAATTGTGAAACTAAGCGATGTTTGTATAATTGCACATAGTTACCGAGGAGAGATCAGTACAACTGACCTCTTATATTATAGAAACCTAGGGGCCAAAAAAAGAAGTTACCTCCAAAACTTCCTTCAGTTTGGCACCCACCACTTTCAGATCAGCGGATGAGTCGTGATGCATAGCTGACATATCCGGTGTTCTGCACATTTTATATAGTTTTCAAGTTTTACTCGACTATCAATACCATATAAAAGGAGAAGTCGGGGCATACTATCTCATAAAAAAATAAAAGCACTTAAGTGATTGCTCTAGTTCTGATCAAAAGATAAAGGGATAATTACATCTACTTCCCCTACCGTTAATGTACTGCAAAAAAAACATATCCAGTTCCTCGTACAGTACCTCAATATGTGTGGAATTTTAAGTTTGGCCGGGACCTCATCACCAAAGAAGGAAGCTTCCATAGCCAACCTAAGTAAAACTTTTCGCAAAATTTCCCCCAAGTACATTCCAGAAGTGAGCTTCTCAAATATCTAAAATGAACAAACAAATTTATAAATCAGATGGAGCACATTTTTTTGCGTTGAGGTCACAACATTAACAATATAATGTACTACAAATGGTAGCATAATGTGCGTGCTTCGTTATCTTACATGTTCACTGGGGTTTAAACTTTCGGCATCCAATGACTGGTCATACTCGGTAATTGGAAGATGTGAGCACCTGAAGTTACCCCACTCCATATTTATAACCTGAGTTATAATGAAGATTCAAGCTTCAGCGACACTTTTTCTTGTTTTTCCAACTGAACTTGTAGCTCTCTAAGATAATCATCTTTTCAATTACTAGGTGCAACTTTGAAGGACATAGTTAATGATAATTAAAATAATTTTTCTAACCATTTCTCCAGATTGAGGCAACGGACCATGCCACTTTGGAATTGCTTGGGCGCGTTCCACGTATGCAGCGTTGGTCCCAGTACCCAAAATAACAGCAACCGAAACATCCTTGTAGGCATATCTTCCTCCAGCTAATGTTCCAATTGTATCATTAACCTAGCATATTCATCACACATGTAACAGTTGAAAATTTAGACGTGTATCGGATATTATACATTTGATATCTTTGACATTGGAGATATTAAATGTTTAATGTTTGACAACAGAAAGGAATAACGTCTGCATGTGAGGGGCCTTTTTATTCAAGATATTAAATATTTAATATGTTTCTCTTATCCAACTATTTCAGCTCTTTTATTAGGCAGTCAATTTGAAAGTATCTCTAACAATGTCAGGAGAGAAAATAGTGGATTAAAGCATGAAATTGGAATGTAAAGCAAAAACAAACACACCAGAGCTGCCACTCGCATGTCAAGATTCTTTCTTTTCAATGCTTTTCTCAGTTCCTCTACAACATCTTGCCCGACCTATAATAACCCATTAATAGTTTCATTAGGAATGGGAAAAAGATACACTGCACAGAAATCACTTTGAGTAGAAATCAATAGATAATCACTGTGAAGTTAACTAAAAGAGCTAAAAAAAAGAACAAATTCTAGCTAATGGAAAATAAATGAAACCAAAAACGACATAGCTCAGTGAAAGGAATTACAGCATCATCAATAGCGAAGCCCTTGGACCACTTAATAATAGTTCCACTACAAATCGAAGTTTGCATGACAGGGAATGAGAAAGTGAAACCTAGTTCCCTCTGCCTTCCGGGCGGTTGATGAAATCTTTTTTCTTCTTCATCGACAAAATTTCCAAGTTTTTCCACAATATAATCGAAAAGTTCCTGAAATAATTTAAATCTTAGATATTTTAGTGATTCTCTGGAGAAAAGAATGTACCACAAAGTGAAACCCAATATTCTTGGAAAATGATTTGTTACATTTGAGGTCCCGCTCATCAATGCAGGGGGGATCTCCACCTCATCAAACTCCTGATGGATAATACCTCTTTCTTTACCTCCTAATTGGACTCGCAATACACGGAAGTTTGTCCCACCAAGATCTAGTGCATAAAAGATCCCTTCCTCATCACTGAGACAAAGGAAATATGAAAGAGATAAATGATTTAGCTGTAAATTTTGTAATCCAGCTTGGAGCAAATTGCACAATCATGCATGCCAACATAAAGCAAAAAAAGCATTAAAACAAGATCAAGTTGGATATTATCTCTCCAGAATTTTTGTGGGTCCGAGATGATCAACATATTTTATCTCATATTAGTGAGCAAGGCTGTGTCTGGGGCCTTGAATTTTGATGAGAAAAAGTCAAAGGAAACTGAAAAGGATAAAATATAAAGCATATAGTACTATCATTTTAAGTAGAGAGAGTATTTTCCTTTATGTTTTGCTTACTAACATACAAGGACCCAAACATACAATAAAAGAACAGAGATCAAAAGGTGCTTCCCTAACAATGGTATTGCCTCAAATGTCTTTGGGATAACTAGGTTCTATACCACATGTATACCATGCTTGATTTTCAGTTTTACGTAAGCTCTTCTGTCATTCGATCATGAATCGAAAGCTCTGATTGTACCAAGAAAATGCTGCCTAAAGTTTGATTTCCATATCTAAAAAGTGTCGTTTGATCCTTCGTTTCTTATTAGAGCAAATATGAGGATCAATAAATGAGGAACACTCAGATTTTCCCAGCAATGATCAGTTCAATAGCAAATACATTGAATGAATGAATAGTCCTCTTCTCCACATACAAAAAAGAAATGCTCAAAATCTTGATCCAATGTTACCCTAAAATATTCAGTATTCCATCATAACATATTATCAAACCATTCTTTTTTCAGATCTCATCACAAAATTCCAAACTAACTCCATCAATTTTCTTCACATACTCAAACAAGCACGACGAATCATATATTCAAAAAGACTTAAAAAAATTGAAAAAACCCAATTTGTTTTTACCCAGTGGGGAGTTTATCAACATAGCTGATAAGCATCCTGAGCTTGCTTCCACCCTCAGATGCCAATCCAGCGTGCATCTCCACAGCCATGGCGTCGGCCACCTGCTTCAATTTCCCCAGAGGAGTGGCACACTTGTCCTCAAAGTCCTTAACAATGGCCATGGCCCGAGCCCACTTGCTAGAGTTCCTCATCCGCTGCCGGACCACCAGCGCCGCCACTCCCACCACCGCAGCCGCTCCGATCACCGCCGCACCTACCACAACCTTGCTCATTCCCTCCTTCATTTTCAAAAATCACTTGGAAAAAATAGAAAAAAAAAAAATCTTTACAACAAGTTTGATTTTTTGGTTCTTTTTGGGCAAAATAGTGTAAATGGAATGGACAAACGAGTGAAGAGATGAAAGTATTTAAAAGGGATGAGTGAAATGAGGAAACGATAGAAATGGAAGGGAAATTAATGGCGGAGAATTTTGATTCAGCTGAAAAATATGGAAAATAGGATCTCTTTCTCAGAATTGTTTTTTTCATTTTTTTTCTTAATTGATTCTATTTTGGAGTGTTGATGAAATACCGGTAAAGGAGCTTCCATAACTAATTTTGGGAACTCGGCACACATTACATATTCTTCCTTTAACGGTGGTTTTTTTGTTTTCTTTTGTTTTGTTTTTATTTGAAATTACGAGAGGTAATTGTAATTTGTCCTTTTCTAAAATTAACTTTATATATAATTTCTACATTTTAAACTTATCATAACCATACGAATATCATATCAAACTCTTGCCAAAAACACTAGGAATACAAACTCGCAATTATATCACATCTTGATAAGATAAATTTTACTAAGTTGATACATACCTCGTGGGGGTATCTATAATTTTTAAAGTTGTAAGAACCAATTTATAATTACAATATATCTTGAGGAATGTAGATGTAATTTGGGTTTGTCTAAAAGAAGGTATTCTTAGCGGTGGGTTAACATTAGGTACTCTAATATTTTATTAAAATGAGAGAGTATCTGGTTTTGTACGGAAGGTTGCAATTACATGCAACATGTTGTTTAAGTTTGAATAATCTGTTATCCACTAATTATCTACAATATTAAGTTTTATCTGTATGTAATATGGTGTATTGAACCAATTTTATCAAATCCATTCATTCATATCTTTTGTTTTTCTTTCAATTAAGTTCCATTATATGTATTTTAATTCTATGTGCCCACAAAAATAAATTTCATTATATCTTAATTAATACATCAATGTTAATTTTCAAAGTAACAATTTATATCACTCTTAATATATTCTTGATTTTAAGAGTATATAAATTAACTAAAAAAACTTATATTTCCATATATGGAAAATAAAAAGAAAAATTAATCTATTATGTTCTAATGAAAATAAACATTATATGTAGTCACTATATAATACACTATACGAATTTAAGAATATAACTTAAAAATATAACTATCTTGTAATTTCAAATAAATTATTTCAAAGATTTGTTGCATTAGATTTTCATTTTTTTTAATCATTGCAATTTGTCAATCTTTCTTGAAAAATTTTAATAGTATAGAATTAAATTTATGAAATACTAGAAAATTATAATATTTCATATTTTACAGATAAAATCATATATATTTCCTTTTACTGATAAAAGAATTAATTTAAAGAGTCATGAATTTTATTAATAATGTAAAATATCATATTTTTGAAACTTTAATAATTTTTGTTAAATTACTTATAATATAGAAAATTAAATCTTGTTAAATTACTTAGAATATAGAAAAATAAATTCATACGCTTTTTCATACTTTTGAATCTTTTAATTAAATTCTATTAGATGTATTTCAATTTTATTTGCCCATAAAAATAAAATTTCACTATATCTTGATTGATATATCATGCTAATCATCAAAGTTACAATTTACATCATTAATGTATACTTGATTTGAAGAGTAGAGAAATAAATTGAAAAAAAACTTATATTTCTATATATAGAAAACAACAAAAAATACCTACTGGATTTTGATAGAAATAAGCATTATATGGAATCATTATATAATACACCATACAAATCTAAGCATGTCATGTAAAGTATGACCATCTTGTAATTTAAAATAAATTAGTTCAAATATTCGTTGCATTATACAAAGTTTATATCTCATATTCATACATATATTAAAGTACATTTTTATTTAAAATAAAAAAAATACGAGCACCTTTATATTGTCAAACATAGAATGACTAAATTTTTATTTTGGTGTTTTATAAAAAAGTGTAGATAATTATTAAAAAATAATAAGACTTAATTATATGATTAGGAAAGATAATATGTATACTTAAGTTGAATAATGGTGAGAGAGAAGAGAGAAAGAAAAAGAAGAAAAAAACAGTTTAATAACTTAGGAAAGAAAATAGAGAAGATAATAGAATATCCATTGAATAGAGAGAGAGAGAGAGAGAGAGAGAGAGAGAGAGAGAGAGAGAGAGAGAGTTATAGGTAGCCAATTAAAATTTAATTTTTAAACTTGTTGAAAAGTTAAAAATTGATACATGGAACTTAGTGAGAGACTTACTTAATATAAACTTATATGAAATAACCTTATTTTAGAAAACCCGATATAATTTGCCCTGCGTGTGTACAAGAATTAAAGTTTGCTTGCCTACGAAGTCTCGTTTATTTGTAAGAACAAAATTAAATATGATTGATAATTGAAATCCATCCATTTACTTCAGATACATTCCAGAGTCTTTCGATATTTTATTTGCGGGTACAGAATAAGAATTATCCAAAACCCCTACGGTCTATCTGAATTACAGAAACATCATTATCCATCAAAATCAGAATTATTCTAGGGGTTCATTTTCATTTTATAAATAGCACCAATTACTCGTTACCCAATTTTACAGTAATAACAATCATAATCGAAGAATTTTGCAGTATTTATCCTTGTATAAATTGAAAGTCAAAGAATGAATATTTAAAAAAAAAATCTGTTTGCCATTCAATATCTCATCATCACTCTAATCCATAATGCGTAAAAATGTCATAATATTTTGATTCTGACCTTCAACGCAATTATGCCTTCTTCAACTAATCTTGATTGCTTTCAATCCTTTGCTTGCATATCAAGATTTGACTTAGAATTCAAAGAATAATTTCCATGACTCGTTTAGTTTAATTGTTTAAATATGCATGTGGAACTCTCTCTCTCCCTCTCTCTCCCTCTCTCACACACACACAGTCAGGGCCATTAATCCTGACTCTTTTTAAGTTGTTCGATCACGTGATTTCGCTACTTGTAAGCTTTGCAAGTGACTAAACCACTGAACTGTCTGAGCATACAGATTCATACACAAACCCACACCATTACTTTGGAAAAAGAGAAGCAAAAGGCATTGGAAATACAGTGGATGAAATGTAGGTCCTTGATGTTAGCCATGTACAGTTTCAAGTCTTGAATACAAGGAAACACTTCAAACCCTAGCCTTGGTCAAAAATCCACTACAATATACAAACAACATATCCTCTCTCTATGTCTCTCTCTCTCTCTCTCTCTATATATATATATATATTAAATAGCAGAGCATAACACTGCACACCCCTTCAAACACCCACGCAATAGAACTTTTGCACATGAAGCATCCTTTTAAGTCCAGAAACTGTACATGAATCATCTACGACTACGAAACTCTATGGGGTTTTCTTCAGATTGCTGCTTCTTGATATCCTTTTCTTCGCAGGATTCGACGATAGCTTTGCCTGGAAAAACTAAGAAACAGACGAAAGCCAGCAATGAATACGATACTTACCTGATCTGCTGGCTTTCAAACTCTTGTGATGGTGTTCATTCACCCAAATCCAGGAAGTCTATCTTCTCATTCAGGCAGTTGAAAAGAGGCTCAACCTGCTGCTGCAAAAAGGCCCGAAAGAACCAAGACAAAGCAGCATATAAAGACAAAAATGGTATGATGGCAATCAAAAAGTACATGCAGTTTTCAAATTTGCGTAAGCATGCCTCATGACGTTCTTCTGAACAGGTTCTGACCCAACTCCATCTCCAGATTTGAGAACCATCGCAAGCGCAGCAGCATTAGGCTTCACGAAACCAAAGCAACACAAAACGGTTAATTGTGTGATATCAATTAAACCCAAAAATATCGAACAACACAGGCAGTTACTCTACAGCATTGTAACCATTAGAAAAGACACGATTTGATATTCAGAACCAAATAGATACACAAAATATAAAATAGCATGACATATGTATGTCATAAAAATGAGGGACAAAGAGAACTCAAATCCAAAACCTCTAACTTCTCGTGTAACTCATTCCCCAAAATGGAAGCACCATTTCCAGATCCATTATCCAAATGCAGCTGAGGGTTAGAATTGTATGATCTTCTATCCAGGGACGGTCCTTCATTGTCCACCTCTGAGCTAGCACCACTGCTGCTGGCAAGAGGGGCATCAGAGGAACTAGTTATGCAACCAGTATCAGAATTTTCTGCGCAAGTGCATCCCCAGGTTTGGTTTCATAATATCTGCATTTATCTCTTTATCCCTTTCAACAAGCTGCTTGTTACACCCACCAGGAACATCCTTCATAATCTTAGGGACCACTACTTGAGTCATTCCATTCATTACAAGCTCTTTGGTTCCTCCAGATGCAGTCGCGCAACCGTCTTTCAATACATCTGAACTTCTTGAACAAATAAGCTCGGGTGACACTGAAACTTGCCTCTGAGGGCTAACAGAATGCCTCTTCTCAGGACTCCCCTCCTTCAACTCTGACCCATCAAGATCCTTTTTCCTTTTTAGGACTCTTTCAGCAGATCCAGGCCTGCAGGCCTCACCACCCTCACCAGACATCTTATCAGCCTGTTGTTGACTCATGGGCCTCGTGTGTCGGCTTCTTTTGTAGCCCTCCGGAAATACATAAGAGGGAATTTGCTTTCTACGAACATGAGAAACATATATTTCCATTCCAGGCTTCCAGTACAAGTATGAATTTATTTGATGCCTGAACTCATCAACAGTCTGGCGGATGTCAAACTGCTGGCCTTCTTGAATTACCTCTCCTTGCTTCCTTTGTAAACCCATGAAAAAAGCACAATGAGCACACTGCTTTGAAGGATCCACATAATCATGAGGATAAGGATGGCACTGCAGTTTTCCACAGGTGTCTCGCTCTATCTGCAATTGTTTTAAAATAAAAACTATAAATAGGACAGGAGACTATAAACATTTATCAAATAACCACAATACAATCAAAATTGGAACCCAAAAAAGAGATTACCATCAGAGTAAGCTGTCTCAGCCGGGACTCAACCCAACCTCTCCAAGCACGCAAGTCATCAAGATCAGCAGCAATTAGGTCAACCTCAAGATAGTTTTTATAGCTTTCAAAGAATAAATATGGTTCAAACAAAGCACTCCACTGCGACTTATTCAGCTCGATATCCTGTAAAAGCAAATCATAATCAAATAATTAATAGGCAGAAGTACTAAAAAGACACTTGCATACTTCACATTCAAACAGGTTGAACACACTCTACCTCGCAGATCTTTTTACCGAATTGGAACTGCTCCATCATAACCCGGAGAGTACTTGCTGAAACATTGTAACTAGAATTCATGCAAGGGTAGGCAGGGGTTATGAGTGGCATGAGATGGTTTCGGTCCCAAGGATTTCGTCGTGGATCCCATATAGAAAATCCAAGTTCATTATCCTCTATTTCACAAAGCATCACAGGATTTGGCCAACGCCACAAGGTGTAGACTCTGAAAAATCTAGAAACTAGCATACTTGGATTAGCTTCAGGATAAAATTGGCACAACCGTGCGACAAGAATAGCCCAATTCACACCACCAAGAAACCCCATGACCTGAAACAAAATTTAAAAAATGTTGCACCATTTGCAGCACATTGACCAAATATTAGATCTCAGATGGGGATGGAAAAAACAGTAATTGTAAAACAAAATCAACTTACGTTAGAATAAACACCACGGCTCTTGGCCCACAACTTTAGGCATCGCAGTGTTGTCCGGAAGTTCTGAAAGTGCAGAATATTAAGATATGCCCAGGACCCAATTACACAAAGTAAAAGAGCAACTTAAACACTTTTCAAGGGGAAAAAATAAAAAGACAAAAAGCAAAACAAAAGGACAACATTCATTTTACAATATTACCTCAATGTTTGGAACAAGCTTGAGAATTTGATCTGCCACTCGGCATCCATTAAGACTACGCACAGTAGGTTCGTCTATGTTGTGCAATACAGTGATATTTGAGATGTCTAAATCCTGCCATATATTAGTAGCTAATTTAAATAAAGTTTTAGAAGAAAGTATAAATACAAAGCCGCACATATGAACAAGGCAATGGTGGAGATTGTTCAGAGGAAGAAACATCAGCGACCACACGCTTAAACCACCCACCAGACACAGTATTTATATATGACAGAAGACAAGCAATCTCTAAACAAAGACGAGAAAAGAGTGTCTTGATTCACTTATTAGCAAAACACTACAGAGAATTGACAACATTTACAAGAATATATTGTTCTTTCAAAATTTTTCCTCCGCTCCCCTTTTTCTCTTTACATGCTTGCCATCACACAGAAAAGTTGCCTTTTCTCACATTAAAGCCCACATGACACACAAATGGGCATAGAAAGAGAGAAACAGATACAGAACATGTTCAGGACGAGAAGGTGACCTAGACAACCTAGTAGCATGATTATCCAATGAATATCCATTAATAGATAAGCCAAAATAATCTCTAAGCATGAATGGAACAGTTGGAAGCACATCAATCAAGAAAAGTTTTATCTTCATGCCCCAGATGAGCACTGAAAAATATACTCAAATATGACATCAATTAGGCGATGATCAGCAATACTTGCCAAACTGATCCAACAAACTCAGAAGTAGACACTGGAAGCAGTCATCATCAGACAGATCTTGGGTATCATTCATTCATCAAAATTGAAATAAATTAAAAATCATAAAATGTATAACATATACATACATACATATGTAAAGTATCATTTCGCAAATAAGTATGGTAGAGGACACTTACGCTTGAGTTGTGTTTACAGTAAGAATCACAAATAGCAGGAAAAGCAAGGAGAGACTAGAAACAAAAAGGATAGGAAAAAATATGAAGAAGAAGTCAAGAAATTTATTCCTATCAAACAATTAATGGAAAAACACATTGCAATTAACCGTAAAATAAATTCGCAGCCATAAGTTAATTTGCCACACCTATATACCAGAGAAGAAACTTACACAAATGATAAAACAAGAAGAAATTAAAAACTCACATCTGGAACAACCAAGAGGGAAATACTAGCATATAGAAGATCAATTGAAATCCCATCAAACTTGAATTTCATAACAGGGACATGAGCGTCAGGTACTGGTTGGAGTTCAGTAACTTCTTCCATCTCAGCTAAAATGTTATGGAGTACGAAAAAGAAGTCTTCCTGGCAACACATCCACCCAATTAGTGCATATTTATGATACACACACAATATCCAAAATGGAAAGCACGAAGTCAAAAATGTACCTCCCGACTAACATAGGATGGCCCAACACACAAAGTATCAATGTCAGCTGCAGGGCCATGTACCTGAAAAAGAACATAACCGTAGGTTCATAAAAAATTACAAACCAGAACGCTTGCACTACAGATCCAGTGCAATCAGCATAGACATGCAAACAATCAAGAAAAAGGATGCAACAACAGATTAAGAAAACTAGCACACAATCAAAAACAAATTAGAAACAACCAAAGTGGTAAATAATATAGAGAAAACAATTCAACCACGCATGTAAGGTAAGTACATATGCCTCAGCTGCATGGGCAACATAGTATTTGTAAGAGCATCTCGTTATTTTTCTGCAAACTATTTGTAAGAGCATCTCATTATTTTTCTGCATCCAAGTTGGTCTTTAAGATACAGGATAAAGCGTAAGCTAGTTAAAACAACAGAATCAATATATATTATCATCTTCCAGACTAATAACTATTCCATAAAGCCACTCTAGTAACCATCAGACACATTTCTTCTGAATACAAAGCAGCATCTTTCCTAATCATTCTGCAAAACTTCCAATCATTCACCCACTTTACTTCAATGAATTCTATAGATATGACTTAGATGCCACCTGACCAAGCATGAATAGTAATCTCAATTTCCAGCTTCAACTGAGATGATAAAATTAATATGCAAAGGAAACTGAAAATGATGAAAACAAACAAGCAAATGTATAAGCTCCTTACTCCAAGTCTATAAGAACCAAAAGTAAGTATGACAGCATTTGCATCTTCCACCATTTGCTCAGTGTATCCCCTCAACCGAGTAAGATCTTTCACCCAGTTTTTCACAATCTACAATAGGAGAACATGTAACCATTATTTAGGCAAAGACAACAATTTAACATCAGGTTCAATGATCAAGAGATAACGGCATAGATACACTTATCATGCAAGTCAAAAGACAATATTTATATCCATTAAAATCGCATTAGGATAAGGAAGTATGCAATACATCCAGTAGGTAGCAGCAATCTAAAGTTGCATTTGAAGCGCTTCTAAAGAAATTTCATGCCTAATTTAAGGTTAAAAATTTCCAGTGACAACAGAAAATCAACCAGCGCACTCAGCCCGGCACCTTTCAAATATATCACCCAAAAGCAAATTAATCTAAAACAATCAGATCAATACTAAGCACTGACCACGAAGGAAGTACAAATACCAATATATCACCCCTGTGCAAAGTCCATCGGAAAATACACAAACACTGTCAATATTGCAACCGTCTTCAAACTAACAACAGAGGCCTAATGGCAAAGTCCTGTCAATGCCTTTTCCTGTTTCCAATATGGTTTTAACTATTTTGTTGTAAAAATTCCCAAATCACATACTTAAGGAACTCAAACAAGTGCATATAACACAAGTTTAAGCCTAAAAACACAACAATCTGTTAAATAAATACCTGTTTAAGTTTGCCAAGAACCTCTTCCCTCTTGGCAGCTTCTTCCGGACTCTCATAAAGTCCTGAATCAACCAAAAACTGAAAAACAAATCGAGAGTACAGAAAAGCAACACCTCATGAGAATTCCGATCAGCAATCTCGGTTTTCTATTAGAAAATGCTGCAGTATCAATACACGAACCTTCTCCAACTCCCGATTTCTTTGAATATCCACGTCAGTCGGCCCCGCATGAGACAAGGGTCTCGTCACCCCCCGCTGCTTCGGCGGATTCTTCTGCTCCGCGGCCGGAGGCGATGGAGAAAGTGATGAATTCAAGCTATCCGATCCCACCATCTCTCCACACTCAGAAAACTCGCACAGAACCCTGATGCTAATGCTAACCAAAAAAATCCTAATCTAAGCCTAAATCAAACCAAGAAACTAAAACCCTAACCCGTAGATTAAGAGCCTAAAACCCAATTTCAGTAGAACCGAAGAAGATCAAAAGAAAACCCACCAAAATTCTGCCTCAGAAAACCAATATCTCGACTCCAAACTCAGATCACAGAACCCAGAACGCTCCTCCAACCCAAAATTCAAACCGCGAGCGCGGCCATCCAAAATCGATGAAGAATAAACCCCACAAACTCGGGCACATTGAAACCCTTTCGAAAAAATCGGAAATTAAACTCAGAGATGCGATAAACAACTCTTCGAATTTCAGACACGAAGAAGAAATTCTCGGTGGAGAGATTTGGTTTTCGGAGGATGAAAAAAGGAATTCACGCGGATTATACGAGTAGTGGCGATGAGTTGGAAAATCAGAGATACGATGGCAAAAGATATTTATTTTATAATATGTTTTTACCATGTTCTAGAATTGAGGTCAAATAAGGAAATTTATGCGACATGTTGCTGGTTTGGCGGGGGGGGCGGGGTTATTTTGGGATTTTTCATTTTTATTTTTTTTTTGTTCTTATTGTATTTGGATTTTGAACCCTAATTTGGATAGGAAAAGTACAAAGAGCTCCAAAAATCATGAGATTTTCATTTTTTTTTTCCCTTGTATGGATTCAATTAATCTTGTTACAAATATTTCTATGTGCTATTTCAAATTAATTGTGAGAATGCGAAAAGTTTGTATTAATTAACGTGGGTGCAATAATTTATCTATTTATTTATTTTATTTTATTTTTTTGGTAAGTGGTGCAATAATTTTTAACTAGCAATTTGTGTTAAATTATTGGAGATTGGGTATATATTAATTCAAAATCTTTGAAATCCATCCATTTAGGCATACGTGTACATAGGCAGGCATAACCTTGTTATACTTTATTTTCACATGGATGCAACTGTAATAGTTTACAATTTTTTTTAATTTATATAAATATATAAATTTTCATACTTATTCAAAAAAAAATTAATGTTCATTCAAAATTAAAAATAATACAACTTGTATTTTAATTCAATCAATTGCAAACTTAAATTAATACTTAGCAATCTCCTCAACTTTAAATACTATAATTGCCCGTCACATATTTCTACATAAATTTTAAAAGAATTCTTATGCCATGATCATGATCATACGCTTATTAATGGAATAGTTTGACTTAATATGCCTTTAAATAAAAACATTCTAACTTCAACTATGACAATTTTTTTTTTTTTATACTTTTATCATTAAATTATTTTCTATTACATTTTGCTATGCAAAATTACATGCAATTCGCATTTTGCTCGGAAAAAGCCACTTTTCAGCGTAAAAAATTGTTAGACCACCGCATTGTTGTCAGCCAATAAACTTCCTTCTTCCCACCATTAGGCTCACTTCATCAACTCAACACAAAAGCCACAAAATAAGTTATGAAACTTAACAGGTCTTTGACGATTAATTTTACCATCAAAATTACCACATCACCGTTGTCAATCACTTTCTGACAAATTTTTTTTTCCAAAATGAGGCATTTAAGGTAAAATATAAATATCGTATAAATCTGTATAGTAAAAATACAACAAAAAAAAATATTCTTACAAAAATAAGCTTTTTTTTCATGCATGTATATGTGTACAAAGATTCCTAAGGTGATCTTTATAAATATGGTAAAAGCTTTGAAAAGTTTATTGGAACTTTTGGAAATCTTTCGTTGATCTTGAAATAAACTGTAGAGGGGGCCCATAAATATCTATATCTATAAAACAAACATTGTGGTGTAAAGACGTAGTCGGTTTTGGAATTTCCAGTGGGTTCAGTCTAAGTCAACAAACAATGGCCACCTAATTTTCATGAAAAATCCATGTTGTCCTAAAGTCGACAAAAATATTAATGCACCAAAGATTAAAAGACAAAATAGGAATATATTCTGAGATACTATTCAACCTAATTTTCAATTTAATCGAAAAATATCATAGTGGGAAAGTGGAAACACAGTATTCTCGTTGACCCGCAACTTATTAAATGAGAACTAAGGATGAATTCAAAAGGAAATTATTTTCATAATGATAATTTGATTTTTATAAATCCAACTCAATTAAATAATTCCGGTTATGTTCGGGAAGTACATGCAAACTAGATACAAGAAGTTTTAGGGCCCGTGTAACGGCTTAAAAAAAATGCTTTTTAAACAGTATATTTTTATAAAAGATTTTTTGTTTAATTAAGTAATTTTGTGTTTTGATGTAATTATTAAAAGTGTTTTAAAAATTATTTTCATTTGAAACAATTATAGAGTCACTTATAAAAAAAAGCCCATTTTGATTTTCTTTCTGACTTCTATTTTTTTTTATTAAAATCCATCCTAACACAATTTTGTTATCTAAAGTTTTTTTTTTTTTCTCAAAAAATAAGTATTTTAAAAAAAATCATCCAAACAGGCTCTTAAATTATAGTAGCTTTAGGTTCACTAATGAATGTATATATAAATATAGATAGAAATGGAATTAGAGGAAATTGGACAGTGCAGTGGTCCATTCTCTTACAATTTATATAGTCATTTTTTACATATATTTTTATTAAACTTTGAAATCCACCCCCCCCCCCCCCCCCCCCCCCGCCCGCCCGCCCAAAAAAAATAAAAGTGTCGCTTACTTTTTAAAAAATTGAAATTTGTTACTTCAAATAAATATTTATGACTCCATTCCCCGTACATACTGATTAATTCTAAGTCGACTTTTCCATTCTTGTTTACTTTCTCAAGAAACGTAAGTCTTAGCCATAATAAAGGTGGGTTGACCCATTAAAATGCTCCAATCAATAATGATTGTTTAAATCTAAACATAATTAATAAATTGAAAGAAAAATATAATTACTATATAATTAGCCATTCTTGAGATTTATACATGAATTACATATTATTAAGTATGATTTATTTATCGTATGATTACTTTTGATTCAATGAACTTTAATCCGAACTAGAATTTAGTTTATAACAATCTATGCTATCTATATTTTTAGACTTATATAAAATATGAAGGTCCTTTAGTAACTACCTTGGCCACGGCCTCTCATTAATTTTGGATCGTCAATACTTTTTCTTTTTGTTTTTATTTTTGCTCTCTCCTATTTTTTCCCTCTCTCCTACTACTCTATGTTCTCTTTTTCTTTCTTATTTTTTTAATCTCTCTCCTTTCTCTTCTCTTTCATATCACGCTATTTAATATCGTAACTCTCTAGTTTAATTATTTTATAACTAAATATTTTTTTATTTAAATTTATTTATTTTTCACTTATCATAATTTTGAAAAATATTTAAAAATCGTGTCCATATAGAAAAATTTACAAATATTGATATTTTAATTTAACGTGGGATGAGGCCTTGACATACAGTAGGCCCAATAACAACCCAGAGATAGAGAAACAAGTACAAAGTTAAGATTTCACAATTGTACCCATTCGCTTCATGGGCGCCCACTTAACTTGCAAGCATAGTCCAAAATTCAAATCCTTTGGACAAGTCTGCTCCCTTGTACTCATTTTGTTTATGGGGTTTTGGTTTTTAATGATTCTAATGATAATGGTTTAATTTGTTAATTACTCCTTAATAATCGTTTGAATGGGTGGGGTGGGGTGGGGGGTTTTTCAAATTTGAAAATGCAAAATATTTGTTAGAAAATTATTATTAATAATTTGTTAATGGAACAAAAGTACTTAGTCATTTCTTTCTTTCTTTCTTTTTTTTTTGCAGAAAAAAGTTCTATTTATTTATAATTCAGCCACATTGGTTCCAAGTTGTGTATTTGAAGTCCATTATGAAAATATAGGAAATAGCTCAAAGCGAGGAGTACTGAAATATTTGAATAATTTTGAATGTAAGTTTCATCTAGCATATATTCTGCATTTACACGCAAAACTAATAATCAAATCACTTAATTTTTAATTCCAAAAGTAAATGAGTCACAAAGTATTAATGAATACGATTGAAATAAAGTAGCGATTAGAGACATATGTGTTGATTTCTTTTTGTGGAACATCCAAAATCCACACACGTATAAATAAAAAAATGGGGAAAAAAAATCCAATTTTTGTGATGCATAAAAAACATTTTAGGGTAAAATACAGTTTACACCCTTATACTATAACACGTGTTACACTTACTCCCTTGCATTATAAAAAACATCACTTACCCCCATCGATTGACTAGTCAACATAATATTATTTATATTTGACAAAAGTGCCCCTTAATATAGTATAAATGTATGTATTTTATCTTATTACCTGACTAAAAATTTTTTACATTAAAGACTATTCTTAAATTATTTTCTTTGTACGTCAGATTTCATGGATGTTAAATAATTTTCTAATACAAAAATACTTATTTTTCAAGCAATATATATTTATAAATATCTATTATAAGGAAGAATAATTATTAAAAGAGCATACCACTTATCTCAGCGTAGTTTAATAGTATTTAGTTAGAATAATATATTGAAGTATTTTACTTTCAAAATAATAAGATTCTTATAATTTATGCATGACAATTTGTACATTAAACCATGTAAACAATTAAAATATCATTATTCTGAAAACAAAATACTTTCAAATAAGTAGACTTAATTAATTAATTAGTTATAAGTTCTGAAAACATTTGCTTATATTTTTGAAAATAGACATTAATATGTTAAATTTTTTGACCTTCTTGAAATATATTATACATGAAAAAAATTATATTTTTTTATAAAATATTAGAATAAGTTAAACATACACATATTATATTAAGGGTATTATAATCAAATTCAAAGTATTTATGTTGACTAGTTAATTTGATAGAGGTAAGTGATGCTTTTCAAAATACAAGGGGTAAGTGTTTCATATATTATAATATAAGGGTGCAAAGTGTATTTACCCGAACTTCTATAATATATGACTATGTTTGTCCTAAGTCAAAGAGATGACACGCATTTGAATTTTAAAGGAAATATAAATTAAAAGGGCATATACTATGTTTGTGGTACCTTGATACTTGAACTTTAATGCTTCATATATATTACATAATAATTATGGATATGTTTAGAGTAAAAATATTTGAAAATTTGAAATTAATAGAGTACAAACATATGTGGATTACTGTTTTACAATTAATAATAAAAGTGGGAAAAAAACCGAAAAACAAATATAATATTTGAAAATATACCCGAGTAATTTCAAAGCAGATTTGCTGGTTTGATTTTTGAATCTTAATTACCATTAATAAGTGTCACATCACTAGTTTCTATATATGTCTCTCCTGGAATTAATAATATTACCATATTTTGCCTCCCTAGCTCTAGGCTCGCAGAGAAAATAATTTCGTTTCCATCATCTTCAAAGTTCCATCAAATCTCAAATCGCACCCCAAACCCTTGCTTTAATTGCAGTGAAGTCCTTCAAATTTTGCAAGATATGCTGACGCCCCATGCATAGGTGCACACTCTCGTTGGGTTTTGCTAAAATATTTTTCAATTCTCAAAGCTGATTTAAATATATTTTTTTGAATAAACACTTTTTCTTAAGAAAATATTACTTAAAAAATCCTAATTATTCTAAGTTATTATATAACATAAATATATATATATATATATATATTTCCATTATTGTTTTAAAATGACCATATACAAAATTATAATAATTATTAGGATTAAGCACTTCTCATTAGTGGTGCAAACTATTATTTACGGCGACAATTGATTTGAACTAATTGTACCCTCTTAAAAGCCATGATTCTTCAATTCCAATATCAATTTTCATTTTTGCCTTTTTGTTCTTTCCAAAATGAAACCAAACACATCATTACCATATCGTCACCAAAACCACCACATCTCAGTAGAGATTTTTCTGCACAAGAATAGGCAGAGATTTCTGAGCAAATCAAAACCCCAAACAAACAACCCACAAGATTTCCCGAAAATTCATTCATAAATTTAGCCTATACAACAAACATTCAAATTTAATCATATTTTACATAATATATATTTTTATAAAAATATATATAAAATATAATTGAATTTAAACGATTGAGTATACGAATGGACCAAACATTCGATCCATAAAAGAATTTTTCGAAAGAGCCCCATCCAATTGGACAGCTTTTTCATTTGGCAAGTGCTTTTGCTGTGGGCTAAAACTAAAACAGAGTACGAATATAACAGTAGCACAAAAATCATTAGGTTATCACTTATCAGACCCCTCTTTAAAAGCGTACAAAAAGGCTATGCAAGGCGAAAGTGATATGGCAATAGAGGACTGAGAGTTTGAACAGATGGTGAAAAAAAAGACTCATAATGGTCTTGTTGACTTTAAACAGAAGAAACTGAAACAGAGACATTAATGTAAGCTTTGACAGATTAAAGAAGCAGAAGAAGAAAGATCTACAAAAGAGGGGGGTGTCAGAGCCTGAGGGTTCTATAAGAATATCATTTTTTTCTCATTTTTAATGCACGTTGCTCCACAAAGTGTGTGTGTGTGAGAGAGAGAGAGAGAGAGAGAGAGGCTTTATAGGTTTTGTGGGCTTCTCGTTGGAGGAAGTTGAAATCTTTGACACCCTTTTCGAATTTGAAAAGGTATGTTTGGGAAACTTTTTCAAGAAGCAATGTTTATTTTATTTTCATTTTTATTTGTTGCCTTCCTCTATGAGATTATTGCTTCCACTTCTCACTTTTTGTTAATTTGTAGGAATTTTATGTGTGTGTGTTTGTTACTGTGTATTGATGTCACTTTCTTGAAATTGTGCTTCTTTTTTTTTTCCCCTGAGATTCTTGAGCTTCTGATTGGTAGTTTTCAATTGCTCTTTTTCTTGGTTTTAAGTTCATTTGAAGTGACCTCTTTTTTATTCAAACTTTCCATTGAATTTCTGTAATTTCTTGTTTCTTTCAATATATATATATATATATGTATTTCCCCGGTTATAGCCATTTTTAAAATCTTCGCTCACTGTGATGCCCTTTTGTCTTGTATTACAGTTCCTCACGAGCTCGTGTCAGAATGAGAAATTTTTTTTTAAAAAAATCTCAAATTCAAAAATAAATAAATATCACACCACTATTTGAAGGTATGATGCCATTTGTAAAACCATTTCCTCCACACTCAACAGTTCCCCTGCACACATCCTGTAAAAGATTCTAAGTGTCTTGAAAAAACACATATAAAGTTGTAATCTTTACATACATTCTGTTATCATCTTTGCAAAAACAAAAAAAAAATTTACATCATATTTTTCATATCTTGTAGAGGAAAAAAGAAAAAAAAAAAAAGATGGGAAAAGCTACAAGGTGGTTGAGGGGCTTGCTTGGAATGAAGAAAGACAAAGAAAATGTGGAAAACAATTCAAATTACGGTGGAAAAAAGGACAAGAAAATGTGGAGCTTTGCTAAATCAGGGAAAGATTCCGGTCAGATTCCTGGGAATATTCCGGCGGTCGACTCGGCGTGGCTAAGATCTTACATTGCCGACACCGAGAAGGAGCAGACAAGGCACGCCATTGCGGTGGCCGCCGCCACCGCCGCGGCTGCCGATGCGGCTGTCGCCGCCGCTCAGGCGGCGGTGGCGGTGGTCAGGCTCACCAGCCAGGGGAAAGGAGCTCTGTTTAATGGTGGCAGAAAGAGATGGGCTGCTTTGAAGATTCAGACTGTGTTTAGAGGGTGTTTGGTAAGTGGGATTGGATTATAACAGATTATCACTCCATTTTTTTGTGTTCATTTCTTGAAAGTTTGAATGTTTTGAGGTTTATTTGTTCACTTTAATCTTGAATTACTCTATATTTTGAACCTGAGTATTGCATAAATATAGTATAATGATTAATTTCAAAATCCATTTTCTTTTTGTGTTTTGCTTGAAACGTCAGCAAAAATTTATTATTTACTCCAAACATTCTGATCAAACAGCAACGATGTCTTCCAATTCTTCTTCTGCTGTCCTGTCTCAATTATTACATTTTTTGAAATTTCGAATTTCAAATTTGAACTTTTTCACAATCCCATTTCAAAACCAAGAACATTATTGCTATTACTGTTTCTGTAACAAGTTTAGTAAAAACTTGCTAATTTGATCTGAATTTGGTATATTTGAACAGGCCCGAAAAGCGTTGAGAGCTCTAAAAGGGCTGGTGAAATTACAGGCCCTCGTTAGAGGTTACCTTGTTAGAAAGCGTGCAGCTGCAACACTTCACAGCATGCAAGCTCTTATTCGGGCCCAAGCCGCCGTACGGTCCCAACGGGCCCGACGATCGATCAATAACGAATACAGATCACAACCAGAGATGAGAGCAAGAAAGTCCCTTGTAAGTATTAATCCCGGGCTTGCTTTCTTGTAAAGGGGCTTCAAGTTTTTGTTTGAATCCAATTGGTTTTATTTTGTTACTCTGTTGAATTTGCAGGAAAGTGAATACCACAGCAAGAGGCTCTCAGCTTCTTACGAACCGTCATTCGATGAGAGCCCGAAAATAGTAGAAATCGACACGTGCGGGCCCAAGTCAAGGTCCCGTAGAATCAGCACTTGCACATCTGAGTATGGCGATGACCACTACTACCAAACACTATCATCACCTCTTCCATGTCCGTTCCCGGCCCGTTTGTCAATCCCCGATTGTCGCCGCATGCAAGATTTCGACTGGGGATTTGTTACGGAAGACTATAAGTTCCCTACGGCCCAAAACACTCCTAGGTTTTCTTGTTCCGGCCGGGCCCATGTCCCGGTCACACCCGCCAAGAGTGTCTGTGGGGATAGGTTCTACAGGAATTATTTGAACTGCCCCAGCTATATGGCGAACACACAATCGTTCAACGCGAAGTTGAGATCCCACAGTGCCCCCAAGCAGAGGCCCGAACTAGGCCCGAAGAAGCGGCTTTCGTTGAACGAAATAATGGCATCGAGAAGTAGCTTTAGTGGTGTTAGAATGCAGAGGTCGTGTTCTCAAGTTGAAGAAGATTTTGAGTTCTAGCAAAGATGATTGAGTAGGGTGATCTTGTGTCTTTTTTATTTGCATAGATAATGGCTCTTGTCTATAGAGAAGATGGAACCAACATAAATACCTTCACTATGCCTCCTATGTTCTTCTATTGGCAAGTAATAGAATAGAATGGGGTGCTTGTGTAAATTTTATTGACAAAAATTATGTTGAGCAAATCTAATGAATGAAATTCAAGCTTTTCTTTATGTTTCTATTGATTGGAAGCACATAAAATGGTAGATAGTATTGTTCAGAGGAACTTGAATTTCATTTTTATATTGGAAATTTTAATACTTTTTATTTACAATCGTGTTTCAAATGAGGTAAATAGTTAGAATCTGATTGTTGAACGTTTTCGACTATTTCTACGTGAATTCGATATTTTTTCCATTAAAAATAATACCAAAGGTGACTAACCTAATAGCCTTAAATCGAATATATGTAAGTTGCCATTGCTTTTTAGGTCAGAGCGGTATAACCTTTTCTATTTTTGTCTATTTTTATTTTCTTTTCAAAAGAAATATATATGTAAAATTGATATTTGAATTTTGAAATGTTGATAAGTGGGATGTCCGATGTGACTCAAAACTAAGTTTCTTCAAAACTATCAATCTCTACATATATTCATCTTTCCTAATCTTATTCAAGAAATGATTGTACTCAAGAAAATTTCATTGGCTTAGGAAGAATTTCTAAAAAGACTAGCCCTTGGAAAGTTCACATGATTGAAATTGCAGTTTAATATGTCACCACTTATCTATCTTCCAATATTTAATGCATTAACCTTAGCATTTCTTGTTTGCAAGAAAATTTTAATTCAAATTTAGTTTGATCAAACTTAATCAATCATGTAGTTCGATCAAACCCAATTAATTAAATAGTTAGTGTTAATATATTTGTCATGTGATTGGTCATTCTCCTTAAATTATATACTAATTACATAACAAGTGTAAATTAATAATCATTTGATTAACACTGGTTCGATCGAATCGATTTTGAAATGAGAAAATTTTCTTATTTGCATTGATTTTATTTTCAAAAGAATTCTCATTTAGCAAGAAATTAACTATATACCTACCAAATTTGCAATATAGGTTTCCATAATTAGGATAATTCTTGACTAGCAATCAAGAAAAAGAAATTAAACTCCTACATTACTTTCAAAGGCTGAAACAATAAAACAAAAGGTGTCAAATAATATGCAAGCAAAAAAGGTTTGAAGATTCCATTTGCCTTTTTATTGGGAAATATTATTAGATTCTCTTTTGGATAAAAAGTTATTAAAAGGCACCAGCATTATCTTTTCCTCTCAATGTCCACCCCCAAAAATTCACTGCAACTTTTAATGTTTATAATAATTAATAAAATAATCCCTTTTTTCTTATTTTTTTTTTCTTTATAAGTAATGATTAGGGTTTGATTTCAATGTGATGGGTGTGTGTATATTTTCTTGCTTGCATCATTTTCTTGAAGTACTGTACTTGGTAAAAGACATAATTGTGAGGTTGTTTTGGTAATTGTGCTTTTTTGACTGAATTAATATGTCCGTATCCATACATCATCTTTGAATATATATATATACTCTTGTACCGAGTTGATAAAGGGGTGTCTGCTCTTTTTGCACACGTCTTGGATGTTATTATTGGCTCCCGAAATTGACCCCCTCCTTCATCATATTGGCACTATGGTCCTCCAAGTGTGTTTTGCACAACTAACCTTGATTTTTTTTATTTAATGAATTTGGTAATGGGAAAATTTTTATATGGATTGGGTTTTTAGGCCAAATTCATTTATCTAATAATCCAGATTCAATCGCGGATTATATATATATATTATAAAAAATAATATATAGCACGTAATTGAATTTGGACCGTTTGATTTATCCTGATCCATGAAAAAATTTCTCATGGTAATGAGTCAATGATGGTTTAACATGACGTTGGAGGTTTTATGTCAAGATGGTGATAAGGGTGGAGTCCAAAATTTTTAGTTTGTGGCAAAATTAATTTTTTATAAAATATTAAAGGTATTTTTTGATTTAGAAAAGACAATTTAAATTTTTTTAAAAAATATATGAAGAATTTAGATAAATCTAAACTTGAATAGGGGCGACCTCACCCTCCAATCCACCCCTCTCCCCACCCCAATCGAATGGTGATACAATTCAGGGTAATTTGCAATGTAAAAATCATTCGTAATAATATAATACACGTTTGTTCGTTTAAAATAATTAGTCAAAATCAAAATTAATTTATCGGTCCTAAATGCAATTTACTTTGTTTTACCAAGAAATATCATAATATTTTGAATGACATTATTCAAAACTCATATAAACTATTTAACTTTATCAGGTACTTTAAAATTAAACTCACTCTTTCCTTTGTATAGTACAATTTCCATAGAGTTGTTAAATCATGTCAAGATGAGAATGGAAAGAAAAGAAAATAATGGTTCTCAAAAGTGCGTCTTGATATATATATATATATATATATATATATATATATATATATATAAAGAGCATAGGCTTTTTTTTAATGAAGATATTTATTGTTTGCTCAATCATGCCTACATGTCTAAACAAAGTTTTGAATTATTTCTAAACCCATTACAAGAAAGCATCTTATTCGTTAATATTTGTGATGGATTAGTCACAAAATTCAATATAAACATAATTAAAAAAAAAAAAGTGACAAGACATTTATTAATAAAATTGTTATATACGAAATCTTTAAAAAATTAAATTTACAACGTATTAGTTTATCGCTGAAAGAGATGTATTCTTATAGTGATCGTTGTCATAGAAAATTGAAATTTTGGATCACTAATGAGCTAAAAATACTTACACTTTAAAAACTACAAGGATTTGAAATCAAACCACCAAATTAAACAAACATTAACCCTAGTTAACTGGCATGTCTAAATGATATGCTGTCTTGACCGAGAATCTCCCGTTCTTTGTGTAATGCCAAATCATCAAATCACGATTAGAAGCTGCCCCCAATGGAATCCCAAGAATGATCTCCGCATCTTCCTCCGCAAAAGTCTGACGTATCAGATCCTCATCCCACTGTGGTCGGTTCGAAAACCGCAACTGTGAAACCCATCGAAGATTACAATCCTGAACCGGTTGAGTGACTGGCTTAAAGGTGAACGGCCTCGGCAACCACCTATCCCGCCAAATATCCACTCTCTGGCCACTCCCTATTCGCCATCGAGTGCCTGATTTTATAAGCTCTTGAGCTGCCAGGATGCTCCTCCAAGTAAACGAAGGTCTTGTCCCCAACCCAGCTTCAAAAAAACTCGAATGAGGAAAATAACGGGCTTTCAATAAACGACTCAGCAAATTGGATGGTTCTGTCACAAGCTTCCAGCCCTGCTTCGCTAACATAGCCAGGTTAAAATCCTGTAACTGTCGGAACCCCAGCCCTCCATCTCTTTTACTCTTACACAGCTTTGACCAAGCGACCCAATGAATCTTCGAAGTATGCCTATTATTCCACCAAAAGGAGGATGTCATGGATTCCAATTCATTGAGAAGTCCAACTGGAAGTTTAAAGCATCCCATAGCTTCACGAAGTGAGGGGGGGATCTCCACCTCAAGTTCATCTAGTTCATGGTTATTTATTTGGCAATTACAGGTCCCTCCAAAGGTTAAGGTGTTTTTGTGGAAGGTATGTCTCAATGCTCTCCCTACAGCATGTAATTTGGTCAAGAGGAAGTTGATGGAGGATTTTCGCTGTCCGTGGTGTGGGATTACTGAGGAAACTATTGCGCATGCTATGGTTCGTTGCCCCTTCGCACGACAAGTGTGGTGTATGTCGGATCTACCGTGGAGTGTTCTTCAGAGGATGGTGGATGATCCGGAGGAATGGGTTCGGGGAGTGTGCCTGAAGCTGGATAAAAAAGAGAGGGCTATATTTGCCATCTTAGCGTGGAGTTTATGGTGGAATCGGAATAGACATCTAATGGAGTCGGAATCAATGGAGCCGATTGAGTTAGTTCAATTTGCTCGTTCGTACTATGGAGCCTTCTGTGCTGCTGACTTTTCTATTTCTCGGGAGCACCTGCCAGCGGTTAGTGTTGCATGGCACGCCCCCGAATCTCCGTATGTACGTATAAACTTTGATGGGGCTATCTTTGCTAATCAGCAGATGGTGGCAACAGGGGTTGTGGCTCGTCGATCGGATGGGGCGTGTATTGGGTGGAGGGTGCGTCGTTTAGAGGGGCGGTTTGATCCGGAACATGTGGAGGCCTTGGCTGCGTTGGATGGGGCGCGATTGGCTTTTGAGCGAGGTTGGCAGTACGTGGAATTGGAAGGTGATTGTTTATCCGTAGTAACCAAACTTGCTACAACTCAAAGTGATTTTTCTTGTGTGGGTAACATCATTCATGACGTGCATATTCTTGTGGTGGGACTGAGGAGTTGCAGGTTCATGTTTATTCGCCGCGAGGGGAACAAAGTTGCACATAATCTAGCAAGACTAGTGACGTATTCAAATGAAGGGGACTCTGATATCCCTGGTTTTGTTTTTCCTTTTTTGTATGGTGACAATTAATTTTTGCGTTGTTTTTTCGTTCGAAAAAAAAAAAAAAAAAAAACTGGCATGTCTCTTCTAATTCAAACACTGATCTCTAATTTTATATTGCAAACTCTTCTTCCAAGAATAACATGGGAGGTGATTAATGGTTGGTCAATCGGCTAATGCTATCGTCATCTTATCACTAATTCAAGTTTGACACTTAAATTAATCAACATAATCAAGAAAAAAACACACTGTCAATGGATTCAAGAATAATATTAAGAAAATGCACCATTAAAATACGCTATCTAGAGATCTAAGGAGATTAGTTAATCGAAATCGAGAAGATTAATTAATTAAAAACTTTGAATTTTGAACATAGGTTGTGGAATTGATCAACACTCGCATTTTGAATGCAACGGCTACTTTATTTATTATTTATTCATTTACTTATTTTATTTCTGCGGTTGTAGGGGCAGGGGCAGGGTAGGTAAATTAGACATTTTATTTTACATGGCTATTACAGCAATACTTGTGGGTTTTTGCAAATGATTGTATTTAGGAAAAAATAAAATTGTAAAAACAAGTATAAAAAAAAGTGGAACAGTGAAAAGTGGATAATTTTTGAAAAAAAATAAAAAATAAAAAGTAGTGGTATAATTTTAAAAAGAAAAAAAATGCACTTTCAACTTTTAACTTATTTTAATTTTTTTTCCCCAGTAGAAGTAAAGATAGAGAACATGCTCTATGTATTTTTTCTAAAACTAAGGGCCCATTTGATAGATTTAAAAAAGTGCTTCTCGAGTTGTTGTTGTTTTTTTTTTGTTTTGGTTTTTTTTTTTTAATAGCAAGACGTCTTTTTAAGTAAGTGTCACAAGGCTAATTTCAGCCTCATTTTTTCGCTTGAATGCTTAGCTTTGCGCGGCTGAGTTTTTCAACAAAACACATCAACTTTTTTGAGTTTTTTGACTTCTACTTTTGAAAAAACCCATCGAACACAATTTTTTTTTTCTTTTTTCACCGACATGGTTTTTTTTTTTCATCATTTTTCTTCTTATTATTATATTTCTGAATGCAAACACCCCTTAATTGGATTTTGGCAACTCTTTCAAATCAAACAGTACCCCACATTGACCTTTTTCTTGGAACCTTGGGATTTTCGTTTGGAGAACAAAGATACTTGGAATTGTAGAGGAATTAATTAAGAACCCTAGAAATTGGGGCTATTGAAAAATACGTCGTGATATACACTAAGGATGGAGGTGAGACCTAGGAATAAATGTGCTAATTTCTATAAATAGAGTGGGGTTCTCATGTGCTCATGTGAACTACACTATGTTGTGTTTCGGGGTAAAGTTATAATTTAAACATTTAAGACATAATACTTTCTTTCTCCATCTAGCTATGGTTATGAGTTTTGCATATATTACTTGTTTGTGGTATTTTAATATTTTTAACTATGCATATAAAATTATTGATTTATTATAATTTATATTTTGAGTCGCAAATTGAAATGCAGTTTGGATTCTAAATTCATAAAAGTGATTCATAACAAACTTTCGTTGAGGTTGATGCTGGAGGGATTTCAATTAAAAATTTTACAAATGTCAAATTTAACAAACTTACAAAATACCTTAATTGTGTACCCTGCACACAATTTGAATTTAACCTCTTAATCCCAAATAAAAAATGTCCATATTTTTACTATGAATTCAAAGTGTTTGAGTGTCTTTTTTTTTATTATTATTTCCTTTTTTTTTTAAGCTTCCTAAGTGGGGGTTAAAGAATTTGAGCTTGAACCAAAGATCTCTTGTAATAGAGGAAATGTGATGCTATTTCAACAAAAGAATAAATGCATTTTGAATTTTTGCACCTCAAAATAACTACAAATAGTTCGATGCATACATAGTTTTAATGACATTAAAATTTTAACAGTTTTGGCTTTTAATTGCATTGAGATTGACATGAAACCAACTATTTCGGAAAATAAATTAGAAATAACTTCCCCTTAAATTGAAATAAATGTATTGTCCCTAGAGAAATCTTTTGCCCTCCCTATGAGTGGCACAGTGGGCGTGGGCAACAAGGAATTTGGGCTTTCTTCTTCACGAGAAAACCCATTAAAGAATTTTTTTCGAGCTCATCAAAGAGCCAGCACCCAAAATGGAGGAAGTAAAAAAGCCCACCATTCCAAGGCTTTAATTTTAGTAATCAATCTCCAAAGATTCGTTTGGATAGATTTTAAAAAAGTATTTGTCGAATCATATTTTTTAATTTTTATAATATAGAATTTTTTATAAGTTGCACATTTTTGAATTTGGATACCGTAATTAAAAACAAGTGTCTATCTTACCATAATTAGTAATCAAGACTCAAAAAAGTGCTTACAGTTCCTATTACGACCTAAATCTAAATTGATTCATCCTAAGAAGGAGCTATATCTAACAACTTTTTATTGTTTATATAAAGTAATGTAATATTGCGAACTTATTAGAAAATTTATTCAATGAATTCTTATATTATATTATGCAACTAAATTATAAAAAATTAGATTAAAAGTTGGATGAGATTAAAAAAAAGTATTTTTTCAGTGGTACTTTTTATAGTAGAATTTTTTTTCTAAGCCAAATAATTTTGGGTTTGAATATAATGATTAAAAGTGCTTTAAAATATATTTTTATTTTAAACTACTTTGAGTAACTTATAAAAAAAAAACTATTTTTTAGTTTTTTTTCCCGACTTCTACTTTTTCTAAAAGTTCATTCAAATACAATTTTTTTTTATTCTGAAGTATGTTTTTTGTTCTTTCAAAAAATAAGTGCTCCTCATTTGGAGAAAAAAGTTTATTGAAACTGGCCCTAAAAAGGTAAAGTAATTTGCACAAATTGACAATTATTAAAAAAAAAATTGCACAAATGTACTTACTATTTTGCCGTTGAATTAAATCGTGTGGGGCACGTGAGAGATCCAACTCACCAACGGTCAAAAAATTTACAATCATTTCAAAATCCGAACTCTCAACGGTCACTTCATCCATTCCTACAATGCAGCTGATATAACACTTACTCCCAATCTCCCTCCAATTGCATCAAGAATTTTGAGCGAAAAACCTGAAAAAGCTAGAAATTCGAAAAAACCATCTACTGAAGAAAACCCAGAGAGTAAAATCAAGAATTCAAGAATTCAAAAAGCTAGAAATTCGAAAAAACCATCTATTGAAGAAAACCCAGAGAGTAAAATCAAGAATTCAAGAATTCAAAAAGCTAGAAATTCTTTGTTTTCTGAAGAAACCCAGAGAGTTAAATCAAGAATTCCTTGAAGAACAGAAATGGAGGGTTCTGAAAAGGGGTCATCTCCATTGAAATCTACTGGTAAGAACCCTTTACTTTCTTATAGCACACAGTCACACAGTGGGGTTTCTAGTTCTTGAAAAGTTTTCGTTTTTATGTAGTTGTTGTGGTGGGAACTTTGTTGTATTTTGATTGTAAATTTCCTTTTATATTTTTTATTTTATTTTGTTCCCCAAGATCGGAGTTTTCTAAAAAAGAGGAATCTTGATTTTTGTAGGAGAGAATAATGAGAATGATTCAAGTCAAGATAAAATGATTCCGAAGTTTCAGAACCACAAGAAAACAGTTGCCAAACACTTCATGTCACCCACCATTTCTGCAGCTTCAAAGGCTGCACCTCCAAGAAAGAAAATCTTAGCTGAGAGGAATGAAAATTTAAGCCTTTTCGATTCTCAAAATCAGAGAACCTCGAATCTTGACTTGAAAAAGAGTCCCAGAAATTCGAGTATTAGCCACTTTGACCGATCTTCATCTAGTATTGTCTCACCGTGTAAGCATGCCTCTGAGCCTCATGATGATGGGGATACCAAATTTGAAGTTTCACCAGTAAAGGGTTATGACCCTTTAACTAATTACCTCTCTCCGAGGCCTAAGTATCTTCGTTTCAACCCAAATAGGCGTGTTGAGATCTTTAGGAGACTAGAAAATAAGGGCAGAGAGGAATTAAATAGCTCTTTCGATTCTGTGGAAGTTAATGATGAAGAAGAAATTAAAGAATCTTCTTTTTCCCCTCTGAAAGAAAGTGTTGTAAAGTTGGAAAATGAAGAAAATAGTAAGGTTGAGGCTGAAAATGTAAGCGATGATTATGAGGACGAGGAAGAGGAAGAAGTTGAGGAGCAGAGGGGATGGTGTTTGAGAGGATTATTAAAGCTTGTGCTTACATTGATTGCTTGTTTGTTGTCAACCTCATACATTTGTTCTATGAACTCTCCAACACCTTCACCAACTCAACAAGCCATTTGGAGTCTCAGAGATGGTTATTTTATGATTCAAAAACAAGCCCTCGAAGTCATAAGTATGAAAATGCATGACATTGGTAATTTCTTGGAAGTGGGAGAGGATTATGGTGAGACTGAGGCAGAAATTGATGTAGATGATAATGAGGAAATTGAAGAGAGCATCGAGGCAGAAATGGTTGAAAATTTGGAGAATGAGACTGAGGATAATAAAAACAAGATTGATGAAATTTCAAAAGTCGAGAATGTAATAGATGGTGGATTTGAATCTAAAGTTCAGAGCTATGAGCAGTTGATAGATGCAGAAACAGAAGAATCAAGTGTAGATGATTGTAGTTTTTGTTTGGATGAGGATAATGTTGATGAGATTGTTGGAACTGAAGAAACTGAGGTTGTAAGAGTTGGTCAACTCGAGAAGGAGATTGTTGGAAATGAGGATGGGGACAGTAATGATAAGGTTGATGAAGCTAAAGAAGTTGAGAGTGTGGGAACTAAGAACTTTGAGCAATTGATGACAGCTGCAGAAAGAGGTGAATTAATTGCTGAGTCTTCTTATCCGGGCATGAATGAGGATAACGTAGACGAGATGGAAGTTTCGGGAACTAAGGTTGTAGGCGGCATCGAAGCTGTGGTGTCTGAAAAGGAAAGCTTTGAGCAATTGATAGGTGCAAAAACTGATGAAAGTGAAAACGTTGATGAATACGAGCCTGAACTGTCAGTGAAATCTATTCCTGAGAAGGAGACTCGAGGGGAGTCCAAAGGGGTTGTCGATTATATAGAACCATCACAAGAACTTTCTGGATTGCAAGAAAAGCTAACTGATTTTGGACATGAAGTTGATGAAATAGGATATGATGATGAAATTGAAATGGAGAAAATGGGATTGAGCTATGCATCTGTTATTGGCCTCTCTGCAGTATCCTTAGTTTTGTCATCACTGGCCATACTCGTTCGTCATTTAAAGAAATCAAGAAACGCGTCTGCTGAGGAATCCAAGCCATATAAGTTTGCAGTAGAGGAGAAAAAAGTAACCCCAGTGGTTACTACTATGGAGAGGAAAGTTGAATTTGTAAAGCCACATAAGTTTGCAGTAGAGGAGAAAAAATTAACCCCAGCGGTTCCTACTACAGAGAGGAAAGTTGAATTTTTGGCCAGGCCTTCATTTTCTCACCCAGTGGAAGAACCTTCCAGAAAGTTCCATGCTCCGAATGTTGAACTGATCGGTGAAATCGTTGTTGCACAAGCCAGCGGCTTTGAAAGCTTCGGTTCGCCTGTCTCTGCTCTGATCAAGCCATCTGCACTCGAGCATTCTACTATTGGTCTCCCTTCATATGTTAGCTTGGCTACCGAAACAAAGACTTCGAAGATAGAGGTACATTTTTGATCTACATATTCATTTTCTTGAGGCATTTGATTATTTCCCATCTTACATTTTGGTGATTTGCTTTGATATATTTCTCTAGGTACAAGAACAAATCGTATTGTATAGGAACTCTCTAGGTTAGTTTGTTATATATAACACAATCAGTCTTGAATAATAATGTTCACAAATTTACTCTGAATTTGTACAGGGAGAACAAAGCAAAGAAGCCATGTTTGAAGTTACTTCACTCAGGCGATCCAGTCGACTCCGCAACCGTGCAGCAATCAAGTCGCCATGAATGATCCTTGACATCATCATCAGTCTTAGGATATATTTTGTTCTGAAACAGCATCCTCAGTTGTTTCTTAGTGGCCTGTCTGTATTCTTTAGGAGTTAATCGTTGGATTGTGTTACTAAATAGCACTCACTGATCTGTCTAATTCTTCATATATTTGCCTTTTCTTCTTCTTCTTTATGGTATTATTGATACTTTTCATTATTTGCTGTTTTTG
Source organism: Petrea volubilis (assembly GCA_026212405.1). Classification (NCBI taxonomy): domain Eukaryota; kingdom Viridiplantae; phylum Streptophyta; class Magnoliopsida; order Lamiales; family Verbenaceae; genus Petrea; species Petrea volubilis. The sequence goes on along the minus strand of CM047871.1, from coordinate 2,296,697 downwards.
GCTATGAAAATGGAAAGAACTAAGCTTCATCAGAATGATGATATCTTCCAGATAATTTTTAGGTTTCAGTTTAACACGAATATATTCTTGAAATAGGATTCAAAATCCCAACTTTGCAGCATCAAACACCAAGTGGGTTAAAAAGTTCAAGAATTGCTAACTTTTTCAAACAGCTGACCTTTTTTTTCATTACAAGTAATATTAGGGGGTTACCTAATTTCAGTACTTTTTTAACCTTGACTGATGCACTCTAGAACAAAAAATGGAGGAAAAAATTCACCACAAAATTTGATATTTACAACGCCCTCCCTCTCTGTCTCTCTCTCTCTCTCCCTCTCTCTAGCATTCCAAATCTTTGTGTAGAGGAGTAAAGTTCCCACTTTTACTTGAAAATGAAGAAGCCCTTGTAGTTTCCTTGGCCTTGGGGAGAGTATAAGGCTTATACCTCCTATTCAAGCCAGTCGCACAGCTCTTTGAAGCCTTTAGATTTCTTCTATATGGAGTTGATTTCTTTGCAAGATCTTCAATGCTTGTCACCCTTGAAAGTGATGTAAAAGACTCTGATTTCCCCTGATAGAATTTTGAGAGCCCTCTTCTGCACATAAAATATAAAACCAAAACGGTCAAGAAAATTTCATACCAAGACTACTCACACACACACACACACACATGTATGTATATGTATTTATCAACTTACTTGATGGGCAACTGTGCCATGATCTCTGAAAGATCATACAAAGCCCGGCCCGATGAAAACGGCGACGACGCCGATGAAGATGATGAGGCATCATCTGCTATATCAGATGAAGATATGGTTGATCCATTGGAGATAGTTGATTCTTGCCCAATAGATGAAGTAGATGTTGATGATGAATATGAGCATTTTTTATCATCATTCATATTATTGTTCTTCTTCTTCATCATGTGATCTTGATATTGAAACCATGAATCTTGGAACAGCTGATGATCATGATGACTCTTGCCTTGTTCCATATATATTTCTTGAGAAATATAATCTCAAAATGATATGATCTCTAGAGATAAAAATGGATCAAGAAAATCTCAATCTCGATCTCAAGAAATTATTCTCTCTATTTTTTTTTCTCTCTTTCTGCTGTGAATGTTAATATGAATATGTGGTGTAAGAGTTTTAAAATGAGTGTTAACATATGAATTCTTGGGACAAAGCTATAGAGACATGTATATATATGGACATGCAATAAAAGGAAAGAGAAAAGATAAAAAAAGAATGGATGGATTAGGCTAGTTATTGCTTCTCGAAACAAATTTGAGTTTTCTTCACCATGGGGGCACAAAATTTGTATGGTTTGAAGCCCAAGATGCTGACACGTGGACATATCAAGGGGTTGATTAAAAATGGAGTCGCGATTGGGCGACCCACGAGACACGTGTTGAGGGATTGTCGTGGCTGTATGGATTTTTTGGTGGGATGGTGTGTGGATTTAGAGGAGCCCCTTCAAGTTTGATAATTTCATAGACTATTTATTTTTGTGCATTGCTTTTTTATGCCTTATCTTTAGATTCGACATTATCCTGTTCTCCTATGGTTTGAAATGAATTTCTTGACTTAGTTGGAAACAAGATAAGTTCTATTGTACTAAAAGCCCATCCATATCCGAGTCACCAACTCATCCACACCAAACATTAAATATTTATATATATGTTCGATACATTTAATATTAATGATGATAATAATGTTTGTATGTATGTGTATTATCTAACACATATATATTTTGGTAAGATTTGTTTAAATAAAATCAGAGATGTGGGTTTTGGATAGCTCTTGGTTTGCAATTAATAAAACATGGGATTGGCCTCCTTGTCTCAACTACCTTAGCAAGAATCACTTGACACATTTAAATTCGTATAAATATATACATGTATGTATGTATAAATTATACACACACACACACACACTTTGTTCCTATATCAACATGATACGGAAGCACCACAATGTCCATATCCATTGCATATGAAATGGAAAATTTTAGTGTCAATATTTCATTTGGTATTTATTAAACTTAAATGTAAATTGCTGAATAAAAATCTGATAATATAACAAAATAAAATTATGAAACTATGATTCACAATTTGATTGGATAGAGGATATATATCACCCGACTTTATTAAAAATGATTTACCACAAGTTTAACGAATTACTACATCACTATTTGTTCAAATTCATAAATCACAAGTTATTAGTCAATAATAAATAATAATAATAAAAACTATTACAAAGTGAACTAAGTACATGAGGATGTTTTAAAGAGTTTTTTTTTTCTTTTTAAAAAAGATAATTATTTTTTAAGAATAAAAACTTCATTATAAATTAACATTTTGTTGGGCCTTTTTTTTAAGCACTTCAAAAACCACTATATTCAAATGCAAAATAATTTGACTAAAAAATTACTATAAAAAATATGACAAATTACAAATTAATTCATATGGTTCTCAAAATTACAAAAGCCCCTAAGATATATATATATATATATATATAAGTTTAATAAAATTCACTTTTCATCAAGGCAAGACATAATTGCACCTCTTATTTTTGTTGTTCTCCGTAGAGTTCTGAGATGTTATTTGTATGATTTTGATAAGTTCAAAATGTAAAAGTTATATTTAAAGTCAATTTCAAAAGAAATGTTGTGGCGGTACTGAATTATAGATGTTAATATCCGATGATGGTATGAAGTGAAATTACTTCGCGAATGTTAGTGAAATAATAAAATTGATTGGGGGAATTTGTGAGGCTTGACTAGACATATCTTCTGGTGGCCGAATTGATTACTATTGTTGTAGCAAAGTTATATTTCTGGCATCTGTATTAATGTTTATAAAGTAGTCCTAAATCTTGAGGGAATAGTTGTAATTTTTAAAATAAGAGTGACTAATTTATAATTGCATTGAAATTCAAAGGGATGTAGATGTAATTTGATCTAAATAATAAGGCTCAACAAGCATTTTTTTCAAATATATATATAAAAAAAACAACTATCTAAACAATTTCGTAATAATCTCCAAGGGGGTGTTTGCAATCAAGAAAAAGGGATACTTTTCCTTCTTTTGCTAAAAAAAGTAAATAGTGAGTGTTTTGTTTTCCTATGTTTATCAACAAAAAAAAATTAAAATAAACTAAAAGATGGAAATATCTTTCAAGCTGTTTTTTTCTAACTTCTAAATCCTTTTTAACGAACCACTGTTAGTTCTCACATTTCTTTCGAAATACTGACCACTTTTACTGCTCTAACCTTTTATAATTTTTTTCTATTATTTTGACTTCTTAAAAAACACAAGTATTTGGAAACACCCCTTAGTTACGAGTCCCAAACAAGAGCTACTTGGCCGGTATGTAAGTATTTAGGTGTTATAATGTAAACTAATTTAAATCTAAATCTGAAAAATAGGAAAATATTTATTATTAATAGATGGAAGTGCTAAAATTTGAGTTCCCTTGGCTGATGAGATATTGACTTGGTTCCTTATATTGAGATAATAACAATCTTGACTCTAATTGACATATAGTTTGGTTCAACGATCTTAGGATATAATGAAAGAAATTTTGGGATCCAAATGACCCACCGCCTACCATGACCATTCTAAATCTAAATTATATTAATTAACATAAAATTATTTTATACATTTACATGTTCCATGTTCTTATTTTCTAGAATTACCACAAACCGATATCTTATTTTATTACCATAATAAAATAAGGGTTATTTTTTTATATTATTATTATTATTATTAGAGTTAAGAAATAAAATAACATTATTCCAGATTGGATATGTATTTTTTTTAAATTTTATTTTATGAAGTTTTAGGGTCCATTGGATAAGTTAAAAAAAAGTGCTTAAGTTGTGTCAATTTTTTTCAATAGAATTATTTTTTTTAGAATAAACAATTTTGTATTTGGATATAATCGAATACCTTTTTTAAAAAATTATTTTAGTTAACTTCTAGACAAAAAAAAAAATCTTTTTGTCTGAATCCTTTTTTTTTTCATAAAACACGCTTAAATACTATTATTTTTCTTAAAAAAAAAAAAAAAAAAAAGACAATCCAAACGGGTTTGGTAGAAATTTTTGCAAAAGTTGTTCATCTTATTCTTATTCAATCACTTTCATTTCATTTCATAACCTTATCAGAATTCAAAAACAATAAAAAAATAGTATTAATTTACGTGTGAGGGTGAGGGAGGGCGCATTTTGCTGACCCATTTTTTAGAATTATCAGAAAACAAGAACGTCAGTTTCCTGGTTGGGGACATCTTTTTTTTTCAAATATTCAGATAAGGGACCTTTTCAAATATTCAGAAAATTCAGAATTAAATTATTTATTTTCCACTTGATAATAACTTCATTTTAACTACCAAAAAAAAAAATCTTGATTTTCACCCCTCAATTCTCTGACAATTGCTAATTAATTACCTCAAAAATAAAAATGGAGTTTTGATAGTCAAAGAAGTAACAAGTTTGATGTCCATAAATATAGGTATAAGTTTACATAATAAATTATTATTATAATATTTTGTAATAGTTTGTTCTTCATTCGTAATATTGATGTCATAATTATAATAGAAAATTAATATAATTAGTTGATGGTAATAAATCAATTTAAAAAAAAAAAAGTATTCCAAACTACATATAATAAGGATGAACTAGAGGTGCTTTTTTCGGATCAATCTAAACTAACAGTAATTGAGATTGAAATTTTAAAAGATTATCAAAGTAAAAACTCATTAATATCATAAAGTAATCTTTATAAACCCCTACTTCATTAATTTTTAGAGAGGAGGCCTCTCGACTAAGAGATTAAAGGTTTGAGTTCTTTGAATCACACATGTAGTTATTAATTTACTAAATATTAAATAATATTTTGCATTATTTGTGCTTGATAATTATTTATAATTGATGTAATAACCCATCTATAACTTTTCAAGTATGTGTGTTTGATGTTTCTCACAGTTTGACAATTTGAAATAATGCATATATGCTTTTGATGATGCATAAAAACTCCATATTTTAGCATATAAGCTCAAATTTCAAAGTACTAAATTTGAAATAATACCTCTGTTCAAACTCAAATTTAAATTAACATTTAAGCACAAAAACAAACTTAATATAAGAATAAAAATTAGTATCCATTTGGATGAGTATACAAAAAAGTAGGGAAAAAATCAGATGTAGTCCCAATATTTGTGTTCTTTTTCAATTTTGGTCCCAAATTTTACCGATTCATCAAAATAAGAACCATTTTTCAAAATTTTCATAGCCGTTATAAACTAACGGAGAAGCACACGTGCTGAGGCAGATAACTAACAGCACACGTGCCCCTTTCCGTTTGTTTTTTTATGTCTGTCACTGAAAAAGATCAAGTTTGATAACAATTTTGAAAAAATTGTCCTCATTTTAATAAACTCGTAAATTTAAAGATCAAAATTTAAAAAAAGGCATAAAATTTGAAACCATCTTTAATATTATCCCAAAAAAGGATTAATCAAATCTTACTTTTTATAATAATATTATATTTGAATGTAATAATTAAGAATATTTTTAAAACGCTCTTATTGAAATTTACTTTGTATAACTTCTAAAAAATGCAATTCGCTTGGCCTTTCTTTTGATTTCTACTATTTCAAAAATGTCCAATCAATCACAATTTCTTTTGATTATTATTATTATTATTATTATTTTTTAAAGCCGACACTCTTCTTAAAGAAGACATCCAAACTGACTCCAGAATTTATAACTTACTGAGACTAAAATTTATTTGAGCTACAACAAAGGAATTCCCATAATCAAACACAATAAAAAGCGTGTGCAATTAATATAGTAATATTATAATCTTCACTCATTTTGGTTTTAATATACCATATAAGCTGTGCTTCATAATTGTTATTGCTGATGTTGACATGTTTGTCATTTGCACTCGCTAATTTTGTGAAACTGCATAAATTATACATATTTGTCAATCATCAAAACCACAGCATCCCAATAAAGGGATTTTGGATAAGATAGCAATCGTATATCATTTCCAAGTCAAAATGAGTCATCAAATATTTGGCCCACAGCTGGACAAATCATAACTGAAATTAATAATTGTCATTTTCAACAATAATCTTCTTGTTTAGATATTAATAATAATTATTGATTTCATAATTATATTTATAAAAATATTAATTGCCGAATGAAATTTGATTACAATATTTTTAAGAAATAGACAAGGCAGAACAAACATTAGTAAGCAAAGCCGAAGCTCAATCCGAAAAGTAACTCAAAATCAGGCTTCTTAAAATCCATTATAAATCAAAATCCCCAATTTACAAAAATTTAATAACCTACTTAATAAAATTTATTGGTAATAATCTTAATTTTTATTAATTTCATATTCAATGAGGCCCAAATAATATGCGGAAAAAAAAATTGAACTTGAGCTCAAATCCTTTTTTTCCCGATAAATTGAATCAAAACCTAAAAAAAAAACAAAGAAAAAGAGAAAATACATGTTTAAAAAAAAGAACAAGATAAGGGGAAAAATGAGTAACTATGTGGGGAAGATGATTGTTGAAAAATTTCAACGGAAGAGATTGAAAAACAACTGCCCATCTTCCTCTGAGAACCATTGATTTTGCAGAGAACTCTTTCGAGCAGAGTGCATTTTGAATCGCACAACGCCGATACACACAATCTCTGCTTTTTGTTTTTTCGATCCATAATATTAATCCCCATTGATGTTCAACAAAAACACACACACACACACACAAACAGAGAAAATTGACGATACAAATAAAACAAGAAAACATATGAATTAAGTGAGAGAAACCAAAGGTAGAAATCAGAGATCACTTGCCAAGGTGGAGTGTGGTTCTGGGTTAATTTATAGTGGTGACGGCTCCCCATGGCGTGGAGGATACTTAAAGAGATTAGGGTTTTTGGGGAGCCGCTGAAGTTAGCTGATAGGTGAATTACCCAAAACGCCCTTACGTTAGTGGGAGGGGTTGAGGGGAATAATAAATTCATGAAAATTTGTGAACGAAAACTACGCCAACATCCGTTGAAATATAGTGAAATTATAGATTATTTCTTATAATTTTAAAAATTATAAATACTTTAGAGGTATGTATCAATTAAATAAAAATAATTATTTTTTCATCAAAGGGAGACGTAAAAAACAAAAACTTTCCTTTTTCAAAAAAAGAAGAAAGGTAAGATATAATTTCGAATTGTATTTTAGTATTTTTAGTGCGATTTTGAGATTGGATTTGAGTGATCCTGACAAGGTCAAGGTGCAAAAACTATATGTGATGTTAATTTTAAGAAAAAAATAGTCATGATGTCGGATTATAAATGATGATGGCTAGTGATAGTTGTGATGGTATAGATTGAAATTGATTGAGGAATTTTATCAAGTTTAATTAAGTGCATTTCTTGATAGCCGAGATAATTATTATATAAGGCGAATTATCTTTTGGTCGTCTTTACTAATGTTTGCAAAAATTTCCTAAATTTTAAAGAAGTAATTGTAATTTTTAAAATACTAGGAGCTCTTTTGTAATTATATTTATACCTTATGAGATGTAGGTGTAATACGCGCTATTTCATATGGTGTTTGATTTGAATTCATCTTGTGTGCAATTTTGTTTTCTTAATATAGGGTAAAAATTTACATTTATTTTTAATTTAATAAGAGTACTGTTTAGTAGGATGTCAAATTAACTTAATTACTATTATCATTATTTCATTGTCTTTTACCATTATTGTTGTTAATAATATGGATTAAATTACCATATAATTTATTTTTATATTATTATAACATAATTTCTAAGATATATTATTAGTAAATTATCAACAAATCTTTTACCTCAATTTTAAATAAAAAATAATAATATAATTATTTGGGTTTACCATTATTAACGTAAAAATTAAGTGTTAAAGTATTAAAATATTATAAACTATTTTAGATATACTAATTTTTCACTGCTGAAATTTTATAAACCCCTACATGCTCCAAGCTCCCTTTTTATATGTACACTAATGCTTGCAAACTATGCATTCACTAGTGTTTAACTTGTGCCACGTGGACTGATATTTTTTATTTATATATTGTATTAAATTCAATGAGATGAAAATGAATAAATTAGTTGGTTTTTTAACTTGTGCACGAATAATCACAAACTTATAAAAATTAACATTTAAAAAGATTATAATTAAGCACGAATAAGACAATCTAGGTGTGTGCACTTACTTGGATGGTCTCAAGGTTCTTGAATTATATATAGATTTGTCATCTTATTTTTCATTTTATTTACAAAATACTCATCAGCTATGTTTGAAAAATGAACCATTGGTAGGAAAACTGAAACAGCGTAATGAACATATATAGTATAAAAGAGTACACAGAGGCAGTGAGAAATTACTCAGCCTTCAATTCAGCTGATCCAAGGCCAGCATCAAATTAACAAGAAATACACAATCTCTTTATAGAAATCGAAAACTCAAAAAGGAAAACCAGCTACGGTCCTAGAGAAACCACAATCTCGATCGATCAATCAATCAATCAATCAATCAATAGTGTTATTGTTTCCGCAAAAACCCTTCTATGCCATGCAAAGCTGAAGGTGCAAACACAAAAGACTCGAGAACAAGCAAGGGCGTGCTGTCAAGAATGATGGACAGACCTACAGGCCCTGGTCGATAAGGTAGTCGCCCATCTTCTCGACCACCATGTTACACTGCCCCGGAGTCATTGGCTCCTCATAGATACCAAATATGAGAGCTTGGCCCGTTTTCTTTACAGTTATACCACCGGACCCCTGCAATGGCCGTGATGAAAGAAAAGAATGTAAAGATAGTCATAATGGCACTATTGAGAGTCAGCAATTTTATGTTGGAGGGTGAAATTTAGTTTTCGCAAACTATAAAGGACACTTTGTTTATTTGATTGACCCTACCAACACCCCCTCCTTTCTTCGTTCCAGCATTTTATGGTTCATAAATTTGAACACAGTCTTCTTGTCGTTACACCATATCCACAAAAATGATCAACAACGTGAAAGCAAAACTTGTACCAAAATAATAATAATAATAGTAATAATAAAGGAAAAGAAGGCATAAACTCCCACGTATCTAGCTGTTTTTTTTTTGTTAGAATTCAAGGTGGAATCAGCTCCATCTAGTGAGGAGCCAGCTAATCAGATGGAAACATTTTATGGTTGGGCCAAAATAAAGAAAGATCAAAAGCAAAAGAACCCTTTAAAGTTGATGGTATCTCAAGCGTAAAAGAGAGGGTGTACTAGAATCCAATGGAGAAGGGTCCACTAGTCCAGCCAACACACACCAAAATGTGATCACAATTATGTAGAAAGAGAGTTTCAGCAAAGTGATGACCAAAAACTGATCACAATTAGATGAAAGAGTCCAATAAAAGAATTTCTGCAAAGCTTTGTGATCATACAATTCAAGTATAATAGATTAGTGCATCACCAGAGGGTATGTTATACACACAATCTTGGCAAAGGAAAATTTCCTAGAAAAGCAACTGGTAAGACACAAAGCAAAATCAACCGAACGCTGAGTAATCCAGGAAATTATGACATCTAAAGTGATTATTGTAACTTAATTCTCTTCCTGTGCCACTTAATCTTGTCCTAGAGAGAGAGAGAGAGAGAGAGAGAGAGAGAGTAGAAAAAGCACCTTCTTTCCACGAATAACAGCACCAGGTTCTCCTTGAATAACCATATATTTGTTTCCTCCAAGGAATAGTCCAGTAGGAGCAAGGAATCCGGGCTCATCAAAATCCTTCACAATGTTATTAATCTCCTCAGGTTTGAACTGCACAAGAAAAGACGTATAAATCTATCAACATATGATTACATGTCAAAAGTTTGGCATGAAGCACAAGAACCAAGTGTACTAGCTTTGTTCTGTAGCACTTATGAATCTGTATAATATATTAATGAAAATAACCAATCAGAGGTTGAATATTACCGACTAGTAAACAAATTTAGAAGATCTCAACAGGCATCACTAGCAATACCGAATGTGTATACAATTCTTTTGAGCATTCACTTTCATCAGAACTCGATCAAGAAAACAAGTCTTATTCGTCGGAATTTCAAAATAAAAGAGACGCACAAAATTCTTTAAGAATGTGATGCAACACAGGAGTACATATCCTGTTTCACCACCCATGCAAAAATGGACTTTTAAGAATTTCATAAAACTTATAGATACACCAATCCCACCTCAGTCCCACAATGTAGCAAAGTTCCCTTGCAAAATGCAAATCTTGATGTTCGATAAAAGGAGATCCCGATTCGTAGATTTTAGAACAGAAACAACTTTCATCACAACTATACAAAACTATACGATCCTAATTCGTGTAAATGTGAAATTCAAAAGCAAACGAACAATATTAAAATCTCAACAGTACACAAACAAATCAGGCCGCATAGAACTGCTTTCCAATTCCACCATACAAAAACCAAATCGAACCAAGCATAAAACGAACAGATATACAATTTCAATATTCACTCTGTTACTAACAATGATCGCAATAGCGAATCCGATCGATCAAATCCCGATAACGGAAACCACAAACAGATCAAACAACAAAGACGGTGATGAATACCTGTGGGAAAGAGGCGCTTTGAGCCCAAACGCTGCCGTCGAGACCGATGATGGCGGCGGCGGTGAGATGCACGCCTTCGACGTCGCACATCAAGTGATCGTCGACGTAAGTCTGCCACGACATGGTTTTTTTTGTTTCTTTTTGGGGTGTGGATAGAATGTGGTAGTGTTGTTCTGTTTTTTGGCTAAATGGAAATGGAAATGGGATCGTTAGTTTTTTGTGGGAGAGAGTCGGGGAATAAATAATCGGGGTGGGGATGATTAGTGCCCGATTTTGGCGTGATGGGATTGAATGAGTGCCCTTCACGTTCACACTTTCACGTGGGGGGCTTGCTCATGTCCATCATTGCTGCCACCATCCATCCATACGTCTCTCTCGTTTGTCCGTACCCAACGCATTATACCAAATAGACATAACGATAAATATAGATATAATTCGATTATCAGTCACGCGCGCACGATTGGTAATACTTTAAAAACACGAGGTTATGAATTCAAATTCTATAAGACATGTAACAGGCATGTTGTTTATATAGTTTATTATAGAATTTGTTGATTATTAGCGACTGATTATTGATTGATATATTTACTCAATTGGAATATTGGATGAGATCCCCTTGTAATGATACATTATTGCATCCATAAGAGAAAATTTGATCATGGCTAAAGCTTCTCCAAAATTCTCATTTGAATTCAAATTGTTTCATGTGCATTGCATTTGAAATCTGAGGAGTTTGAAACAGGGAAATTCAGCAAACAGAAGAAAAGAAGAATGTCTACTATTTAACCAACAATAATCAGACAAACCATAACAATATTCAGAGTGCAGTTTATGGCGCAAAAGTTATATAAACACACCCCAAGAAATCTACCATCAAGGCATCCAAAAACTTAGAGTTCATGGCCGGTTTTGGGAGGGCGGATGAGAACCGCAAGACTACGGTATATGTAAAATAGGCTCCGACCAAGCCGCAAGCAATCCCGCAATGAGAACTCAATAGAGCGGGCCATCTGCAATTCCACAAATTCATTAGTTAGGCAGTTGACGACAGAAACTTAGAATATAGGACATAATAACAATGCCAGCAGGAGATTGGCGATCCGCCATATTGGCATACCATCACCGTCATCCGCCATATTGTAGTCATCTTCATCATCATCACAATATTCGCCCTGGAAAATCGCACAATTAGTCATGGACTCATCTACCGTTTCCACAGGATAATGTATTTCATTAAAGTAAATGGAAACTTGGATATTTGATTTAGAAGGCAGCCCATGTCATGCTACCCCATCATTGATATACCCAAGTCAGTTATGGACTGTGAATATCATACATAACGACGCCAACATTACACTTATATTACACCAACGTAATGAATTGGGTATACAATCATTCAGGTAGCAGCATGAAATAAACCTCATAAAGCAATAATACTGCTTATCTCCATCCCTTGGTTTATTCCCCTTACATAAAAACACGTACTAACAAAATTGGTGTACTTTTTTTTGGGTAAATGATAAACAAAGGGCGAAGTTTTTGTCAGTGAAACAACATAACAAGCAGTAAATGGGTAAACCAAGTTAGTGTAAGAAACATCCAAGTATTTTAGTGTACCTGTTCGTAATCACCCTCATCACTGAATTCTCCTTCGTCTCCTTCCTCCACATTCTCATCCTCCTCCTCCTCTTCGTTTTCTTTCCTTTCAGTTCCTTCTTGGCCCTGGAAATTTGAAGTTGCAGAAGGAAAACAATGATTAAGAGAAACATGATTATCAGATGAAAAATAAGACCACTACATCCATTTACATAAAGAAGACCTACAGATTATCAGACTGTCAATACAGAGATTTGTCTGGGACATGGGGGAATATACCTGACCCTTCTGTTCGAGCTTCTCAAATAGATCCAGTTTCAGCAAGCCTGTTATGAACAACATACATTATGTAACACTCAGTGCAATAAGAGGCATATCCCCATTTTTTTTATTATCGAAGAAACAAAAGAAAATACTAATAATAAAAATAGACCTCACAAAATAATAAGATAAACAACATCAACAATTAATCTCCAATAAAAAGTAAAAAGAAAAAAAACACATTCTTTTACTAATACGCATATCTTCCCTTCCTTTCACCAGGGATAAGAGTATTATTTCTTCCATTATACCTGATTCGGGGTTCCATCGAACTCTCTTAGCAACATGCTTTTCCCTCCCTCCACCTGTTTTCAATTATGAAACAAGAAGAAAATATGAAGGCAACTTCATGAAACATGACGCTACAAACTAAGATATGTGTTTGCTTGAAACCTTAAATAACTTCCACAATAATTATGAACATCAACCTCTAGCTAGTTCTGCAGGCATATAATCTGTGCCCAGCCTTACGAAGTGCCATAGGGGTGGCTTCACCTTCGTTGCGTGCAATTTCCTATCCGAATACCGTTCTATGTCTGGTTTTTGCACTTCTGTAGCCACAATTTTGAGAGATTCATGAGATTGGCGCATTAAAAATAGTGCAAAAACAGATTTTCGGAGAGACAACTACAGATAATTTGGCTAACAAGCTACATAAAAAATTCATATACTTTTCAAAGCCAAAACTAATCATAATCAATATCATATATCCTCGCCATTCAATATTCACATAACGCAATTATTGTCCTCAAGCAGATATACGTCAATGAGCATAATATATTCCAATGTAGTATGTCCAATTATAGGAAATGCAAATCAAATTCCTTTCCCCATTTCCTTACAACAGTATTGATAATTATTAAAGACAAACAGGAAGAAATACCAACAATTCACTAGGGCTATGTTTGGTTCTTGGATTTTGGTATGGAAAATGGGGAGGAAATTTGTTTCTTTGCTTCGAATGGATAGTACTCTTTCGTTTTAATTTTTGAACTTTTCCATTTTTCTTCTATTTTTTCTCACCAAAATTCTTGTTTCGAGCATAGCATAAAGCTGTGAATTTATCACTCATCATCATATACTAAAAACTAAATAAAGAAAAATTCAAATGGAACACAATCAATACCTAACCATTACGTATTAACATGTAAAATTACAGGAGACAGAAAAAAGAAAAAAGGGGGAGAAAAACAGTACTATCAGAGCGTTCGTTTCTGTCTTGGTAGTAATAAGGAGACGAACTACTAAACTTATGCAAATTGAAAGACCACTTTATCAACTGTATATTGGCAGTAGAATACTCCGCAGTGCCTAAACCCTCGATTTCCTAAATATTACGCCATGAATCAAATTCAAGCTCGATGATTAATCATACCAGATTGCTCAAGATAAGTTAATTTTCACAATAAATAAAATACAATAAAATAGTTACCGGAAACAGCTCGAAAGGAAGTTGCGGCCCCGGCCGGCCGTAGCCGCCGAAGCCGCCGCGCCCGCGGCCCCTCCCTCTGAAGGACATCTACGAATACCAGGGCTCTGTTCTCCTTTCTCGTCTCTAGTAAATTTGTGTGCGTGTGTGTGTGCGTGTGTTTATGTATGTATATGTGTATGTATATGTATTCTTCTTCTTCTTCGCCTATCGTTTAATTCCCTTGTACAGGCTGGTTTTTTTTTTGACATAAATTACGTGTTTAGTTGGGCTGTTATAAGCTTGTACTTAGTCCCAAATACCCATGAGTGTTTATTTGGGCTTTGACCCAATTTTGCATGTGGTAATTTCACAACCCTTATCAATTTGATGGCTATTTACAATTCATGAAATCACTTTATATATATTATTCTTTGAAGTTATTACTGATTTTATTTTTTACATTCTTATTTTTGTGTGTGTGTGTGTGAGAGAGAGAGAGAGATGGGGAGATAATAAAGGATTAAAAATTCATCAAATACGAAAAGTTATTGGACTTTAATTAGGAGAAAGAACAAATATATTTATCCTTTACAAACCAATCAAATAAATCATTCTAAACAATTAAAATTAATCCAAAATTCTAATAATCGAGAATTTGATTGAAATTACACATTTTGGTCAAAATATCTCATTTAAATATATAATAGTATAACTTTTTATATGTTAGCAACAAATATTGTCAAGATGGTTAGTCACGTCGACAATGTTAATTGTACATTTAATTATACATAATTATTATCATTTTTAAATTTATAAAAAAAATATTATTATAATAAAATGCAATAAATATTATTATTACTCAATATATTTTTTAAAAGAATTACAAATGTAACATATGAGGAAGAGAATACTTACAAAAAGATGTTAGAAATGGGCTCATTTTGATTGGGTTAGGTACTTTGGTGGTTGCCTAGCTTGACTATGGCCCATGGATAATTATAAAGCCCATAGCCACAGAATATTAATAAGAGGTTGTCGAGTTGTATTTTTCATAATAAAACTTATTTTATAAGTTAAAAAGTTTTGCATTTAAATGCAGCAATTAAAAATATTTTTAAATGTAAATGTTTTTAAATGTATTTTTATTTAAAATTTCTTTGGATAGTTTAAAACGGAGCTACTTTGAATTTTATTTTTGCCTCTGTTTTTTTTAAACCTCAACCAAACATAATTTTTGTTATTAAAGTGTTTTTTTTTCAAAAAATAAATACTTTGTTTTTTTTCTCTAAAAAAATTCCATCCGAATGAAACTTATAAAGTTCAATAAAAACTAACAATATCGAGATTATAAATAGGGTAAAATACGAATATACGATTCGCCAAAACCTACTGTGCCATTTATGGTACTTACCCTATGTATTTAAAAAATTTACTATTACGCCACTTAATTTCACTTATCAAAATAGTGAAATTCACATTTTTGTATATAATAGATATACATATATAATATCTTACGTACTAACTTAGTATACATATTTGGAAATTAAAAAAAATTCTTAATTTTTTTCCTTATTACATTAAATTTGAAAAATATAAAAGAACTCGTTAGTTTACAAATATATGTTTTCCAAATAAAACAAATTTACAAATGTGCTTCACACAGTCAAGTTGGCAAACGCTTCTACTTTTGAAAAAACAAAAATTGTAGAAAAAGTTCAAAAAATTGAATAATAAAACAAAATATTTCTGACCCTTTAGCTTATTTGAACTTTTTTCAACAGGAGCACAAAAACAAAATATTCAATATCTGCTCTCTCTTTCTCTCTCTCTCTCTCTCTCTCTCTCTCTCTCTTTGGTGAATTACAAAAATTTCCCTTGAGGTTTGGCGAAATTATAAAAAAATCCCCCAACTATTAAAAATTACCATTATCCTCCTGATATTTGCATAAATTAACAAAAAAAAACCCTTCTGTTAGGGTTACATTAGGTTTTCGTCAAAAAAATTATTTATTTTTTCTAAAATACCCTCGTTCAATATTTTTTTAATTATTGGTTAAAGTGGTGTATTACAAAACACATCCCCTGAGGTTTGCGAAAAATACATAAAAAAATTCCTTCAAATATTAGAATTTACAACACACCCCCTTAGGTTTGCTCGTCTAACAAAAAACTCTTACATTAGAGTTTGCTAATTTCGTGATTGGGAGAAGAGAAAATGATTAGTTTTTTCCCCCTCAAGGCTTTTTTTCCTTAGGGAAGACTTTTGTAATTCACCTCTTTTTTTAAATCAGCAAAAGCAAACAAAAAAAAAGGAACTCTTTTTATTATGATTGCAACCGCCCCCACTAAGTTGTGTTAGAAACAATTTGTGGGGTTTATTGCAATTATTGTTGCTCCTTTATAGTATCATTTATGAGAGTTTTTTTAAAAAAAAAAATACATTTCATTCAAATACTTTAATAATCTATCTATTATAAATTAAACTATTACGTTAAATCAACAACTCATTTATTACAAATTAAATTCGTATATCATAATCTAAATTATAAACTAAATTATTTCATCAAATAACTATCAAAGTAGAATAAATAAACTACTATCAAAATAGAAATAAGATTCACACATTTTGGTGGGAATGGAACCCAAAACCTCATAGTTTTTAGATCTCAGTAATGCCAATCAAGTTAGGCCTCTCGGCTAGAGTAATTTTTTTTTGTTTTCCTTTTCTCCTCCTTTTCGATTAATATTTTTATGAGTAGTTTCAGTTGAGAAATAGACATATAAACTAAAGGGCTATTTGACATATATTTTTAAAAACTCTTACATTAGGTTTTGTTAATTTCGTGATTGGAAGAAGAGAAAATGATTAGTTTGTTCCCCCCTCAAGGCTTTTTCCCCCTTAGGCTTTGTTTGGTTCTAAGATTCTAAGAGGAAAGAAAAATATTAAGGAAAAGAAAAGAAACTACAAGAATTTTAAAATTATCTATTTTGTTTGGTTGTTAAAGAAAATAAGAAGGAAAATGATTTTTCTAGAGAATGTTTTCCATTTTATTTGGTTATTATTGTAAATTAAAGTAAAATATAAAAACACACCAAAAAAAAAAATCCAAACAATCAATTAACTACATAAAAAAAAAGAGATTTGCATGAAATATATCCAAACAATCAATTAGTTTGAGCAACAAAAATGAGATGGAAGCTTGAAAAGTGAGAGTGTACTCGAAAGAGTAACATAATTTTTTCTTCATTTTCCTCACCTAATTATAAGGAAAATGATTTTTCTCAATTTATGTTATATTTTCTTTCTATTTTCTTTTCTTTACCATTTTCTTCTTTTTTTTCTAATAACCAAACATTGAAAAATTCTATTTCTTCCTATTTTCATTTTCTTTTTCTCCTAAAATTCTAGAACCCAACATAATGTTAGGGAAGGTTTTTGTAATTCATCTGTTTTTTTTTAAAATCAAAATCAGCAAAAGCAAACAAAAAAAAAAAAAGAACTCTTTTTATTATGATTGCAACCGCCCCTACTAAGTTGTGTTAGAAACAATTTGTGGGGTTTATCTCAATTATTGTTGCTCCTTTATCGTATCATTTATGAGAGTTTAAAAAAAAATGTACATTTCATTTAAATATATTAATAATTTATTTATTATAAATCAAACTATTACGTTAAATCAATAACTCATTTATTACAAATTAAACTAGTATATCATAATCTAAATTACAAACCAAATTATTTCATTAAATAACTATCAAAGTAGAATAAATAAACTACTGTCAAAATAAAAATACGATCCACACATTTTGGTTGGAATCGAACCCAAAACCTCATAGTTTTGGAGCCTAAAAATTGCCAATTAAGTTAGGCCTCATCAATTAGACTAATTTTTATTTTTTTTTGTTTTCCTTTTTTCCTCCTTTTCGATTAATATTTTTATAGGTAGTTTCGGTTGAGAAATAGACATATATAAACTAAAGGCCTATTTGACATATATAAATCGAGGTTTTTAAAGCACGTGTCGAAACGTGTTACAAGCGATATAGGAAAATTATGGCTGACGGTTCGTAAAGATCAATTTTTCATAGACAAATCTCAGCCACAAATTGTGGCATAGAGGCTACCGGCAACTTATAAAAGCAAGTTGCCGTATAATTTGTGAAAAATTATAATTGTCCCCAAAATTTTAATGAAGTTTCAATTTTGCCCCAAAAGCTTTCACTAGATGCAGGCTTTTTTTTTTTATCCAAAAATAAAACACATGTTGTATGCTAATAACACTACGAGGCAAAATCTAAAATATTGTCCATTATATTTAGATATAATATAGGATTTGACTTATGTATATATATAAACACACAATATAATTTTTTTTCACAACATAATAATAAAATAATGGTGAATCAATAGCTAGCCAAGCAATTATATGCTTAACACTTATAAAGACACGTAAAAAAAAAAATCACTGAATTTCATTTTTCAATATAAAGGGTTCGTCCTTTTTTTTTCTTTATAAAATTCAGACATAGCAAATTTGACCAAATAATAATAATACCATGAGCTAAAATATAAAGTAAGGTTAACTATATTTTGATATAATAAGACTTATCCAATATATAATGAAAATATTTTCACATAATAGCAATTAAATATTCATATTTTTCATAAAATTTTCTACTTTATAGGAGTTTTTCACTCTAATGTCGAATCTCAAATTATTCGTATAAAGGTTACAGAAATCATAAGAATAATTATAACTTTTGCTTTTTTTTAAAATTCACAAAAAAAATAATTTTTTTTATTTTAATTTTTTTTTTTAAAAAAAATAAGTGATTCTGTTTTTTAAAAAAATCATCCAAACAAACTCGTATCTCCTCATTCCTCGTTTATGTTGTTGAACCTTTCGTAGCCAAATTATTTGGATTGTGGGCTACCATAAAAAGGCCAAAGTCCATATTAAAATATTATGTTGTCAAGAACTCAAACCCACATGATAATATTACCAAAAAAAAAAAAAAAAAAAAAACACTCACAGGATAAGCAATACCCGTTTGATTGCTATTGGGGTCCAGTATTTATTTCGAATCCTGCTATAGCAACTTTTATTGTTATTGGGGTCCAATCTCAGAGTTTCACGTGAGATAAGCCGTACCCATTTGATTATTGTAAGAATTTCCTATCATCCAATCCTGTCCCGTCCCCACCGTCAATTATTGCAATTTTTCTTTGGCCGATATAATTCTACTTTTGCTGGATATGCAAATCTGCAGGTTTGGGCATATATATATATGGACTTTTTATAAACATAACTCCAAAATGTATACTATTTTATATTCTGACCCATTATTTTTATTTTTTTAAAAAGCAATATACATGTACATTGGCAATGCCGGGAAAATCGATATTGCCAATGTCAAACTATCAATAAGATATTATTTTAGTCGATTTTTATTATATTTAAAAAAAAAAGAAAATTCAAGGGTAACGTAGACTTTCCTAAATAATCACGCTCTGAATATTTAAAAAAAAGATTTTTTTTTATTATTGAAAGTCGATAGGGGTGATGTCGACTTCCCAATTTTTTTTTGAAACAAGGCTATGATGTGCAGCAGTGAGCCCTATGCCCCCTCGTGACAACTGCACCTGCTTTGTGGAGGCAATTGTTACATCAGTTTGATCCAAATTTTTTTTATAAAATCGAGTATAATTGTAATGAATCCAACCAACGGATTCATTATTTAAGAAGGTGAAAGGTGTGTTAGTGAGATGAGTTACTGTGGCTAAATTTTTCCTCAAATCTCTTCTTTCTTTTTGTGTTAACAAGTGAAAATTTCAGTATTTTTTTTCAGGTCATGTGTTCGAAGAATTTTATAAGGTTAGCCGTAATTTAATATATACAAATAGTTTTTTTGAGTATTTTTTTTTGATGATATGTGTTATATGTTGTATATTAGTTTTTTTATTTGAAAATTTTGTGGACCATTTTGAGCAATTTATACTTAGTTGTATGTGTAATGGAGAAATCTTCCACAAAAAATTTGCGTTTGCATTTGTTGTTTCTTATTTTTCCGATTTTACATGTATTTTATGTGTGTTAGAGAAATTTATTGAAAGGTATTTTTGTGTTCATTGTGTAATGTGTATAGTATACATTTATTTGAGAAATTTATAAGAGGGGGTTATTTAATAACGTTATGTGTGTTTATGTATGTTAATTAATTTTACTAATTTTGGATTTTAATGATTGATGTAGGTATGTAATTTTTTTTAGATTAAATTTGGAGATAATTGTAATTGTCTAACTTAGTGTTTAAAAAACTTGTTCGAATAATTGGAGAAAAAGTCGGAAAAAAAAACCACTTGGGACTTCCCCTAATTATTTTTAAAAAAAAACTTTGGAAGAGGCAAGCACAACAGGAACACCAAAAGAAGCAGTTCTTGGATATTTTTAAGAAACTACACATCAATATCCCGTTTGCTGAGGCATTAGCAAACATGCCACACTACACCAAGCTCCTAAAGGAGATTATCTCGAACAAGAGGAAGCTGGAGGAGTACCAGACCGTAGCATTAATGGAGGAGTGTAGTAGCATCATCTCTCAGAAGTTGCCTTTAAAGTTAAAGGATCCAGGGAGTTTTACTATCCCTTGTGTGATTGGCAGTTTTGAGTTTTCTAATTGTTTATGTGATTTAGGTTCTGGTGTTAATTTGATGTTTCTTTCTATTTTCAGGCAATTGGGAGTAGGAGATTTGTCCCCTACTAACCTTTCCTTACAACTTGCTGATCGATCACTTAAAAGGCCCGTAGGGGTTGTAGAGGATGTGTTGGTGAAAGTTGGGAAGTTTATTTTCCCTGTTGATTTTGTGGTGCTCGACTTTGAGGATGACAAAGATGTTCCTTTGATCTTAGGGAGACCTTTCATGAACACTGGAAGAGCACTAGTAGACGTCAATGCGGGAAAATTGACTCTCAGGCTGGGGGATGAGAGTATTAACTTTAACGTGTTCAAAGAGGTTAAATTCCATAATGAGGATGATCATTGCATGAAATTGGAGGCGACTACTGACTATGTAAGAGAAAGGAAGAGGGGAAAAGAGGATGAGCAAGATGTGGGGAAAAAGGGCCGAATGTGCAAACAGTTACTAGAAACCTTGAGTCCTACACCACCCTCAAGTATTCAGCCCCCTAAGGTAGAGGTTAAACCTTTACCTCAAAAGCCGGAATATGCCTTTTCGGGGGAGAATGAAGCCTTACAAATCATTTTAGGTCCTCCCTTGACTAAAGAGCAAAAGAGGAGACTTGTGAGGCTAATTAAGGGTAGAATTAAAGCAATGGGATACCAAATTCCTGAAATCAAGAGGAGTAGGCCGTCCATAGGCATACATGAAATTTTAGTGCAAGACGATGCAAAGCCGAGGAGGAAAACAAAGAAGTGGTACGATACCCACATCGTGAAAAAGAAGTCCTATAAGGGACAACAAAGGGAACCTTTCATGGTGAATGAGCAGTGTTTTGAAGGCTTACATGGAAGGAGATGTGGACCGAGTAGGGTCGACATCACATATTGATCTCGTTCATTAGAAGTGTTGAAAAGAGTCGAGCTAAAGACTTTAAACAAGCGCTTTTTGGGAGGCAACCCAAAACTTTTTGCGTTTATGTTTTCCTTTTTAATTTTTTATTTAGTTATTCTTTTATTTTGTTTTTTTGGGATAGCTCACTTGAGATTTTGATGTGATATTTTTGTTTGCATTTTCTTGTGCAGGAGAATTTTTAGGTATGGACATTTATGTACATACGCAAAAAATTTGTGTAAGTATGCGGCATTAGCACAAATGAGAGAGAAAGTGCTGCATAAATAGGTACATACCCAAAATTTTTTGGGTATTAACACAAAAGAAAAGGGAGGGGGGCTGAAAATTTTTGTACATACCCAAAACTTTTTGGGTATTTACATTCAGTACCACCACTAGAGGAGGAAGACGACAAGACAGAGTTTTATGACGCCATCTAATCTCAGGTGTTTTCTATCCTTTTCTTTGCTTTCCGTTTGTGTTTTATTTTCGCTTTCGTAGTTCTTTGCGTTTCAGTTGTGTCTTGTCTGCCCTTATTTTCTGTACTTTGGGGACAAAGTATTCTCTAAGTGTGGGGGGGGGGGGGATATCAGTTACCTAGGATAAGACTTTTGAAGTTAATTGTTGAGGTTAATTGTTGTCAGTTATGTTGTCGAATTTGAACAAGAACAGTATATCGGCTGGACGAAAAGAGTCATCTTTGATGATTCGTGTTTTGGTATAACAACGCCACGTACTGTTCAAGTTCAATTCTATTGATAATGGCTTATTGAGGGGTTTAGAATTTGTCTTAGGTTGTTTTGTTTGTCTCGTCTTGGAATGTACGTGCTTTATTGAAATTCCTTATTCGGTGATGATTTTATGCTATGAAACGCTATGTTTGGAACAATGAGTATGCATGAAGCATTTTGTGTACACTTGAAGAATGATTGTTGTCGTTTTGCTATCCCCCAATCACTTTGAGCACATGGTTGAAGCAATAATTGCTAAATGATTTAGTGAAAATTTATGTTTTTGTGAGAGGTTTTCGTATGTGCTTTAATGCATTAGGACACTAGAATCGATTTGATTTCTTGTCGAGGCGAAATCCTAGACTATGTTAAATTGGGGAGATGACTTAGGCCATTTTTGGAAAATTTTTGAGCCTTAATTGCCTATTTGTTTGCTAAACGTAGCCCTTGAGTCTCCCTTGAGCCAACATTGTGCTTAGTTCTCTTGATAGCCACATTACAAGCCCAAAAGCACAATGTCTACATATCTTAATCCTTTTTATGCACTTTATTTGAATTGTGATAATTGTGGAGTTATGTAGTGGATATGTGGAATTATGAGGGGATTAAGTGGAGGGTCGTACGTATGCTTGAGTTCGGGATATACTAGCTCGCTTCAAAGAGAAAAAAATTTGCTGAAAAAAAATGTGAAAAAAAAAGAAGTGAAAAAAAGAGGAGAAGAATACAGGAAAAAAAAAAAAAGAAAATGAAAGAAAAAGCGAGCTAGCACTCTCAAAAACATAATGAAAAAAAAATTATATGGAGAGTGATGGTTTTGAATAAGTTTGGGGGAGTGGAATGCTTGAAGGATGTGCTGAAAACTCCAACTTGTCCAATTTAAGTAACTTGGGTACATGAACCACATACTTTTCTATATTTTCCTACCCTTCACCCAAGCCCTACATTACAAGCTTAATTAAGTCCTATCGATTCCCGATTTATCGTTGTCTACATTAGTGGAGATAAGAATGAAAAACCGACTTATGGAGTCCACTTTTTGCGCCTATCGCATGAATATAAATTGATCCGAATTGTTGGTGATTGTTGCTCTTGATCATATCACACACGATGACACGGGAGATGCTTGACAATGATGGTTGTTTGTAGAGTGCGCATGAAATATTAATTGTTTGCACATTGAACTAATGACATAATGCTTAATAGTTTCTGAGAAAAATAAAAGGGAGTTTTACTTTGGTGCGTAGTGTTCCAAGAATGTACCTTGACTGTGTCCAAGTCCCTTGTGTTGTTAATTTGGAGTTGCTCGAGGGCGAGCAACATTTATGTTTGGGGGAGTTGATAAGTCCGTAATTATAATTGATTTTTATATTTATTTTGTGGGACTTATCACGTTTTTTTTTTCTCATTTAGGGCCTTATTATGCGTAAGTTTGAGCTAAATCATTGTTCTGTAGGTAAGAAAGGAAAAAGACCATAAAGGGCATGAAAAGTGGAATCAGAAGCTGCGTATTTACGCAAACTATTTCGAGTAATAACCAAATACAAGCAATTCAGAGGAAAAAAGGCTGTAAAAATACGTATGTACGCAAGAAATCTTGAGTACTTACCCAAGGCCAGTGAGTTTGAAGAAAAATAAATCTGTAAATTTGCGTATGTACACAGAAGATCTTGCGTACATACGCAACGTCTGCGACAACAATTAACAACTTTCCGTATTTGACTGAGGTGCTGATTTGGAAAGATTTGTTAGGCGTTTCTCCACCACTTTTGAGTCCAGATTCATGCGGAATTCAAGGGGGGATGTTTTTTTTGCAGATCTAGATAGATGAGAACTTTGAGAGGCTTTTGGGACATTCATCATTCTTGTTTTTCAGTTTTTTTTTTACTTTTTTCTTCTTGGGGTTAAATTTTCTTCTTTTGGGGATTCTTGTGGAGAACGGAAGAAGGGAGAAATCGAGATCGAAGGGAAGAACAACCGAACAAGAGGAGTTTTGCACCTGAAATTTCCAGCAATTAAGTTCTTTCTTCTCTTTTCATGAATTCTCTTTCATATTTCGTTCTTATGTTTAATCTCATTGTGAACTAATTTCAATTAAGTGTAAGGATGGCGTAGTTCATCGTTTTTGCTATTCTATGAAAATCTCATGAGTTTGAATTTGTTTTCGTATATTTTCTTTGTTGTGTGATTCTTGTTTAATGGTTTAATACGTGGTTAGGGTTTGATCACCCCTAATTATCGAATTTGAGAATCGTGATGAGGTCGAGAGACGATTCACGATATTAACTCTAATTAGATGAGATCAATTGGGTTAAAGTTGCATGATAATGAATTTAACTTTGATTGAGCCTTAAGGCAGTGTTTAAAAATTCATAAAAATACTTCTAAAGTTGGGATTAATTGAATGAGAATTGGTTAGTCTTAGGCTTAGAGAAATTTTATGAATTAATTCCGCAATGCTCGAGAGAGATTGTGGATATATTCGTTCCTAGGCTTCACACAACCACGAAACCATTCAACTTAGGGATTGGATTAGAATAGCAAATTACGTGAATGAAACCACCTTGCACTTGCTTTTCTTGCTTTGGTTATTTGTTATTATTGTATTTCGCAAGTCGTTTTTTCCACAATCTCTCTCGAGCATTGCGGAATTAATTCATACAATTCCTCCAAACCCAAGACTAACCAATTCTCATTCAATTAATCCCAACTTTAGAAGTATTTGTATGAATTTTTAAACACTGCCTTAAGGCTCAATCAAAGTTAAATTCATTCTCATGCAACTTTAACCCAATTGATCTCGTCTAATTAGAGCTAATATCGTGAATCGTCTCTCGACCTCATCACGATTCTCAAATTCAATAATTAGGGGTGATCAAGCCCTAACCATGTATTAAATCATTAAACAAGAATCATACAACAAAGAAAACATACGAAAACGAATTCAAACTCATGAGATTTTCATAGAATAGCAAAAACGATGAACTACGCCATCCTTATACTTAATTGAAATTAGTTCATAATGAGATTAAACATAAGAACGAAATATGAAAGAGAATTCATGAAAAGAGAAGAAAGAACTTAATTGCTGGAAATTTCAGGTGCAAAACTCCTCTCGTTCGGTTGTTCTTCCCTTCGATCTTGATTTCTCCCTTCTTCCGTTCTCCACAAGAATCCCCAAAAGATGAAAATTTAACCCCAAGAAGAAAAAAGTAAAAAAAAAAACTGAAAAACAAGAATGTTGAATGTCCCAAAAGCCTCTCAAAGTTCTCATCTATCTAGATCTGAAAAAAAACATCCCCCCTTGAATTCCGCATGAATCTGGACTCAAAAGTGGTGGAGAAACGCCTAACAAATCTTTCCAAATCAGCACCTCAGTCAAATACGGAAAGTTGTTAATTGTTGTCGCAGACGTTGCGTATGTACGCAAGATCTTCTGTGTACATACGCAAATTTACAGATTTATTTTTCTTCAAACTCACTGGCCTTGGGTAAGTACTCAAGATTTCTTGCGTACATACGTATTTTTACAGCCTTTTTTCCTCTAAATTGCTTGTATTGGGTTATTACTCGAAATAGTTTGCGTAAATACGCAGCTTCTGATTCCACTTTTCATGCCCTTTATGGTCTTTTTCCTTTCTTTCCTACAGAACAATGATTTAGCTCAAACTTATGCATAATAAGGCCCTAAATGAGAAAAAAAACGTGATAAGTCCCACAAAATAAATATAAAAATCAATTATAATTACGGACTTATCACCGACGTTCATGATGTCGACTTTAATTCCCCCCCCCCGGTTATTTTGTTTGTTTTTGAGTTTAATTTTAGGATATTTTTGAGTAATAATGTAATTAGTTTTAGTAATTTTGAAAAATTTTGGAAGTTTTCCCGTCAAGAGTTATTCTTCCCCCTAAAAAGATTTTTGTTTTTTTTGGTAGAATGGATTTGGAAAGGTTGAAATTCTAACACGGACTAGAAAACAATAGCGTTTTATATGAGCAACAAGATCATATATCTCAACGATTATTCAATGGTAGAGTAGACCCTGACCAAATTGTTAGAGCTAGACATTGGACTCATGGAAATTACACGATAAAGTAAATGAAGCGTTATACATGATGGAATTTTATGGTGTCTACCGATGTGGATTTGCTGATTTAAATAATCATTTAATTACTTCTTTGATAGAAAGGTAGCGTCCGGAGACCCACACTTTTCATTTAAGCGTAGGGGAGGCTATTGTTACGTTAGAAGACATAGCAGTTATATGGAAATTACCGATCAATGGATGTCCGATAATAGGAGTAGACGAGTATTTTGACAAGGAGAGAGGGTGGTGAGCATACTCTCAGGAACTCCTCGGATTTATTCCTGGACCGACTGAGTTGAAAGGGTCTCGTTTGAATTTAAGTGCGTTGAGGAATTTTATTAATGATACAGAAGTTACTAAAGACACTCTATCCCTTGAAGTGTATCAAGTTGCACAGTGTGTTGTTTTATTACTAATTGGTGGCGTCATGTGTCCTGATATAAACGACACTTTGGTTTCGTTATTATATCTGCGACACTTAGTGAAAGTGATTGAAGTAGTAGAGCATAATTGGGGCAGCGCAGTATTAGCACATTTATATCGCGAGCTTTGTAACAGTGCAGGTAAAAGAGATGATGATGCTAAAGTTGGAGACATTGGTAGAACATTGTAATTATTGTAGGTAAATTAAATTTATAAATATAATATTTGTTTTGTTATATTCATTATATGCTAATATTTTGTAATAATTTTTTTAGAGATAATTACTGTTTGCAACCTCAACTATGCAGGTTTTTGCACTTTACAATCTAAATTTTTTCGTGTTACCAATTGCTATCCCGATCTATGCAATTTTTTACCGATTGCAACCTAAGTACATTTTTTGATAAAAAACCATCACCGGACCGGCGACGCGTGATGTGCACGTGATTTATCAAGGGTATTTTGTCATTTTCTATTCTTTTTTGCTTTTTTTCCCCTTCCCATAATCTTCTTCACCCTCCACCCCTCCAATACCAGCAGCATCTCTCTCTTTCTGCTCCCCCCCTCTTCCCCCCACCCACCACCACGCCGTCGCCCCTCCCTCCACCACCAACCGCCGCTCTCTCTCTCTCTCTCTTTGTCTCTCTGTCACCCCCTCCCAAATTAGATCCAAAGCGCAGGAGAGAGAAATGAGGGAGTGGGCAGCGGCGGCGTGGTGGTGGAGGAAAGAGGAAGGTGGGCGAGCTCGGGAGAGGGGGGCGGCGAGAGAGAAAAAGAGAGCTGGTGGTGGTGGTGGCAGCGTGGTACTGGTGGGGGTTGGCGGCGGCTGGTGGTGGTAGTGGCAGTGTGGTGCTAGTGGGGTGGGCGTGGGCGTGGGGGTGGGGGTGGGGGTGGTGGGTGGTGGGTGGTGAAGAAGATGATGTGGGAGGAAAAAAAAGAAAAAAGAATAAGAAATGACCAAAATATTTTAATTTTTTGCAGCTAGGGCAGTGCGCAGATTGGTGATTGGTGACATTACATCCTCACTCAAATGACACTTAAATATTCATGTTTGTAAAATCATAGGAAAAAAATATATATAAATAGATACAAAATAGTACAATCTCAAGTCCTTTTATCAAATTGTTCGATTGATATATAAATATCCTAAAATGAATACACTATAAGAAAATAACCCCTTCACTAACGAAAATTTTGTGACGAAGAGATTCTGTTACAAATTTAAGAAATTTGTGATGGATTAGTAATTGAATTCAATGTAAATAGAATTAAATAAACAATTAGTGACATGGCATTTACCAACGAAATTTTTATAAACTAAATCTGTCATAGAAACTAAATTTATAATGTATTAATTCGTCACTAAAGGATGTGCGTTCTTGTAATGATAGATAGCTTTATAAATTTCGTGGACCATTTTTTGGGATCATAAGTGAAAGGTTATGGACCGCGATTCTAAGGATAAGGAGAGCCATTCTGAAATTTTGACACATTGCCTTTCATCAAGATATGGCGCTTACCAAAATTTAAAAGTGACAAATATATTTTATTCATTCATAAAATGATATTTTATTTAATTTAAGATACGATTTAAAAGCATTTTTTTTTGAACTCAAAATAATACTTTTTTTTTTTTTTTAATATTGAAACAAGTTGAATCTCTCAACGGTATAATATAATCCTTGGTTAAGGTTAAGATCGAACTTGCGGGTTCAACATGATTTTTAGTCAGGACTGAACCTACAAAACCTGATTCCGCACTAGTGAACTTTTTGGGACAAATGAACCTCCTTGTAAAAATTGATCAAATGGTTCGAGGGTTACGGGACGTAGAGCCTCGTGAACAATCATTCGGAATTATTAGGGGTTGGTTTATCATAAAATGACTTGTGAATGATACATTTTCATATTGGAATGGGCTATTTATAGTCGCAGAACTGATGGATGCCGCATGGTATTATCTTATAACTTTGTAGGTCCTAATTTGAATGATCGGAACTCATTGAGTCCTAAATAGAGCTTTGAGGCTTTTTAAGCTTTTTTCCAGATGGCAGACGTGCCTCTTCTTTTTTTTTTTTTAATTTTTTTTTTATAAAGTCTTGGGCAATCAGGTCCAACAAGGCTTTGTTATTTGTTTAGCCCGTGTCATTTATGTTTTCTTTAGATAATAATGATTGGGACTACTAATTTTTAATACATGATTTATATATATATATATATTATAAATTCAGAACTTTGGGGTAAAGTGGATCAAGCCATACCAATCATAATTATCATATGTCTATATATACCTATACCTATATATATGTATATGAGAGAGAGAGAGAGAGAGAGAGAGAGAGTTAAAATGAGGAAATTGCAAATGAGAGAGAGTTAAAATGAGGAAATTGCAAATGATACATGTGCTTACATAAAAACCAGGCCGGGAGGCTCGTGTCTACCTCATTATTATATTCTAATCCTTGACCAACTGAACCTCAAATTTATTCATATGATCCATATTAATTGATCATCCTATGTAGTACATTGGATCGGGGACTTTGAATGTTCGGTTGCCAGGATTAGAACCAAGTAAGTCACTCCATTGATCCCCAACATTTCCTATGATTCTGTAACCTTCATTAACAAGCTCCGTTCGTTTCTTGGATTTGTACGCCACTGCTGACCCCTTATCACCTTCTCCCCTGCATCCGCATTTAAAAATGTTTCAGAATTTTTAATTTATAGGTGGAAATAAATTTAGATATATATATATATATATATATAAATATAATATTAGAGACCTGCATTTTCATCATTTAAGAATAACGTAATTTTAAATATCATAATAATTATATGACTGACATAGATCTCATGTTGATTTAAGCGTTGGAGAAGTTGTCGTATTACGCCGCGAGAAAAATTAAAATCAATGCAATATATTAAATGACAATGGAACGGTTGACATTAATGATACGTGCACGTTAAATGACAGAAGATTTGAAATTGTTAAAAAATAACCTTTACAAGGTTAATACAACAAAAAATGTATTTTTTAATTGTTACCATCGTCATTCGTCAATCAATAGCTCCCTTAATGCCACAAAAGGTCTTGTCAACAATTTTTCTTCGCCATTAAATTATTACAATATATAGGGGTGTCACTAAATATAAATAAGTAGCGAACTCATAAAATACTAATCGTCACTGCTAACTAATATGATGACAAAAAAGAAAAATTTAATGTCAGATAGTAAGCACATATCATTGGTGACAACACAAAAAGTATTATCACTGAATTAATCAACATTATTAATGATAATTTTTATATTACCGTTTAACTTGCTATTGTCGCTCATTTTTGAATTAATTGCAATTTATAATTAAATAGAAGAATAATATAATTACTACAACATACTTGAGAATGAGCTTTTCCCAGTTGTAATAACCAGCTTGATGTAGATTTTGTGTCCTTATGGCTTTGAATCTCTCTTTTGTTCCTGTTATGAAGACAGTCTTAAACCCTAGAGATTGCACCGCCTTGTACAGCCGTAGGATCCCCGGCACCGCCGGCGCTTTCCCTTCCGCCACCCACTCGTTGAATAATGTATCGTTGTATGACAATGCCCTGCATGAAAATTAATTAATTAACACCCAAAATTAATCAAGAATATGGGTACTATTATTTGTACTATTAGAACAAATGCAACATTATATTAACTATTATTACGACCACCTATAGAGCCAACCACTTTGTTATATGTATTTACACGTAATTCACTACAAAAAAGCACATCCTTCTCATAATTAGAAATTTTGTAACGGAGATATTCTATCACAAATTTAAGGTATTTGTGATGGATAAATGAAAGAATTTAATGTAAACAAAACTAAAAAAAAAAAAAAAATATGTGGCAAGGCATTTAGTAATAGAGTCATTATAAAATAAATTAGTCATAGAAACTAAATTTATAGTGTATCAGTTTATTACCAAAGGCAAAGGGTATGCATTCTTATAGTGATCTTATTTGTTACAATTCAGTCAATTGTTATGATATGGCATTATATTTTTCCTAGATCCGGTGGTCTAATGCTGATATGCAACTGATTTTCAGAGTTATATATATCAGTATAACTTGTTGTACTTCAGCGAAATCAGATTAAAATTGTCAATATTCATACATATCGAAAAAATTGAAATTGAGAAAAAGAATTAGGGACAAAAACCTAATTAATGTTAACTTATAAGACAAATTTTGCCTTCTCTTTGAACAAAATACTATTCATATATCATTTAAAATAGGGTGAATTATACTGACCACCCCTAATGTTAGATTAATTTACGAAAAACTCCATATTTTTTCAAAAATTACCAAAAACCTCCTGAGGTTGTACCCATATTACAAACTTATTTCAATTTCTGAAAATACCTAGTCCCTTTTTTTGAGTGATTTACACTAACAATCTCTGAGATTAAGCTAATTTACGAGAAATTCCCTGTGGTTTCAAAAATTACGCAAAACCTCCTGAGGTTATACCAATATTACAACTAGCACCTACTTAGGTTGACTTATCAACAATATTAATTCTTTTTTTTTCCCTCTTTAATATTGTTTACATAAAATTTTCATGTAATAGATTTGAAAAAAAAAGTGATTACTTATTCAAATAAATATTCTAAATTTAATGCATTAAAATTATCTACCAATACATCAAATATGATATATTATTGCTAATACGGAATAAATTTTAAGAGAAATGAGTTAGAATCCTCAAGCTAAATAAAGTTTTCAAGTGCATTATTTAATTTCAATTTTTTTTTCAATCAATGTTTATATTTCTCATTTCACATGATGGATATATACAACGCATATAATTATATTTTTCTCAAGTATAAATTTAGCACATATTATGTATATTTAGTATAAATTCATAACATTAAATTCGGAATATTTATTTGAATAAATAATCACATTTTTTTTTAAATATATTACATGAAATTTTTATGATAACAATATTACATAGGGAAAAAAAAATTAATATTGTTGATAAGTCAACCTAAGTAAGTGCTAGTTGTAATATTGGTATAGCCTCAGGGGGGTTTTGATAATTTTTGAAACCACAGGGGGTTTCTACTAAATTAACCTAACTTCGGGAGTGGTCAGTGTAAATCACCTAAAAAAAAGGGAAGGGATATTTTTGAAAATTAAAATAAGTTTGTAATATGGGTATAACCTCAGGGGGTTTTGGTAATTTTTGAAAAAATAGAAGATTTTTCGTAAATTAGCCTAATTTCAGGGATGGTCAGTGTAATTCGCCCTTTAAAATATGGTTAGTTACCAAAAAGACCCGTGACGTTAGATTCGTTTTCAGAAGAAGCCCAGAATATATACAAGTCCTATTCACAATTTAGAGATATTTATAGCATTTAGAACGATATTGGAGGCCGGTATCTATAATTTTTCACACTAATGAGAATTTGTTTTTTTTGAAAGCCAAATCTAAGGGGGGGTTTTCTCCCCTTTAAAATGATGATGTGATAGAGATTATGTTGATCATATTGAGGATAACAAATGTAAGATTTTCATTTTTAACTCTTTATACAAAGTTGCAACTTGTTACATGTTAAAATGAGTCGTATATAATACGTACCCAAATTGGACGTCCGAGCGAGCATAATAAGGAATGTTAGATAGCGTGGTTTCATCAATGTCGAACACCCAAACATCTTTCCCGTCGCCATGGGCAGTGAGGCTCTCCGCATACTCGATGGCGGCCTCCGCCACCGCGTTGCAGTCGCGGCGGTACTGTTGGCCGAGCATGTAGTTGCCTACATAGCCCTCACATGACTCCGGCACCAATTTCCAGCCTTGGAGGTTGTTGGTCTCCACCGCCAGCCGCCAGCTCAGGCAGTCTAAGCCCTCCAGACGGTGGCCACCGGCGCCGGAGCGCGGCCGGAGAAGGTGGATTGGGTTGAACTCATCGAATTTTGCATGGGAAGTGGAGAATAGTAAGGAAGCTAGGAAAAGAAAGATTGTAAGGCTCATTCTGGTGAGAGATTAAAGTCTCGTTTGGGTGATGCTTGAATATAACTTTGGGGTTGTTTAAATAATGGAACACGGCCAAAATTACCCTTTCTTTTAACGAAAATTACCGTCTGAAAGTTTTCACGTGGTTTTATTTGATATTGGTCCACAGTGTCCTTTGTATGAATTAAATGAAATAAGAAATAAATTTCATGCGTGGTCCGCCATTATGGTATTCGATTTGTCAATTCAAGACAGTAAGATTGCTTTATGTTTATTTTGAAAAATCTTTTTTTTTTTTTTAATTTAGAAGTAAAGTTGTATTTTTGTATTCATTCTTTTTAAATACAAATGTTGTTTATTCATTCTGCGAATTAAGGTGTAATTAAGACACAAAAATTAATCTAAAACTTGTCAAAATTAGACTTTGACTTTAGTTATCAATTATAGCAAAATATGATTAATTACCAAATATAATTGACTTGGGTGGCATCCAACTCAGTTCGGATTCTTTGCTACATAACGGTGTTACATCTCCGCCTCCATTCATCAATACATACCACGTGTATTGGTGAGCGGTTGAGATAAACAGATTCCTTTTTTTTTTTTATTCCCCTTAATGTGCCCATCAATGACTACATATTTTTGCATGACAATTCCTCAATATAGGAACTTTTTAGACTTCTTATCCTAGTTATTCACTTAAATTATTTTGGCCTTCCCTGTTTTGATTCAATAATTTAATGAGGTTTTTTAGAAGAAATATTCAAGAATTTTGACAAAAAAAACTTAAAAGCGGTAAGAAAAATGTCCACTACAAGAAAACAATCCATTCGTAGATGAAAAATTAATTTATGACGCAGAGATTTTGTTACAAATTTAAGATATATGTAATGAATTAGTAATAGAATTCAGTACAAATTTAATTAAAAAAAAACAATAAGTGATAAGACACTTACCAACAGAGTAGTTATAAATGAAATTAATTTGCTACAAAAATTAAATTTATATACATTTTTATAGTGCTCATGTGACATACAAATTGAATCAGTAGGTTTGCAAAAATGAGGAAATTTCGGCTAGAATGTCTATTTGGAAAACATTTTCAAGGGAAAATTAGTTGTTGCTCCATACATTTGTATTAAAACACAATCTATTCGATCATAAAATATATATATAAAAAAAAGAACAAGAAGAATTAAAGAAAACAAATACTCTTAACAAAAAGAATATAAAAAAGAAGGCTCTATATGATGAGTGAGCTATGCATTTTCTACCCTAAAAAATATCACTTGTTGTACCTAACAAAAGAAAACAAAATTATTATATTAATCTTTGTTGTACCTATATTGAGGAATTGTCATACAAAAATATGTAGTCATTGATGAGCACATTTACCATAGGGGAATAAAAAAAAAAGGAATCTTGTATTTGGCTACGAGTGAAAAAATATTCAAGAATCAAATGGATTTGCACGAAAGCGAATATATATATATATATGTGTGTGTGTGTGTGTAAAGAAAACGATTTGCCAGCATATCATGCGATTAAATGTTGAAAGAGATGGAAATTGTCAGCTGTCATAATTAGTATTTTCTTAAAAGTTTATATGACAACCTTTTAATTTCTTGTTGATTGGTGAATGTTGAAAATTCATTATTGACAACTATACACAAACAGTTTGTATGGCAACTTATAAAGCTAAAATTAATTTGAAGTCAAGGGTAGATAAGAAAAAAAAACCTCAAATGGCATAATTTAGTTGAGAATTAAAGAGATTTTGCTTATAGCTATGAAACTTGCTCTTTCAAATCTAATTAAGTAGGTTTGAAATGCAACAGAGATACCTAATAGTGCTTGTTCCCTGTCAAGCTTAATCAAATATTGTTCTTTCATGGTGCATCGAAACTCAAACGGACAGGGACAATCACTACTGTTGACATCAATTGAGTTTGATTGGCACTTACCCAAATTTTTCGTATCAAAACTTAATAAATTTCCCTTTAAATCCAAATGGTATAAATATCCACGGTGCAAAATTGGGGCGCAGAGCGTAGAAATATACTTGGTAGGGTTGAAAGAATGCTGATAGCCTATTTGCACTTGCATGCGATTTATATTTGTAATCCCGACGAGCATGCATTTTGAGGAAGTCGGCTCGTTGAAGAAACATGCATATTTTTTTTAGGGATATTTTGTTTGAAATGTTTGGTGATTTTTTTTCAATTAAGGGTATTTTGATCAATTCAATTTTATAGCTATTTTTATTTTTTAAACAAAAAATATTTCAAATATTCAAGGGGTAAAAATGACATTTTATTATTTCCATCTACCTTACCAAAAAGTCCACAAAACTCAGGGGTGTATCGGTAATTTCTGATACAAGGGGGTGTTATTTGTAATTAGGCCAAACCTCAGGGGTGGTGGGAGTAATTATCCCTTATTATAATAACTATTGCATTTGGAGAAAATCCATTCATGGTATCCAGAATAGAGCAGTAGAAAAGGAGAATGAGGAAATAATTGGTTCCAAGGTCGACATATTAGGCCAAAAGTAATACAATCTTGATCAAATAGATGTGATAGTATCAAATGCAAGAGTCCTTCTGGAAGATCCATCCAGTTATTGTTCATGATGGAGCGTTGCATATATATATATATATATATATATATATATATATCACAAAGAAAGAAAGATCATATCAATTTGAAATTTAATTCCATAAGAATTAACCATATATTACTATAATAATTTTAGTAAACAACTAGATGAAATATATATGAAAAAGGAAATCAGAAAAAATCGCGTTCATGAAACAATTACATTCATCATCGTACGTAACAATACAGCAACATTATAAAAGTAGAATAAATCAAGGATTAAAATGGATTACTCAAAATTGATGATAGATCCAAAAGAAGTTTGGTGAGATAGCAATTTGTGAAGAAGGTGCGGGTTAATGCATGTCGTTCCAAATACAAACCTTGTATAAATATATTTATTTCGATAAAAGAGTGTCAAATGAAGTACTTGTAATTTGTCATGCACCAAAGTTTGCTTTTTCTTTATCTGTTGTAACCAATAAAAATATACTAGTAAGGTGGGTACACTAAATCCATGTACAAAATTAAATATATATATATATATATATATAATTTAATTTAATTATATATTTAAATTTTGAATAAAGTAAATTATAAACATTTATTAAATTTCATATATATAGTAATAGTTTTTATTATATTTAAGATAAGTGAA
The DNA here is from genome assembly GCA_026212405.1 of Petrea volubilis. Taxonomy (NCBI): domain Eukaryota; kingdom Viridiplantae; phylum Streptophyta; class Magnoliopsida; order Lamiales; family Verbenaceae; genus Petrea; species Petrea volubilis. The sequence continues at coordinate 2,260,637 of CM047871.1, read as the reverse complement.
AATTAAAAATAGAAAATTTTAAAAAAGAGAAAATTATGTAATTGAAGAATAATTATATAAGAGAGGACATAAATTGAAAAGGTTAAAAAAAAAAAACATTAGAGGAGGGGATAGGAGAGACAAAAATCACAAATAAAAAGTGACAGTTTAAAAAATTTGAGAGACCCACATAGTCACTAAGGGAAAAAAACCCAAACTCGGTGTAATCAAAGCGCAATAATAAGTAATATAGCGCCACATGGTAAATCACTTTTTTTTGTAATAAAAACTATAAACTTCTAAAATCAAATCAAACCATGGTTAGTTTGATTGAATTTAGTTTTGTTTGGGTTTGGAGCACACTCGATATGTGTACAAAATAAAAATAAGATGTAATCTAATCAAATGGCTAAATTGTAATAGTATAAAATGAAAATTTTCTTAAATTCTATGCAATATATATCTTTCTTAACTATTTTATTTTTTATACTATCTTTTTAATTATTTGTAATATATTTATTAAATTTATGATAACTTAAAAAGTAATATTAAAATAAAATTAATTTTTTTTGATCAGATAAAAATATATAAATATAAAATAGAAAAAAAATTTAATTTGCAGAGAGAGAGAGAGAGAGAGAGAGAGAGAGATGAAAAAAAAAAAAAACAAAAGAAAATTACTTTATTTATAAACATACCCAATGGAAAGAGTTAAAAACCTTCAAACTTTATTATCAGTACTTATAAAATATATGAAAAAACGAAATCGCAATGCTAGTAACAAGTTTACAAACAATCAAAAAGTTCAACTGAATAAAATAAGAACAACTCTGATATCAAACTAAACATAGCATTAATATGAATAGCTTAATATTCACATCCATGAAAATCTCAAATTGGTCATATAATAAGCTTATATTAATCGATCATCCTGAGTAGTACATAGGATTAGGCACTTTGAATGTTCGGTTGCCAGGATTAGCACCAATTAAATCACTCCATTGATCTCCAACATTCCCCACGATTCTATAACCTTTTTCTACAAGCTCTGTACGTTTCGTTGATTTGTAAACCACTGATGTGTTATGTTCACTTTCTCCCCTGCATCGATTCATGTTCAAGACAGAGTCAGAAATTTTAATTAATTTTGAAACTGGAAGATGATTTTATCATATTTGGGTGACAAAATTTCAAGTTTTGATAAAAAAATTATACATGTGTAACATAGAATTAAGATGGGACGACACCAACTCTCTACATCCTTTATCCATATATGTGATAATGTCATATATATATATATATGTATGTATATTTACGTACTTGAGTATGAGCATTTCCCAATCCTTATAACCAACTTTATTTAGATTGGCTATCCTTGCTTCTCTCACTCTCTCTCTAGACCCCGTTAAGATAATTGTCTTGAACCCTCGACGCAACACCGTCTTGTAAAGCCGTAGGATCGCCGGCACCGCCTCTGCTTCCCCTTTCGCCACCCACTCATGGAACTTTGTACTATTGAATGGTAGTGCCCTACAACATGTAACCCCCAAGATTAATCAACCGGTGGTTCAAAAATCAAATGACTTAGACTCATATATATATATATATATATATATATATATATATCAGATGCATGGTCAAATAATTAGAAGTTAACTTTATTAATTGAAACAACCACAAAAAGAACCCCAAGATTTGCCCCAATTAAAAAAAAATGTGTATTGAAACTAATAGCACAAACGATCACCACTCCAAGATTTACCACTCCAGCTTGAAGTTTGCTTTCATCTTACAAATAGCACAAACGATTAGCCACTCTAGTTTACAGAAAGAATTAGAATTTAACTTTATTAATCAAAATAACTACTAAAAAAACCCGAGGTTTGTCCCGATTAAATAATGCAAAAAAAAAAAGATAAAAAAAATACCCTCTACTGAAATTATAATTACCAATTTTGAGGTTTCAGAGGATAATTATAATTTTAAGAAATATATAGGGGAAAATATTCACAGTTTAGGTTAACTCCAAAGGGTTCTTTGGTGATCACCCCTAACTAATTAATATATGATCGCGAATTACATTCATTACCCCTGAGGTTTGCTCTATATATCCAAAATACCCCTACGTTTCAAAAATTACAATTATCTCTCTGAATTGAGGAGGTTCTATATTATATTGATGAAAAGTCAATTTTACCCCTAAGTAATTTAAATAAAAAAAAGGAGTAAAAAACAATTAAAATAAAAAATCCAAAAATACCATTTTATCATTTTTTTCTTATTTATTCTCTTTTCTTTTTTCCCCTTCTTTATTTGGTCTCCAGCTCCCTTCTCTCTCTCTCTCTTGATCGGTTGGTATGAAGATGGAGGTGGAGGGTGGCGGAGAACGGTGGTGGGGCGGCAATAGAGGGGTAATTTCTCTCCCTCTATGTTTCCCGATCTTTCTATCTCCCCCCCCCCTCTCTCCCTCTCCCTCTCTCCCCCTCTCCATTCTCAATCTCTCGATTTGTCTCTCAGTTTGAATCTCTCTGCGGGGCAGTGGCAGAGAGCGGAGGACGGCAGTGGGGATCTCTCTCCCAGTCTCTATCTCTCTCTCTCTCTCTCTCTCTCCCCTTTCTCCTTCTCGATCTCTCCTCATCTCCCTTTCGATCTCTCAAATATTTCCCTCTCCTTTTGGATTTCTCTGCATGGCATGACGGAGGATGGTGGGGTGTGTGTGAGAGAGAGAGAGCGGGAGAGGCAGAGATAGAAACGTGATCTGGGAAGAAGAAAAAGGAAAAGAAAAAGAAAAAAAGAGGAATAAGGAAAAAAAAAAGAAAAAGAAAATATGATTTATTTAATTATATATAATATGAATTATAATTTTTTTTATCAAATATTAAAATATTAATAATTTTTTGTATTTATAAAAATAAAGTTTATCATATTATAAAATATTTTTATATATTTTGTATTTATTACATATAATTTACATATCACAATTATATATTTTAAAGTATATGTTTATAAATATTTGCATATATTATATAAAAGATTTAATTTTTAAAAAATATTTAAATATGTATAATATAACAAAAAATTCCTCGATGACAAAATAATCATTTCATTATGGTCAGACACATTCCTGCTTCTAAAAGGATAATTTTGAAAGTTCAAATTTTTTTGACTAATGGTAAGTGTAATTTGTTGGATAGACCTCAACTCAGGAGAATAATTGTAATTTTTCAAATATCGGGGTGTTTTGAATAAATAGAGTAAATTTTAGGAATAGTGAGTGTAATTAGCCCTATTTATAAATCAACTTTTATAATATTATTAAAAATCTCTAGATGAAATAACATCCAAGATGGTAATATCATGACATACCGACTTTTATGAACCATTTTTAAGGCTAATTAATGCCGTAACATTAATAATTTAATACTCAAATAAATTTTATTTATTCAATGCCCATTCAAAATGAAACCACAAATCACAATACCATAAAGACGGGAGTAAAAAGAGCATGGTGAAATACCCAAATTGGATATCGGGTTGAGAATAGTAGGGCAGATTAGAAAGCGTGGTTTCATCAATATCAAACACCCAAACATCCTTCCCGTCGGCAGCAACTTCAAGGCTCTCCGCATACTCAATGGCGGCGTCCGCCACCGCCTCGCAGTCGCTGCCGTACTGATCGCCGATCATGTACTTTCCGACGTACTCCGCACACGGCTGAGGCACGGCCTTCCAGTCGCGGCGGTTGTTGGTCTCCACCGCCAGCCGCCAGCTCAGGCAGTCCAAGCCATCCAGACGGTGGCCTCCGGCTCCGGAGCGCGGCCTGAGAAGTTGGATTGGGTTGAACTCCTCAAATTTTGCATGGGACGTGGAGAATAATAAGGAAGCTAGGAAAAGAAAGATTGTAAGGCCCATTTTGGTGAGATAGTACAGTCTTGTATGGGTGGTGCTTGATGATAACTTTGGGGTTGTTTAAATAATGGTACACTGCCAAAATTGCCCTTTCTTTTAACGAAAATTACAGTGTGAATTTATCACATGGTTTTATTTGATATTGGTCCACATTGACCTTTGTATGAATAAAACGAAAATGTAACCACAAAAAAAAAAAATGGAATAAAACGAAAAAAGAAATAAATTTGATGCATGGTCCCCCATTATGGTACGCAATTAATTCGATATGTCAATTCAAGAAAGTTGATTCCTTTGGCTTTATTTTGAAAAATCTTCTTTTTTTTTATTTAGAAATAAAGTTGTAATTTGTATTAATTTCTTTTTAAATACAAATGTCGTTTATTTTTATTTCGACAATATTCCAGACCAACTCTAGCCTCCGTGGGCGCAAATTAAGTGTTGTGCTCAACAAACCACTCCATTAAAATCAACAAAATGTTAATATTTTACCTTAATAAAGCAAATATATTTTCATTCTCACACAAATATCACGTAACTGTGAGGATTTTTAATTTTTCTATTTGTGTAGGTAATTATGATATTCCTAAAATACCATCTAATTATTTTATTCATCTATCTTTTTTTTTCCCTCTAACAACGTTTTTTTTTTCAATTTTTATTATTATCACCTCTCTCCTTTTTTCTCTCACATCCCGCCCCCCCCCCCCCTCAAAATTTTGTTCTACTTTATATTTTCATTTATTTTTAATCAAGAAATAATTTTATTTAAAATTGATTTTCTCACTTTTCATAAATTTAATAAATATAAATATATTATAAACACTTAAAAATATAATATAAATAATAATAGTTAAGAGAATAATAAAAAAAATATTATTATATTATTGAATTTAGTTATTTAATTAAATTATATTTTATTTTTATTTTATATATGCATTGCACTAGTAGAGAATTATTTAATGGAAACATGCATTATTGATCTGCCGACAGCACCCAACCCCACCACTGAGTATAAATACAAACGTAGTTGTGTATTTGAGTCGAAAGGGAGTTCGTATCAAGAATAAGACATGACATAAAAGAAAGAAACTAAAATAAAATCGTAAATTAATCCCCAAAAGTAAGATCTCGACTAGATTTATCCACATTCTACTCTAGATCCAACTCGATTGAACAGTATGCTGCCATGTCACTTGTGCAGAAAAATCTTGGTGTTGGTATAGTCCAAGTGCCGTCGGGTATCTTTATTAGAGTAGCAACATTTTCACCAGCATATGGTCCATTATGAGAATGATATTTCTTGTCATGGACCACACTTTACACCATGACCCTCCATGTGGGTTGCGGGCGACAATGACAGTCGGTCCGCCTGGCAAGCTTTGTCGGCGCATGAGCAGGGGCACTTCCTTAGTAGCAATTGGGTTCCTGTTTGAACTGATCACTCATCAGGCCATGTGGCATATCTCCACCAAGTTTGGTGCCATTCCGTGTCCGTTTGGGCACTGAAGTATAGGAGCGATCGACAAGCAGTGCTCTGCGCGGATGCAGGCACTTTGACTCTTGGGCAGAGAGCTTTATCATTGGAGATTTGCGAAACTGTTTCAGTGGCATGTTCCTTAGGGAGTTAGGGACGTCTCTATCAGTTTGGGCAGTATTTGGATGCCGTTTGAGTCCGGGAATGTAACCGAGCGCGTAGGTTGCCAGTGCAGTGGCAATTGTGTAATTTCAGCCATACGGTGAGGGTAACTCCATGAGAATGGAGGATCGTTTGGGGCTGGAAACCTGGTGATGTTAATGTACGCATCGGGAGCTTCGTGTAGGCGAAAGCGGTATGCGATTTGGAGTTGGGACGAGGGAGTTACGCCAGATTGTGACTCCTCGGCCCTTTGAGTATGTAATGCCAGCACAAGCGTTTATTTTTCCAAGAGTATTATAAGGGGGACACACCTCGGTGAGCAGCGGCCAGTCCTCCCCGTGCTGTCCTAGCACAAAGCGCGCATCCTTGGTGGGCAACGCCTGCCACCAAGGGCCGGCTCTCGGCACTCGAAGGAGTGTCTTGAGTCCTCGGTCGGTTATCCAAATCATGTTCGCGAAACAAATCATCATAAAAATACAACTATATTATAAAAAATGTGATAAAGAGTTTGGTGAAAGAGCAATTAGTAGCAGAGATATTTGATGCACTTGGAGAGGTGGACTTAGAGTTGTCGGATGAAGGGGCTTCGGAAAATAAGAATTATATATACATATTTCTTTCTTAAGAATCCAAAGATTTTATGCCTCTATTAGGTACTCTTGGACTCAAAATAGACTTCTTTTCCAACTATAAAAAATAATGAACGTAATATATATAAACACACACACACACACACGGAGTCTATAAAGCTCTAAAACATTAAGAGTTTATAAACTTAGCCAAACACATTCGTATCCTGAATAAAGAGACTGGGATTAACATCAAGAATAAGACACAAAATAAAAGAAAGAAGTTACTGAAATGGATTTTGAACAAAGGCCGACGAAATAAATAAAGTTGTAAATCAATTTCTAAAAGTAAGACAGCAAGTAGACTTGTCGGCTCAAATTCTACGCCATAACCGATTGGGTTGCCACATCACTTGTGTGGAAAATTTTGGTGTGGGTGTAATTCAACTAGCGAAGGGTATCGCTATTGAAAAGTACAACTCGCCGTCGATACAACAACTCCACTTGTCGTGGTCGATACAATAATCAAGCTTGTATGAGTGATATATCTTAATTTGCAGAGAGTAAAACACATGCAATATCACCAAAATTGATCATGGGAAAGAAATTCTTGTTGGCCATCCTATTTAGAGGAGGAGGAGGAGGAGGAGGAGCCGTGGTAGCATTAACAGCAAAAGATGAAGTACGGCTCACAAACAACACATTAATGGATAAATCCTCCACGAGTTGCCATGCCTTGCGTTCCGGCCACTCTTTTATGTCCAACATGTATACGTTCACCTTCTTTTCTTTCACCTTATTTTAATTCATACTGGTTTTGAAATGCAACAAAGATACCCAATAGTGTATGTTCCCTGCCAAGCTTAATCAAATATTGTTCTTTCATGTTGCGTCGAATCTCAAACGGAAAGGGACAATCAATACTGTTGACATCAATTGAGCTTGATTGGCACTTGCCCAATTTGTTCATATCAAAACTTAATAAATTTCCCTTTAAATCCAAATGGTATACATATCCACGGTGCAGAACGTAGAAACATGCTTGGTGGTGTTGAAAGAATGCTTATAGCACTTCCATTTATTGTCTCCACGATTTAGCACGCCTATTTGCACTTGCATGCGATTTATATTCGTAATCCCGACGAGCATGCATTTAGAGGAAGTCGGCTCGTTGAAAAAACATATTCTTTTGTAGGGATGATAGCTTTTGGGTACGTGGTGGACCTTTCGTTTGTTGAAATGATCAAAGAAAAATAAACTAAATGGATTCTAGTGAGAATAAGACAATCAGAGCCATCCATATTTGGAGCAATGTATTTGCACGTTGTGGGGTGATTGGGGAAGTTCCAGTGTATAATTATAATAACCATCGCATTTAGAGAAAATCCAGAATAGAGCATTAGAAAAGGAGAATGAGGAAAATATATAATTGCTTCCAAGATCGACATACTTAGGCCAAAAGTAACCATATCTTCATCAAATAGATGTGATAGTATCAGCGGAAATTCTTTCCTAGTATCAGATGCAAGAGGTCTTCTAGAAGATTCGCCCAATTATTGTTCATTATGTAGCGCTGCACATATATATATATATATATATATATATATATATGTGATATATATATATATCACAAAGAAAAAAGATCAGATCAACTTGAAATTTAATTCCATAAGAATTAACCATATATTACTATAATAATTTTAGTAAACAACTGCATGAAATATATATAAAAAAGGAAATCAGAAAAAATCGTGTTCATGAAACAATTACATCCATCATCGTAAAAATACAGCAACATTATAAAAGTGGAATAAATGAAGGATTAAAAATAGATTACTCAAAATTGATGATAGATCCAAAACAGGTTTGGTAAGATAGCAATTTTTGAAGAAGGCGTGGGTTCTTCGATGTGCTTGGGGAGAGAGAGAGAGCTTAGACTTGTCGTCGTATGAAGCGGCTTAGGAAAATAAGAATTATAACAGATTTCTTTCCTAAGAATCCAAAGATTTCTTGCCTCTAGTGAGTAGTCTGGGAGCCAAAATAGATTTCTTTTGCAGCTATATACGTACATAAATATATGTATACATACATACACACACATATATATAGATATATACATATGTATATATGCGCGCTCGCACACACTCTCTCTCATAAACACGCACATTTGCCAAAATCCCACTCCAGCAAGAACCTAAAGTCTTTGATTTTTCTTTTTCTCCTTAATTTCTTTTAGGTCTGCCCTTGTTTTTGGTCGTTGTAGGACTTAGAGGGTGTTTGGCTAAGCTTATAAGCTCCTCAAAACATCTTATAAGATAGTGTAAAGTATTTGGTAAAATTTTTGGAGATGGAACTTATAAGCTCCTCAAATAAGATGTTTAAGAGCTTATAAGCTCTTTTTAAAAAAGTAAGGAGGTAACAATTTATTTTTTAAAATCTACTAAGCTCCTCTATTTTTAATCAAATTAATTACAATATTGCCATTACTAATATCTTATAAGTTAAACCCCTTCTTATTTATCCAAACACTTTAATAACTTATTTTTAAAATAAGATCCAACATCTTATAAGCTCCTAAAACATCTTATAAGATGTAGAAGCTTATAAGATGTTTTAAATAAACTTAGCCAAACACCCTCTTAAAGGCCGCCACCTTGGAGTCTCATGTATTTTATCTGATATATTTGTCAAGCAATTACAGATAATATTAAGACATCACATTCATATCCCTCAAATAATAATAAATAGTAATCTTATCATCCTTTGACCAATATAAATTCACATATATTTTTCTAAATACAAACCTTATATAAATATATATAGTTCGATAAAAGAATGCCAAATGAAGTACTTGTTATGTATCATGCACCAAGTTTGCTTTTTTTTTTTTTCTTTTCTATCTATTGAAACCAAAAAAATATATACTAGCAAGGTAGGTACACTCAATGCGTGTACAAAATTAAAATATATATAATTGAATTATATATTTAAATTTTAAATAAATTAAATTATAAATATTTATTAAATTTCATATAGGAATATTTTTTTATTAAATTTAAGATCATAAGTCAAAACTGAAAAAATAAAAAAGAGAAAATTATATAATTGACAAATAAATTATATAAGAGTTAAACGTTAATAGTAAGATATATATATATATATATATATATAAGAGATGATAGAAATTGAAAAAATACAAAATAAAAAAAAAATTAGTGAAGGGAATATGAGAGAGAAAAATCAAAAATGAAAAGTGGTAGTTCAAAAAAATTGAGAGATCCAAACAGTTATTAAGTGGAAAATTTTTACCCAAATTGAGTGCGGCCAAGCCCATGGTAATAATATCGCCCTACATGGAAAATCAGTTTTTTTTTTTAATAAAAATTGTAAACTTCTAAAATCAAATCAAACCATGCTTAATTTGATTGACTTTGGAGCACACTCGACGAGTTAAAAAAAAAAGAGACATAATGTAATTAAATTTCTAAATTTTAATAGTATCTTTTTAACAATTCATAATATATTTATTGAATTTTTGATAGGTTAAAAGGTAATATTAAAATAAAATTATTTTTTCTAATTTAAAAATATAAATATAAAATCAACAAAATTTTAATTTGAAAAGAGGTAAGGTTGGAGAGATGAAAGGGGGGGGGAAAAGCAAAAAAAATTACTCTATTAAACATACCCTATGGAAAAAGTTAAAACCTCCAGACTTTATTAATAGTACAGAAAATCTATGAAAAAACAAATCACAACGCTTATAATAAGTTCACAAACAATCAAAAAGTTCAACTCAATAAAATGAGAACAACGCTGGTATCAAATTAAACATAGAATTAATATGACTAGCTCAATATTCACGTCCATGGTCATATAATAAGCTCAGATTAATCGATCATCCTGCGTAGTACATAGGATTAGGCACTTTGAATGTTCGGTTGCCAGGATTCGCACCAAGTAAATCACTCCATTGATCTCCTACGTTTCCCACGATTCTATAACCTTTTTTCACAAGCTCTGTACGTTTCGTGGATTTGTACACCACTGATGAGATGCGTTCACTTTCTCCTCTGCATCGATTCATATATGTTCAGGACAGAATCAGAAATTTTGATTAATTTTGAAACTAGACGATGATTTATCATGTTTGGATGACAAAATTACAAATTTTGTTAAAAAAAATTATACATGTATAACATATATAGATTTTATACCAAATATATATATATATATATATATATATCCATGCCTTAGCTAATCCATACATGTGACAATGTAATTAATATATGTGATAATGTCATATATATATATATATATATATGTATATTTACGTACTTGAGTATGAGCATTTCCCAATCGTCATAACCAGCTTTATTTAGATTGGCTATCCTTGCTTCTTTCACTCTCTCTCTAGAGCCCGTTAAGATAATTGTCTTGAACCCTCGACGCAACACTGTCTTGTAAAGCCGTAGGATGGCCGGCACCGCCTCAGCTTCCCCTTTCGCCACCCACTCATGAAACTTTTCACTATTGAATGGTAGTGCCCTGCAATATAACCCCCAAATTAATCAACTGGTGGATCGAAAATCAAATGACTTAGACTAATATATATATATATATATATCATAATGATGCATGATCAAATAATTAGAAGTTAACTTTATCAATTGAAACAAGCACAAAAAAAATAAATAAATAAATAACCCAAGGTTTGTCCCAATTTTAAAAAAAATGTGTATATAATTACCATTCTTGGAATTTGCTTCATCTTATAAATAGCATCGAGGGTTAGCCACTCTAATTTACAGAAAGACTTACAAGTGAACTTTATTAATTGAAATAACTACTAAAAAACCTTGAGGTTTTTCCCGATTAAAAAAAACGCAAATATATATATATATATATATATATATTGTTTATTGAAATTATAATTACCATTTTTGAGGTTTCGAGGATAATTATAATTTTAACAAATATATAGGAGAAAATATTCGGAATTCAGGCTCACCTCAAAGGGCTCTTTGGTGATCACCCCTAATAACTAATTAATATATAATGCAACTTTTATAATACTATTACAAATCTCTAGATGAAATGACATCCAAGATGGTAATATCATGACATACTGACTGTTATAAACCATTTTTAAGGATAATTAGTGCCATAACATTAGTACTCAAATAAATTTTATTTATTCAATGACCACTCAAAATGAAACCACAAATCACGATACCATAAAGATGGGAGTGAAAAGAGAAGGAGAAATACCCAAATTGGACATCGGATTGAGAATAGTAGGGCAAATTAGAAAGCATGGTTTCATCAATATCAAACACCCAAACATCCTTCCCGTCGGCGGCGACTTCGAGGCTCTTCGCATACTCAATGGCGGCGTCCGCCACCGCCTCGCAGTCGCTGCCGTACTGATCGCCGCTCATGTACTTTCCGACGTACTCCGCACACGGCTGAGGCACCACCTTCCAGTCGCGGCGGTTGTTGGTCTCCACCGCCAGCCGCCAGCTCAGGCAGTCCAATCCTCCGCCTCCGACGCCGGAGCGCCGCCCCAGGAGGCGGATCGGGTTGAAATCTTCAATTTTTGCATGGGAAGTGCATAATAATGCAGCGAGAAATAGCAACACTGAAATCCCCATATTTGTGAGAGAAATAAAGTCTTGTTTGGGTGATGCTCGATTACAACTTTGGGTGCCTTTAAATAATGAGAACGCTGGCTAAATTACCATTTTTTTTAATTTTCATTTAATTGGGGAGTCGCATTTCACATGGTTTATTTTATATTGATTCGATTTTCTTTGCGTGAAGACAAAAATAATAATAATGTAAACACGGCTTATTTGTATTGTTCCGCAATTTCGTTGGGCTGAGAAAAATAAATAAATTACCGACTATTTTGATTTCATGTTAAATTTTTTGCGGCGGCCACGGCGGCGGGGTGGACCGGAGGAATTCCGGCGGAAATGTCTGCCGGAATTCCTCCGGACCGTCTTTCCGGCGGAACAGTCCAGCGGAAATTTCCGCTGGAATTCCAATCCGGCGGAAAATTCTGGCGAAAAGCGGAGGTCCAAGGCCATTTTTTCCGGCGGACACGATTCCGCCGGATTTTCACCGGTTTTCCGCCGGATTTAGCGTTTTTCGGCGGAAATTCCGCCGGATTTCCGCCGGAAATTTCCCCCGATTTTGGCATTTTTCCTGTAGTGATAGTTGGATAACCATCTCATTTGAAAAATTAAATTATTAGAGAGAAAAATTATTCAACATTTAGTACATCAACACGTCCACTAAAATCAGGAATTATTAGGAGTGAGAGTTATTAAATATTTATTAGTTCAATACAATCATGCACACGTATGCCGAGTTCTTTTTGTATCAAAGGTCTTGCACATGACTTTTTTTTTCATACACATAACCTATTGGTTGACCTAATTCTGATATCATGTTGAATAACCATCTCATATAAAAAGTTTAAACCGATGGATAGAAGAATTGTTAAATATTTATTATTTTTAACACATTTATTTAATTGGATAAATCTAAAATACATACATTCTACGGTTCTACCAAAAGAAAAATCAAGAAGATTTGCAGAAGAAAAGGCAGACAAATAAAGTGGAGCTCGCCATGCAAAAGTCACAATTAATATTTAAAAGTGCCTATTCCTACACCATAAAGTGTGTAGCTCGAAAGCTGAAAATTTACACCGAAAGCATTTTGCTGTCTTATCAAAAATAATAGATCAAATTTAAACTAATCATAGAATTGTTCAATATATATATTTTAAAATGATAATAATTAATAACAAAATAACTAATATGTTACAATTATTATATAATTAATTATGCCTTAACTATTTTACTTACCATGCGATGATTATTCATTTTTTCGTAAAATATATATTTATTAATTGACAATTACATTCACCCGCTATCGCTACAGGAAAACACGTGTTTTCCGACAAAACAGTCCGACGGATATTGATTTTCACGAATTCAGCGGAAACTTAAAAAAAAAACCTCTGGTTGGAATATTTTCGTTGGAAAAATCCTTTGAAATTTCAAAAAATTAAAAAAAAATAAAAAAAAATTCCGACAGAAAATTCCACTGAAGTGTCTACTCCCCGGAATTCCACAGTCCAGCAAAAATCCAGTGGGAATTTTTTCTAATGGATGCTTTTCCACCGAAATCGGCACGTTTTCCTGCAGTGTATAATACTAAACCTGATTTATTGAACCGTATTTGTACTAATACTAGTTTGTCCTTGGGAAGCATCAACAAAGCGTTGCCTCAGTATTCGTAAAGTAGAGATCCCATGACGTTAACTTTCAATTTTTTGTGAGTTTAGGTGTTATTTTAAATTAATTATAATAAATTATCTATGTAATTAACCGATTAAAGAAGGTAGTTGTTTGCAATTGCTGACCAACCTGATATTTTTTAACGTGTAATCATAGCACTACTACTTGTGAATATAATATGTCCAAGCAGATCATTCATGATCTTATCTTTTAAAATCGAGAACCAGAATATGAACACACACAAACAAACACAAAATACCAAAACAAAATAATTCTGTCAACATCGATCTTTCAAATAATTTCATTGAAAAATAGTTAAAAGATTGGATGGCCATCAATCGCTTTCCATTAAATAATAAAGTAGCACAAAAACATATTATTTTTCGAAATGCCATTATTCCAATCCCTGAGAATTAATCTCAAGTTCTTAATCACACAATTAGTTCATTAATCATCCTATGTAATACATAGGATCAGGGACTTTGAATGTTCGATTCCCAGCATTAGGACCGAGTAAATCACTCCATTGATCTCCTATGTTTCCTATGATTCTGTAACCTTCATTCACAAGCTCCGTTCGTTTCTTCGATTTGTACGCCACCGCGGAGAGTCCGTGGTCGTCCTTGCCCCTGCATCCACATTTATGGACGGAGTTAGAAATTTTTAATTTTAAGTGCCAGATTAAATTGTTGTAAATTACTAATAATCAAATAGACTTAGAGGGTGTTTGGCTAAGCTTATTTAAAACATCTTATAAGCTTCTACATCTTATAAGATGTTTTAGGAGCATATAAGATGTTGGATCTTATTTTAAAAATAAGTTATTAAAGTGTTTGGATAAATAAAAAGGGGTATAGCTTATAAGATGTTAGTAATGGCAATATTGTAATTAATTTGGTTAAAAATAAAGGAGCTTGGTAGATCTTAAAAAATAAGTTGCTACCTCCTTACTTTTTTAAAAAGAGCTTATAAGCTCTTAAACATCTTATTTGGGGAGCTTATAAACTCCACCTCCAAAATTTTTGCCAAACACTTTACACCATCTTATAAGCTCTCAAACATCTTATAAGATGTTTTAAGAAGCTTATAAGCTTAGCCAAACACCCTCTTAGTGTGGGTATAACATAAAATGAAATATAATTTAATTATGTGTTTAAATTACAGCATATAATTATAATTTTTTTATTAAAGTTTCTATATGAATATGTGTGTGTATACATATACATACACACATTAAGTTCTTTTATGCATTTATTGAATTGATAAATGAAAAAATGATTTAAAATGAAACAAAATTATATGGATGAAAATATAAATAAAAAAAAAAGGTAAGCCTGAAAGAAGATGTTGAATACGTGAAGACGAGTGAAAGAAGGGAGGAAAGAGAAGGGAAATGAGTATTCAAACTATGGATATTAGAGGAAATTATTTAGAGAGGAGAGATCGCAAAAGAGTATCCAAACAAAAAGTTAAAAAAGATAGTTATTTTACAGGCTGATCTTTATTAATAGCATAGATAAATAAAGAATAATTCTATTATTTTTATAGCTTGAAATTATAAACTTTAATTAAAAAAAATATATGTGTCTAATGTCGTATTATATGAATATAAAGAGAAGGGATCAGATAACTGTTCTAATCAGCCCCTCGTTGCCATACCATTTTCAACTAATTGTAATTAAACAAAATAAAACCATTACTATATCTTACTTTAGAATGAGCTTTTCCCAATCATAATAACCAGTGTCATTTAGATTGGTAATCCTTATATCTTTAAATTTCTCTGCGGTTCCGGTTAAGAAGATTGTCTTAATTCCTAAAGACGACACCGTTTTGTAGAGCCGTCGGATCGCCGGCACCGCCGGCGCTTTCCCTTCCGCCACCCACTCGTTGAATTTTGTGTCATTATATGGTAATGCCCTGTCACATTAATAAAATTACTTAATCAATATATATATATATATATATTGCTATATAACACTATAATCAAACTAAAAGACATCATCAAATTTAAAACGTTTCTAAAAGTTAAAAGTTGCTCGTCTTTTTCATTACTGATTCGACAAACCATTATATATTTAGTGATTTTATTCTTGAGAAGAGTTGGTCAGTCATAATTACGACATAACGCATTACTATAAACAGTAAAGATGTTTTTATTTGCACTTTTCATTTAATTATATTATAGGGTCAGTCGTACTAAATTGCAAATATATATATATATATATATATATATGAGTTGAGTGTTTGGTTTTATGTATAAATAGAACGATCCAAATTAAGCAGTGTTGTGTGCTATCATATTTTTTTCTCAAATGAATTAAAATGTGATACAATATAAATCATTCGATGCAGTATATGAGCCCAAATAAGATGTAAAGAAAGAATTTCTCTTAAATCTCTATGACTTTATATATTTACATAAAATTTTTCTTTCTTAATTTTAAAATTACAAGTACTCCTTTCTTTATCCAAGTTTAATCAAAATAAAAAGAGTTTATAAGAAAAAAAAACTTAAATAACATCATCCATGCATATCTAAACAATTTCAAAAATTTAGAAAGAGTTTTATAACTCGTTTAACTATGCGCAATGAATCAACTGAAAAAGATAACTATCAATTAGAATAAGTCAAAAGGGAGGCATGTGTAATTTTAAAACCAAAAAAATATGGTTATGTAATTGTATACAAATGATATATATATATATATATATATATATATATATATAATTTCAATTATTGCTTTTCGTTATTTGAGTTAGGTGATAACATATAATTCTAACAAAAAATAACATTTTGAAATATACCCAAATAGGACATCAGAGCGCGCATAATAAGGAATATTAGAAAGCGTAGTTTCGTCAATATCAAACACCCAAGCGTCCATCCCATCTCCGACAAGTTCGACGCCCTTGGCGTACTCGATGGCGGCATCCGCCACCGCGTCGCAGTCGTGGCGGTACTGTTCGCCAAGCATGTAGTTGCCGACGTAGCCCTCACACGACTCCGGCACCAATTTCCAGCCTTGGAGGTTGTTGGTCTCCACCGCCAGCCGCCAGCTCAGGCAGTCGATGCCGCCGCCCTCGCCCTCAAGGCGGAGGCTGCCGGAGCGGGGGCGGAGGAGGTGGATCAATGGGTTGAAATCTTTGCCATTTGCATGGCAAGTTGATGATAGTAAAGTTGCTATAAAAAGAAAGAGTGTAATGTTTCTCATTATATTTCAAGAATGGGAAAAAATAATTGTTGGTATGAGCATTTGATGTGGTGTTATTGTGTGGTATAAATAGTGTGACACTATATCGAAATAGCCCTTGTTTTGTAGGAAATTACAAGGGCTGTTCATTATTATGAAATAATTGGTTATGTTTTTTTAAAAATAAAATTTAAAAAGTATGATCTGATGATAATGACTCTTGGAGATTTGGAAGAAACACGAGTTTCATGAGTTAATAGAATCAATCACGGTGAGTATGAAAGTGCCGAAACTTTGATTGTCAGAGAGAATATTTGTTAAGCAGTATAAATTTCATTCTGATTCAATAATAATCGAATTGTGATAAGAATTAGTATTTTAAATTATCACTATTAATTTAAGGATATATGTATACACTCTCACACAACATAAACATAAATAAAATTATAATTATTCTTTGTGACAAGATTTTTGTAATTTGTTAAAAAAGTAGTACCGTAACACAAAATAAAAACTTCCATCCATTAATATATATATATATATATATATATATATAATTAGTAACAACTTTTTTGTCCAAAAACTTGAAAACTACATTCAAATTGTTAAATTTATTAGAGGACACCTTTTTTGATATTATTGCGATTTTTTTTCTCTTTTTTTTATTTTTAATTTTTAGGGATTACTCAAATTGACCATCAATTAGAGAAAGGAGACATAATTATTGGGCAGCAAGAAATTCTACATCACTTTTGTTCGACAAATTTGAATTTTTTTCAACATTTGATAATATTCATAATAAGTGTTATTAAAATGTACCCATTCCAAATGATTTAGTTGGAGACTTGGAGATAAAAAGAAACGAGTACAGCTACACAAAGTGAAATAGCTTATAAGAAGTGATAGAAAGGGCCCAGAATGGAAATAATTAGATTTCATAGTTGATAACGCCATGAAAAGGCGCTTTGCCGATAGGAAAAACAACTCAAAAAAATAATTTACCTTTTTTCTTCAGTTTTTCCTTTTTTTTTAAAACCAAAAAAAACAAAAAAGAAAAGCACCCGAGAAAAGAGAATCATGATGGCCCATTTTAAAATGCAGCTTCATAAATATACTGAATAGAATTTGCAAGACAAATTTCTGTATCCATAAGCTTAGTGGAGTTTAACATCATTATCTTAAACTACAGGGTATAACAATAATACCGGAGAGGATTTTCAGATACTGCAACACAATCTAACAATGGCTAACAAAGATTAAAAACATGCACCCAGTCCTGATTTTTGCAGGGATCAACTTGACTGTAAAAATATCTGCTGTTCCACCTGGTACAGTTCCGAAAATCTTAACTTGATCTGGCCATCAGAGAAGCACGAAAAGTAGCAGCATCATGGGGGGCCTAGAACGCTCAATAAAATTCAATTGGCAACCTAATTAATCAATGGAGCAAAAATATACAGCTGCAGCCAGTAGAATGATAAATGAAGCATAAAACCGTAGGCTATATGAGTGCCGCATCACAAGCTAACCCGGGGCTTCACTAGCATTGTCGAGTATGCCCTCTTTTCAGTATTGTCGGGGTGGCCAAATATCTGCAAAGTCATCTCAACGAAGAAAGTTCCCTTTATCACCCTAATGGGCTTATGACCCAACCAGTAATCGGACTCTGCCTTCGAATTCTTCGTGTCCTTTGGGAACCACTTTGTAATCTCTCAAGTATAGAATAGGTGATAGAATCTGGAGTCAACCCCTGCTCTTTCAGTTTTGAATACAAATCAACAGCTTCCGCAGTTCTCCCACATTTTTCAAGACAGTCAAGTAAGATATTGTATGTCACTATATTCGGGTAACAACCTTCAGCAAGCATTTCATTGAACAAGCTATAAGCCATCTCGACTTTATCAGTCTTCCCAAAACACTCTATTAGAGTACTATAGGTGACAACGTCAGGATTCATACCCCTCTCTTGCATTTCCTTGAACCTCATGTGTGCTTCATCGACATCACCATTTTTCCCCAGACAATTTATCAATGAATTGTAAGAGATAACATCTGGCTTGCAATCGCCATTTTCAAGCTCTTCGAATACTCTAATAGCTTCCTCCACTCTTCCAGCTCTACCAAAACTAGAAATCAGAATATTGTAAGTGAAAATATCTGGTGTAGGTCCATCCTGTTTCATTTTCTCATGTAGATCAAGAAGATGGGATATTTGTTTTGATTTTCCAAGAGCAGAGAACACCGTGTTGTACATGAAAGTATCTGCCATTATTCCCTTTTCATGAGTGCTACTCAACATGTTTATAGCTTCGGTAACTTTCCCAGCATTGCATAAGCTTTCCAACATAGAGAGATATGCATCCCTATCTCCTTTATCGTGGAAATGCCACATGTTACAAAACAATCTATGTGCTTCACTTGCATGGCCTAGTTTGCTTAGCGTTCTCACAAGGTAAGTATAAATTGACTTATTCATGTACTTATTTGAAATTTTCACTACCTCGTCCATTTTACCTAGCTGTCCTTCTGCAGCCAAAACATTAAGGATGAGACTGTATGTGAACTCATTAGGCCTGCAATTGTTTTCCACCATCTTGGAGAAAAGAATCATAGCTTTGTCCGCCATTCGGCTCCTAGCCAATGCCTCGATCGTGGTATTATAAGCCATTGAATTCAGCTTACAACCTTTCGCTAGCATTTCCTGAAATAAAGATAATGCCTCATCGGGCTTTCCCAACCTTCCGTTCATCCTTATTAGGATGGTATATGTATATTCATCAGGTTCACAATGTTTCTTCTTCATTTCTTCAAACACCTGGTATGCCTGATCAACCTGACAAGATGCTGCAGCATCAGACCATTAGATTCTATGGAACTCACATCTTTAGCAACCCAAAAACCATATTATATTACACATAAATCCAACTAGAATGGAAATACTTGTAGTGCAGTTTCCAGCGAAACACCCACAAAAATATAGGATTCAGTAATATAGCTTCCCTTTTTCTGATCAAAAAGCCTGAAACATAACTTACTTGCAATGAATTTTCCACATAAACATATAAAACAAATCCAGTGTCATCATCAGGAGCCATATCATTCGTGCAAAGAGTATCCTTCTTCCTTGTAACTTAGTTTTTATACTCACAAGATCTAAGAATATCATTTTTACATAATCTTTCTCCTTTCACAAAGTCTAACAGCAAAGTAAGCACATTTAACCTCTAAATCCTTTATTCTACATACACAATGAACAGAAAGATCCATTCAACATGCACCTTAACATTCACATGGAACATCATAAACATCGAAAACATAAAATCATCTAAAAACATGGAAACCCTGATAATTAGATGGAAAATCGAACCTTCTCGTCTTTAGCAAGTGCATGAAGAAGCATGTTGTAGCCGAAGCTATCCAGCTTGAACCCTTTCCTCCGCATTTCTGTATAAACCTGCAATGCTCGATTCAATTCGTCTGCTCTCAAATACGCCTGCAGAAGACACTTGTAAGTGTAACAAGTCAACTTCAAACCCCATTTCTTCACCAAACCCAAGCATTTCTCCAATCCATCAACACCATCAAAAGCACCAATCAATATGTTAACGGTGGAGATGTTGCCGACGGTCCCCGACGTCTCCATTAAATTGATAATTTCCTTCATTTTCTCAATCTTGCCGGGGAGACACGAATTTGAGAGAATCAACAAGATGCGATTGTAAGTAAAAGCATCGTGCCGAAAATTCGGGATATCGGAGGGGCAGAAGCGGAAAAACTCAACAGCTAGGGTTGGGGACTTGAGGGATTTGAGAATTTCGGAGACTTCGGACGTTGTCGGGGCGACGGTTAGGGTTTGCAGGAACTCGGAGAGGTCGAGGAAGGGGTCCGGCGAGGAGTCGGAGGATTTCGACTGGAGGATTTTGGTTGCTTCGCAGATGAGGTCACGGCGGGGGAGAGGGTAGCCGCGGACGTCAGAGACGAGGGTGGGAGCGGTGACGGAAACTTCTATGGCGGCGGAGCCGCCCTTGTTAGTCTTCGTAACGATTTTCCCGATGTACTTGGTGGCGTAGCCGCGGCGGAGGAGGGTGATGTTGTGGCGAAGATGACGGCGCATGGTGGCGGGGTTTTAGTCGACTGTGCGCACCAAAATGGAGGTTTTATTAGTTATTTAATTTCCTTTTTGGTTCTTCAAGTTTCTCTTCATATCAAATTAAGTCCTTTTAATTTGAGTCATGTAGAATTAGCTCCCTAACCTTTTTAAATTTCGTCCAAATCGATCCAGCCGTTAACTCAACGAAAGCGCGTTATATTGATGTCGTACTTTATTTAAATAAATCTCTAATCAACAACTTCAGTTCAAACCGGAGAGAAATGTACAAAAACAACAGCAGAGGAGGCGCTAAGCAAGTTTCTTTACATGTCTCTCGTATTTCTCGTAGCTTCCCAGCACCTAGTATAATAGCACATAGTATGTATTCCCAAAACAATTAAAAATTAAACTGAAAAGCAAGAAAGCTGAAGAATCCATTAAAGTATAATTCCAAAAGCTCCATTCTTTACAGAGAGCTGTACTGTACAGGAGGAGAAATGCGTAGTGCTACTGAGAATAACCTCACCAAGACTGTAGCCGGAGAAGCAGGCTACGTACTGGAAGACGTGCCTCACCTCTCTGATTACATTCCTCACCTCCCTGTAAGTATTATATATACATATGTGTGTGTGTGTGGGTGGGGGGGTGGGTGTGTGTGTGGGTGGGGGGGTGGTTTGGGGGGATGCTAGCATGTTTATTATGTGAGGATGGAATGAGTGGTGTCTTTTTGCTTTCTTGTTTGTCTTGATCAGTTGATAACAAAGTTTGGATTTTTAAGTGTTACGTGAATGATCCACTTTTTATCTAAGTTGGGTTTTTATGTTTTGAGACTAAATGATTTCATCAGTGTTACATCAAGAAAGTATACCAATTGTGAATGAATGAATGCATCAGCTTTGAATCTCCTTGTATCTTGTGCAGCAATATCCTAATCCATTGCAACACAATCCTTCCTACGTAGTTGTTAAGTAAGAAATTCAGCTCCAAACTCAATCCTTGATCTGTTGGTATTTTATGCTTTTCTGGATCTGCTATGTTCTGTTGACTCCAATTTGTCATTTGTACCAGGCAATATTTTGTTAACGAGGATGATAGCGTTCCTGAGAAGGTATAAGTCTCTTTTTAAGTCACGCCTTCATATGATAACTCACTACCTCGTTGCTGTTTTTATAAACTTGAATATTCTAATAGTTTGAATTCTAACATCTGTAGGTTGTTGTTCACAAAAGTAGTCCAAGGGGCACTCATTTCCGCCGTGCTGGACCTCGTCAAAAGGTTTCAACTTTTCTCGATTAGCCCATCTGTCTTTTGTTTGAAACTTAGACTTACGTACTCCGAGTTATGTTCTATTACTAATCATAAATACAAAATAAGATTGTATTTTTCTGCAGAGAAGTTTAGTTTTCATCTATGTGCATTCACGGGGGACGTAGAATCAACGAATAATATTGGTTCTTTTTTCAGGTGTACTTTGAGTCTGATGAAGTTTTGGCATGTATAGTAACTTGTGGGGGTCTATGCCCCGGCATAAACACAGTTATAAGGGAACTAGTATGTGGACTGCATTACATGTATGGAGTGAGAACTGTTCTTGGAATAGAGGTGAGAATTAATATGTTTTGCAATCTAATTATTTGAGAGAGCTTTTGATCATACATTTCTTGCTCTGTTTCTCTGGTATGCTGACTAGATTAAGGAAAGTTTCTTGTATATGTATAGGATGGATACAAGGGTTTCTACTCAAAGAATACCATTACTTTAACGCCAAAAGTTGTAGATGACATTCATAAACGTGGTGGTACTATTCTTGGGACTTCACCGGGGGGTGATGATACATCAAAAATAGTTGACAGCATTCAAGATCGGGGTATCAATCAGGTCTGTTTGCATATTTTGTTCGATAGCCACATAACCTATTGTCAACATATGTGGTTAATTTTGCCACTTCAAGTTTCCTAATGATATACATGTAATTAAACTAAGACGTTATGTCGAGGTTTGAGGTTTCTGATGGATGGAATTTTAGGTATACATAATTGGAGGAGATGGCGCTCAGAAAGAAGCATCCTTGATTTTTGAGGTAATGTCATAGTTTGCTCTTGCAGCCATCTTAAGTTAGTTGGTTTACTATTGGAATTACCTTAGGATAACTCAACTATGTAACTAATATTGCCTGGTGCAGGAGATCAGAAGGCGTGAACTCAAAGTTTCTGTAGTAGGAATACCCAAGACCATCGAAAATGACATACCGGTACCCCCACGCCGTGCATAATTTTTCTCGAAAATGATTGATGCATGTGTTTTTTCCAGCTTATTATCATGAAGTTGCTTCTTTAACAAGTTCACATGCTGCCTTAGTGCCTTCAACAACCCCTTAGAAGGTCACATGTGAGCATGTTAAAGGAACAAATCCATGTCATAACCGTGTATATGGTGAATTTGTATTGATTTCTTGGATACTCTCTTTCTTAGGTTATAGACAAGTCATTTGGTTTTGATACTTCTGTTGAGGAAGCTCAGCGAGCAATCAATGCAGCCCATGTCGAAGCCGAAAGCTTTGAGAATGGTGTTGGTGTTGTCAAATTAATGGGACGTCACAGTGGTGAGCATCATTTGGATTATTAGAAGCATTTCATAAGTAAGAAATCCAAGACATTTGATCTGCTAGAAATGATTTATGTCTTTTATTACACCCTTGTCCCTCAACGTGGTAAGCGCTACCAGCAAAATTTACACATATAACAAATAAAATCAGCCCCCCTGAACATAGCTTATTATCGTAGACTATGTGAGACTATCAACATAGCTTAACTGAATATATCGTACCATATTAAAGTGTTTTATGTCTTTGTCTAAACATCATGGAAAAATTGATGATCCCATAAAGAAGTATCAAAAACTAATTCCCGATACTTTGTTCAAAGATAAATAATGACAGCATCTCTCCTATAACAATGTGTTTTTACACGAATCTCCATGATGCAGGATTCATAGCAATGTATGCCACCCTTGCAAGCCGAGATGTAGACTGTTGTTTGATTCCCGAATCTCCCTTTTATCTGGAAGGACCTGGTGGACTCTTCGAATACATAAGGAAACGGCTCAAGGAAAACGGACACATGGTTATTGTAATTGCTGAAGGTGCAGGACAAGAGCTTCTTACTCTGAATATGCAGACCAAGGACATGCAGGATACTTCCGGTGGCACGGTGCATCAAGATGTTGGCCTCTGGCTAACTGAGAAAATTAAGGTATTCCCTGAAACAAAAAGACTTGTTTATCTGATTCTGAGCATTTGATGCTGCAAAATCAGGTAGAAAACAAGAAGAAACATAACTGTCAAGTTCAGCAACTTGCATTTATAATAGCATATTTTTTGGGTGTTATACAGGATCATTTCACGAAACAACTAAAAATGGTCATTAATCTCAAATTCATAGGTGCTTTTCATCTCTTTCCACATTTTTCCCCCCTATTATTTGTTTGTTTATTCTTTGGTCTTATCAAGAACTGGTTTTGTATCCATCTCCCAGATCCCACTTACATGATCCGAGCAATTCCAAGCAAAGCATCGGACAATGTCTACTGCACGCTTTTGGCTCACAGTGCGATTCATGGTGCGATGGCGGGGTATGCAGGCTTCGTTGTCGGGCCTGTTAACGGGAGGCATGCCTATATACCATTTAATGTGAGTGAACAACATTGACCATGACCCTTGAATCTTTTGTTTTGTGTGCTAATTGTAGCATTTGCTTATGTACTTTTATGATTTTTGGGTCATGTTTTTGCTATCAATGTGCAGCGCATCAACAAGAGAGGGCACAAGGTGGTGATAACAGACAGGATGTGGGCGAGGCTCTTGTCTTCAACCAACCAACCAAGTTTCTTGGACCCAAAAGTGGTCTCCGAAGCTAAGAAAGAGAAGGCCCCTCCCACCCCTCCGCTACGCGGGGATAATCCTTGAAGAGGGATGATCTTCTCGCAAAAAAGTTTGTCTTTTCTTTGTATTCATTTTCTTTAGTTTATGTTTCCTTCTACTTGTCAATCAGTATGCGTTTATCTCCTATTCTCTTCATAGCAGAGAGAGAGAGAGAGAGAGAGAGAGAGAGGGTCAGCTGATGTACAGAAATTTGTGAAGACGGTTGCTATGTGGGTATGAGAGTGTTTTGCTTGACTTTTTTTCCAGACATCTTATATGCTGCGATGAAACTTTTTCAAATTTATAAAATATCGGATCTTATTTTATAAAATAAACTCTTGGGAGTATTAGGATAACTTAGAAGCTGATGATAATCATAATCTACAAACTAAAAGTAATTGTTACGAATTACGATCTTAGGAAGTAAAATGGGGTATCGCATGCGGTTATGCGAACGAGCTTCTGAGCTTCTGGGGAACCTTTTCCTGTGAAGATTTGACAACACCTGTTAGCAACGAACAATAACTGTTGCTTATAGGACTGCAAACAGATAATCGAAAATTTGATTACTGATTAGTATTTTGGAAAATAGATACGAATATATTCGAATTCGTAAAATATCCACTGGATTTGAATTTGAATATTTGCCAAATTAGGATGCGAATGCTACATATACAATCCTTTTAATATTTGTTACACCTCTAGTTGCATAGGTACATCCATTTGCCCCATAACCACTTTACAGTCCACAAAAGTAAAGCATTGCCTTAAATGCTAAGGAACAAAACGATACTTAACTTCCAGGTAAGCTTCACAAGATTAGAGGGCTATTCTATATACATATAGTTGCACGACTGAAGTCTGGGTAAAGATGAAATAGCCTCGTCTGGGGACACTGTCAGCTTCTTCTGAAAACAATGTTGATCATCTCCTTCAAATTCTTACATCCCACAATCTCCATATCCCCAGGCCGCAGGTCTGAGAAGGACTTCTCTGCAGACTTGGGGATAATACACTTCTTGTATCCCAGCTTTGCGACAGTGTTGACCCTTTTCTCCAATTGAGGCACCTACGGTTTTTGGCCAAACGAATAAGAGATTATGTTAATGTGTAAAGATTTCACTTATATTCAGAAGAGAAAACTAAGTTGTGCCCTTTGAATCACTAGGAACTAGGCCGCTGCAGCCTATATTGAGTACTATCTCCAGAAAAATACTTTCTCAAAATCCAAAAGCACATATGGAATATTTTATCCAAATTATTCTCTTCACAGTGTATTTATTAGGTATAAAATGAAAATGGAGAAATTGATATACCACACGAAGTTCGCCACCAAGACCAACTTCCGCAATGAATGCAATGCCATTGGGTATGGGGAACTCCAAGAAGCTGAGAGAAGGCAGCAACATCAAGTTAATAAATTAATTAAGATAGAAAAGAGAGGCAACTATGAATGAAGTCCAAGTTAATCAAATCGACTACTGCGGTGGAATTTTGAGAGTCGAGAATCCAGACGTAGATAACAAACTGAGTTATTCATCAGAAATTAGTTGACTAAGTCCCAAGCTTGATGATGTCTAGCTTTTGCTGTGTAGCTGCATCAGGCAATCTAAACAATAAACTGACAGCAGAGATTCTAACCTAATATTAAATGCCTACAGCATTTAACAGGTGAAATAGACACTAGCACCAACCAGTTTATCATAATCACTGTATTGCAAAGCATAAAAAGGGTAAAGTAAATTGTTATCAATGCCATGCCTGCTGCAAATTGCGGCTGCTATTGCTAGATCCCCAGCTGTCTCCGTCAGGCTAAGCCCACTAACAACGTTGAGAAAGATGCCCTACGAAACAAAACGTAGAATTAGAAAATAAAAGTACAAGCAGTTTTTTCCAGCTATCAAATCAGGATTCAAGGCATTGCAGAAGCATTATGATGAGACCTAAATAGATTAAACCCAAAAAACTGGTGAATGAGAAATCAAAAAGTCAGTCAAAATATTTGATATTATAATCAGAATCTATATCCTGTTAATCATTCTAATATTTCTGTATTGTAAGTTCTGAATGAAGTTTTAGTTTCCACTGGCTGTCACCTAAGAAGGAAAAAAAGAGTAGAAAAGATATAAAAAAAACCAAATGAAAATTATGAACAGAACTTCTACATCAGAGAGACAGATGTGGGAAACACATGAAATCTGAAACTGAGAATCAGTATAAAGTTCATTACATTTTCTTGTAGCTTAAGACCGGCTTGCTTTATAATAACCTGCATGAAGAAATACAACAAGATCATTTGCATACTGTTGAGAAATTCTTGATCAACTATTAAAGAACTCAACTAAAATGTGCATGGAGCAATCAATAACAGAAGATGCATCATCCAAAGGGCATTAGATTTAGTCGCTGAGACTAAAATAAATATACCAAAAACAGCTAAATCACAGAGTAAAGCTCGGCTAAACAAGCACCGGATGAATTAACAAAGTGAGAAAAATCACTCACTGAAATAATCATGTCAGCTCGGCTACCTTGAACACCATTTACATGCCTCACAACCGATGAGCCAGCTACACATAATGCCTACATGAAAGTAGTAACAATAAGTATAAGACAGAGTAAATGGAAAGTTTCGCACACATCAAAATTCTATTCTAAAAATCAGAGATCGCAACAGCAGAGCCCTAAGCATTTCAATTACAGCTCGCAATAGCAAACTTTCAATTAAACTCACAATACGAGCAAGCTCATCACAGATTATCCTATAAAGAATAAGGAAAAATTATGAAACAAGAATTTCTATGATCAGTTATCAGCAAATGTGCTACATCAGCTTACCATACTAAATTATTTAATATAAGATACACCATAGCTTAATGGATGAAAGGAGCAGATCTACTTGGAAATATTTATAAACTCACGACCATCCTAAATTAACTTAACCCAAGGTAATACACAATTAAAATGAAACAGCACCTGAATTTCAATGAGAAATGCTCGAGAGCCATCCATAATCACAGCTACAGCCAGCCCGGCTAGGTAATCTGAATCAGAGTGCTGCTCAGCTAAGAACATCTCGCTTGGATTTGAAACACCTTCCAATCCTGTCGGTGCCATTTTGAAAACCCCAAGCTGACACAATGACACCATTCTCTTGTCAAGATTTGGCTCATAAAATCCTTTTCTCAAATCATAAGGTGAACGATGCTTCTTGTAAGATTAAATTCACAGGCAATTCTTTTTGCCATTGTTCCACATATGTCATGCTTTTGTCATTGATTTGCATGTTACATTTTTCTGTTTTATGTTGCCTTTGGATAATAGGATATGATATGCAGCATTGGTACATCTAACCATACATTGGCTAGGCTGGGTGTGTGAAACAACCACGTGATTTCACCAATATGTACAACACATAAATGGATTTCTTCAATGCAATACTCATAATTTAAAGAACAGGCCTTAAAAAGTTGAGTCGTGCCTGAAACAATGTGATACCTCATCTGTAGAGCCAAACCGATTCTTCACTGATCGAAGCAACCGATGTGATGAACATTTCTCTCCCTGAAACACCCATTAAGTGTGGTTAGCATGATACAGATAAAATTCATTATTGCATCCACAAAACCAAGTGCATAGGATTCGGCATGGTGAATGATAGAGCAAACAGATATGAAGTGAAATGGGAACGTTTAATCTGAAAAATATTAAGACAGGCTGGGAGTTACTTTTTCACTCAATAGACAATGAGATTCAATAAATTCGTGAGTTTGCCGTGAAGTTCCTTGAGATACTCGAATATCTTAATGCTCAAATGGAATAAAGGCAGAATTGGAGATAGTTTCACAGCCACATAGACTTAAAACATTTTTCTGTAGTCCAATGACTTTTTTCTTTTTCAACACTTGATATGATCATTTAGGTACGGTTAATTTCATTCAACTGGAGCCAATTATTTATCAGGAAAAACATGTGTTATTTTGAAGTCCAAAAATAAAAAGCTCCGTTATCTGTTTCTATAAAAATATCAAAAGTAAAGGGCCAACAAGAAAATTGCTTTCTGTTATGACAATGCTCCATTACCACATAAACTATTTAGTTGGTAAATAATGGTGTAGATCGTCGCTGTCCAGCCCGAAAAGAGTCATCCATTGAACTTAAAGTTGTAAACAACGTTCACATCTTTATTTGTTCCTAAAACCTCAAACACAAATAATAATCACTGAAAACTCACCAATATGAGGAGAATCAATATGGCACCATTCAAAGAACCACCCGTATCCAATATACCAGCCATTGCATATAACAGGAATAACTAGTCTAGTTCAATTTTAATTAAAAAATAAAAACAGTGATTGCTTGAGAAAGAAAATTCAATTAGGTACCAACTTCCATATATAAAACGACATCCACGATGTGCTCCAAGACACGAGGCCCAGCTATATCTCCAGTTTTGGTGACATGTCCAATCTGCAATGTGAAAGACAAATAATGACATTATCATTGGAAGTGCATGTGTAGAAAATTTAATTACAATAATTCTCAAACTTGAACCCACCAAAAGTACAGGGATGTTTGTCTTCTTAGCATAACGTAGTAAGGCTGAAGTGCATTCTTTCACCTGTCACATGACAACTTAGTGTCACAAAATTATAATATTTCACATTCACTCTAGGTATGTGAACCTGAAACTTTCTGCGGAATAATAACCAATTTCTAAATCTTTTGGCTCTCAAACTAGACCTGTTCTAAATACCAAAGGAGAAAAGATCCTTTGTTACACAAGATAACGAATAATTAAATGGAAACAAAGAAACCAAATGTGCACCAGACCACCAGTCACTCATTCGGAAAAGGCAATCCTACAGCTATTTTGCCCCATTAGTATTGTTACTATAAGGGAGAATTTGAATTAGTCATATTTTATAAACTTATTACAGACTTTCTTAGAGGATAAAGGAGTCAGAAAATTCAAAACCTGAGCTTCACCTCCAGCACTCCCAGTCACACCCTTTAAATAGACTGTCTGAATAGAATCAATGACCAAAGCCCTTGCAGAAAGAAGCTGAGACTGTTCTAGAATATCCTGTCAACAGAAGCAGCAGGTAGATATGCAAAAATGTTCAACAAGACATAACCGACAAAATAAGATATTTGAAACCATAAATTTGAAACTCCCTAAGAACTTTGATTCTCCCAATTTTTGATTTAGCCATGTAGACGAAGCCCTTGGACTTTGGTTCAATGAAGGGGGTGGGGGAATGGAACTTTCTCATCAAGTTTTTCTAGATGACCTAAACAGAAGTAAATATCTAATACTTCCACTTATTTGGCACCACAAAAACAAGGAGTGGAGAGATTGCTTACTTGTGGTTCCATGACTTACCCTTTTCTTATAGGATGATTGTAATTTAATTTTTAAAAAAGAAAAAGAAAAAGGCTAAATTTTTTTAGAGTTTCATGCTTCTTCATTTTCACCCAACTTTGGACGAAATCAAGCTCAAATAATTCCATCAAACCAAAAGAGTGAACTTGTTTATACATGGATTTATATTTCCGTCATCTGATAGCTTCACTTTTCCCCTCAACCAAACGTAGCATTAGTTCTTCTGTCCTCATAGTGTACCTCAATATCTGTAGTTGAGTACAGAAAAAGTTCTTCTGTCCCAATACGGAGGCGGTCAGCTCTATTTCCGATTTGGTCAACACTCTGCCATCAAAAGGAGTTTATGAAAACAAGAAAAGGAAAAAAAATCCAAAATTAATATTTAAAATCCTGACTGTGGTCCGATTGCATAAAGTCAGTGACAGAAATATAAAGCATCAGGATAAAACAAGTATGAGATTCAGCAAAACAGAACTTGAGAATAAAATATCGACATCAAGAATGAAGATGTTGGGCAGGATGTGCCCGACCTAGAAACAGGAAAAATTCATTTCCTAAGATACATGAAGCAGCAAGTGCACTCTGAGAAGGCATACCTCTTCCCCAGATACATATATAACTCGAGCTGGAACATTTGAACCATTCCCTTCTGCTATTAAAGCAGCAATCTTCCATTCAGAAAGTAAATCTCATGTCAAACATCTTCCGGAGAGTATTATTAAATATCCAAGGACATTTTACTTAGTACTATATGAGCAAACAAGCATCATTGCCCATGAAAATATGAGTACCTGCAATAATAGTGTACTTTTACCAACACCAGGATCTCCACCCACTAATACAAGAGAGCCTGTAAGACAATGACCATTAAATATTCAGAATTCACCAAAATTGGATTTAAATTTATTAAAAAATGAAGTAGGAGGAAACAAAAATGTAGAGCCCCACCCCACCCCCCACCCCCCGGGCGGTGGACCAAGCAATCGATATTGAGGTCATTTTTAGGAGCACCTTGCATCGCAAGACTGGATAGAGTACTTATTGGCTGAAAGTTTCAGAGCATACATTATACGTCCAAGTTTAGCTGTTTCTATCTCAATTTTCAAGCAGGAAAGCAGTTTTCAAGTTGCTCGAGCTATTTAAAGCCACAGGTGCAATGCTGAATGCTGCCACTTGGAATTGACAAAAAAGCTACTGACTTGTTAAAATGTAGAAACAGGAAACTTCGTGGTCATATAAGACTTTCAAATCAACACTTTGAGTTTCCTATGAACACCACCTTGTGCAGAAAGAAAGGAGTACCTGGGACCAAACCACCACCAAGAACCCTCTCCACTTCAGCTCCAAATAGTCCATGCCTATATACATGTATTGGAGGAAACGTAGTAAATCCATGTACAACTAAATCAACCATAGCAACAACAATGAATTTTATGAATCAAGAAAATTCATATTTCCTACATTGTACAACACAAATGAAGATTTTCCCATACTGCTTCCCCAAAGGGTAAATTGCAAAACAGGTGAGAATATAGTATGCATGTACCAGTAACACCCTATTGTATAAGAACTAATACTAACACTTCAGCTAGAATCCATTCTTTACTTACAAAGGTATTCGCCAGTTCGACTCGTCAATCCGATCATACACATCAGTCAACTTGATAGGGGTCGGAGCACCCACCTCTTTAGGCAGCCAGGCCCTCACCACATTTTCCGACACCTGGATCCCGCTCACCTTCTTGTCCGCACTCTCGGTGGCGAACTGCTTCATTGTGCCGACTTGCCCGCACTGCCTGCACGTGCCCCACCACTGCCCATCCGAGTACCCACAGCTCTCACAAACATAAACACTCCTACTTTTTCCCTTCTTCCTAATGATGCTGCTAGCACTACTGCTCCCTATGACATCTCCATATACTCTGGTACCCACATCAAGACTCGACGGACTTTCAGCTTTTTCAACACCAGAGTCGGAATCTTTGCTGCCGTTCTTCGCTCGCTTGGTGACGACACGGCCAGTGGCGGAGTCGTAAACGGTTTGCACGGTGCGGGTTTCTTGAGAAGACGATTTGACGGGCGCCGGTGAGTTGCGGAAAACAGACCAGCTGGGTGCGATGGACTCATCGGCGGTGGTGGAAGAGGGGCATCGGGGGTGAGGAGTAAAGTGAAATTTTTTGGGGAATCGAGGGTAATTGCCCGATTTGCAGCACGTAATGATGGGGTTAGGGTTTTGCGAGGAGAGGATTTGGAGGGTTTTGCAGAGGTGTAGCGATCGAAATGTACGCATGTCCGGAGCTTGCATCAGATAGAGGGAAAGTGTGGTGATTCAATTTGGGGATTAGGGTTTATCCAGGGTTTTTGCTTCGCTAAATACCCGGGAAATTCGAACACGCTCTCTGACATTAATTAATTTACCTCTCTCTTTTTTTAAAAAATAAAAAATGAAATATTTTTCTCTTATGAGCGAATTAAAAAAAAAAATTATCACACATTCGATCCACCGATAAACTTTTAAGCATTTTATAAAATATTTGAATATTGTACAAGCTCAATCAACACTCTCTAAATACTACATTATTCCATTTAGTTCAAAGTTGCTTCGTCGCAAATGTCAATTTAAATAGGTCAAGACGATTGAAGTCATTAATATTAAAGACAATATAAAATTTTAATTTTTTTTATATAATTAACTCGAAATACTATATAACATCAATTGAAACGTTATATATACACACACACATTCACCCAAAGAGAAAGAGAAGATGACGCACACACATATACTCACCCAACACACATACACCCAACAAAAGGAAAGGTAAATGACGCACACATTCACTCAAAAAGAAAAGAGAGAAGAAAAAAAAGTTTGAAGTTAAATCTCAATTGTACTGAATCAAATTATACCACTGAACTATAACTCTATTTGAAACATAAAATTTTAGTTGAAGCATATTTGATCAATTAAGAAGTTATTATATTTTATATTAACACTTCATTGATATACAAAATCAAACCTGGATATCATATGTATTTAAAAAAAAAAAGGAAATACGAGATGAAACTCCAAACTTGAATGATCCATTTGAAATCTTTATACTTGTTATCTATACATCAAATTAGAACATGTCATTGGTAAAATTACATTTTTTGTCCTATAACTCTAGCTTTGTAACACATTTGGTCCCATAATTTTTTGTTTGTTAAATGTGGTTTTGTAATTTAATATATCTTTACATATTTGGTCTTGTATTCATACATTTGGCCATGATATATCAAATCTTGTCCTTTTTTTCACACATTTGGTTATTCACTCATTTTTCAATCCAAAATCAATTTTTTTCGGCATGTGACACATGATTTGGGCGTGATTTTTTCTTCCCAACAAGTGAAACCTTAATTAAGTCACTTAGGGTAAATTGCACCTAGACAATTTTCAGCAAAATTACTTCACTCTCACCCGCTTATAAATCCCCCAATTCAATACCCTAATTTTCTATTGGATGATTCAAGAAATCTTTTTTTTTTTTTGTATGCCTAAATCCGAGTGGATAATTGAAAAAAATCGTAGGCTAACCAAAAAATTTTTATGCTAGATTTTCAGTACTACGATGGATGATGCCCTTTTTCTTGGTATCTGTTTGATATGTTTTTTATTTGAATTGTGCACTTTTTTTTATATTTAATGGTGAATTATGTATTTTTGGTAGTGTTATTTGACAATATAGTGAGTATCTTTAAGAATAAATTATAACGTTTATATTATCCTTTTTTTAATACTCTAAATAGATTTTCTATTGATAAGTGTACTAAATATTTATTTTTTTTTGGCAGGAGAAGTTCGATTTTGGACAAAAAATAGGTGAAGGATTAAATGTATGAAAAAAATGACCACATTTGAAACTTCAATATCAAATGTATGAAAAAAAGAGCCAAATTTGAAATTTTATGACTAAATATTTGAGCCCGAGACCAAATATATGAAAAAAACAAAGATCAAATGTGTAACGATGTATTAAATTATAGGTCATATTTGTCAAGTCAAAAATTTCATGGCCAAATGTTTTATAAAGTGGAAACCAAAAAAAAAATGTTTAATAAAGTCAGAGTTAAAGGATCAAAAATGTAATTTTAACCCAGGAATATGATTGTCAAAGTTCACTGTTCACCAATTCATGTCAAACACTTGTATGGTTCGAAAGTGTGATGTTGATTTACGCATATACTTCACCGTACACTGTATTTCAATGGGCATGTCAAATTCACAGTGTCTGCTACAATCTGTTCATACTTCGAACTCGAACACAAGAAGAACGGCGGTTTTTGCTTTACTCGAGAGATTGGCTCCTCATATCGAAAGGGAAGTGAGCTTGATTCTCAACTCCAGACAGGAAGCCGAAAATCTCTCCTCCAAGCTGAAGAAGATCCAAGAGGGCCTGCAAGATGCTGAGAAACAGGGGGTCACGAAACAGAGTGTCAAAACTTGGCTCAAAAACCCCGAAGACCTCATGTACGACATGGACGAGGCTTTGGATGAATGGGAGACCAAGAATCTGGAACTAAATATCGAACAATCTGAGGAAGAGGACGTCGCCGATCGTTGGGAGAAGGTGAGATCCCTTCTCACGTCTCTTTGTCTTTGTTTCAAACGCGTGGTGGGCCGCCGGGAAATTA
The DNA here is from genome assembly GCA_026212405.1 of Petrea volubilis. Lineage (NCBI taxonomy): Eukaryota > Viridiplantae > Streptophyta > Magnoliopsida > Lamiales > Verbenaceae > Petrea > Petrea volubilis. The sequence goes on along the minus strand of CM047871.1, from coordinate 2,225,965 downwards.
CGCTGAAGATGAAGAAGTTGAGTGAAAGACTGGATAAGATCTTGGAGGAGAAAGGTAAGTATAACTTTGTTGATTATAAGAATGATTATTTTCCAGAATTTAAGCAAGAGGAGTCTACTTGCGTTGTTGATGCGTTGAGGGTTCACGGTCGGGATTATGACAAGGATACCCTTGTGAAGAAGCTGTTGTTCTCCAAGGAAAATGGAACACGGGTTTTCTCAGTATTGGGGGTAGGAGGGTTGGGCAAGACAACTCTTGCTCAACTAATTTACAATGATCCTAGATTGAACGGCCATTTTGAAATGAAGGGATGGGTTAGTGTATCAGATCCTTTTGATGCTTTAGAGGTTGCTAAAGCGATTCTTGAAGCATTTGGTGGCAGTCCAAGCGACGTGTCCCGGTTGGAAACATTAGTGCAAGGTGTGAGAAGGCTTATCTCGAACAAAATGTTCTCTTGTCCTAGATAATTTGTTGACAGAGGATCATTCCAAGTGTGAGTTCTTGAAAAATTGTCTCCATGGCGCACCAGGAAGCAGAATTTTAGTCACAAGAAGGAGCGAGCTCGTTGCAAGGATGATGGGTGAAGCTGACCAGTGGCAGCACTTGGGCTTGTTATCAGACTTGGATTGTGGGACAGTCATGAATGAGATTGCATTGGCTGGAAGAACGAAAGAAGAACAAGAGAGACTTAGAGACATCTGTTTTGAGATAGCAAAGAAGTGCAATGGCTTGCCACTCGTAGCGAGGACTATGGGATGCATGCCGGCCTCAAAATAGGCTGTGCAAGAGTGGCTAGATGTGCTTGAGAACCCATTGTGGAAGTATGAAGACGAGGTGAATGACATTTTTCACGTTTTGAAATTGAGCTACATTGGTTTGTCTTCGGTACTTAAAGGCTGTTTCTTCAGTTGTGTTGTCTGCCCGAAAGGTTCCCAGATTACTTTGGATAAGTTGACTAGAATTTGGATGGCTCAGGGTTTCTTGAGCTCGAATGATGGAAGTGTAGATCAAGTTCGATTGAAGGGCTTGCGTTACTTTCATATGGTAGCAACGCGTTCGTTCTTTCAAGAGGTTGATGAGAGTAAAACCTCCTGCAAAATGCATGATGTAATGCATGATTTTGCCCACTATTTGTCAAGAAGCGAATATTGCTCTATCCTGGACGGCAGGTCAGAGAAGCAGAATCACTTATCCAATTCCTTGGGAAGAATACGCATTTTGTGTAAGGTATATCATTTCCCAAGAAGAGCTCTCCCCAGATCTCCTAATTAGTCTCCTTAAATCTGTTAGATTTCTGTATTTGAGCAACTGTGGTTTGCAAGAGCTTCCTTAAGAAGTAGGGAAATTAATTCACTTGAGGTATCTCGACTTGAGCTGGAATCCCATAAGGCAACTCGCAGATGCCGTGACTGATTTGTGTAACTTGCAAACCTTGGATCTTGAAAGATGTCATAATCTCTCCAGGCTTCCTCATGCAATCGAGAAGCTAATCAACTTGAGACACCTTGTTGTTCGTGGTACAAATTTGGAGTTCCCTCCAGGATTCAAGAAGTTAACAGACCTCTGGACCCTTGAGAAATTTACAGCAACAAGAGATTCATTGAGCTATTTGAGAGATTTAAACCAGCTTCAGGGGTCTCTAAGCATCGAGTTTGAAGGCTTGGATGAGGAACAGGACGCGGAAGAGGCAGAGAAAGCAAATTTAATGCAAAAAACTCACATCCAAGATTTGGAGTTGATCTTTTCAAACAGTGTGAGGATGGACGTAATAGAGGCTCTAGTACCACCTCCTCAACTCCAAACTCTCAGAATAACTGGGCAATGTGGGGGCCAGCAATCGATCCCCGGCTGGATAACCTCGTCCCTGAACAACTTGAAAGAGCTCACCATTTTCCTTCTGCACGGTTGTTCTGATCTGCCTCCTCTAGGAAAGCTGCCGATGCCGGAGAAGCTCTCGTTTACCAATATGAGGTTCGAAAGCGTGACATGTGAGTTCTTGGGTATATCTGATGGTGTGGAGGGAGGGGCCGGGGGCGGGTTCCCGAGGCTGAAGACGTTAGAATTTTTGAAATGTCGTTCTTGGGCTAAGTGGGAAGACATTGGAGATGAGGTATCAGAGAGCGTGTGTGTGTTTTCATGCCTGGAGCAGTTGTCGATATCGCAGTGCGGCAAGCTGAGACCGCTGCCACACAAGCTGATCAAGACAGCCGCATCTCTGAGAGTATTGGACATTTTCCAGTGCCCCAAATTGTCAGGTCGTTATGGTGAATTGTTTGGAGCTGATTGGGACAAGATATCTCATATTCCAGAGGTTGATATATGGTGATGTGTGGGATACTTGAAAGGTATGCATAATTTTGGTTGCGTATAGGCTGTCTTCTATTACATATCATCAATGCGGGTCGAGTGCATGAAAAGGATGATAGTTAATTTAAACTAATTTCGATACTACTAATACTTACTATATTATCAATGAAACCTAGTTTAATTAGCGAAGTTGAAGCTTCTACATTATAAGGTCTTTAGTTTGATTCCCTACCGAAACGTGTGAGTTTTATTTCTACTTAATAGTAGTGTCTTTGTTTGATTATGATGGAATAGTTTAGTCCGTATTTTGAATTATAATATAATAGTTTGGTTTGTAATATATCAATAATTAATGTAATTGATTGAAATGTACATTTATAAAAAAAAAAATGCTTACTACATTGTGTTGTATGTTCTTGTAAATTGAAATGCTTACTATATTGTGTTCTATGCTCTTGTAAATTGATGAAGCTTGATAATATACCATGGTTAGAATTTTGCTTAAATAATATTGGGTATGAGTATGATAAAGTACCAGTAGAGTTCCAAATATAAAAGAGCACCTTCTCGTAACCCCTTTAATAAGAGAATTCAATATATCTATTTTGAAAAATTAAATAGAATGTAATATATATGTCATTACAATTAATAATATACTATTCCATATTTTTTTAGCTAATTCTTTTTATAAAATAATATATAATTTTTATAGATATTGTAAAATATTTGTCTACTTTATTTGATTTTGTTTTTACGTAAGGGATAAATTAGAACAATTAGAAATAATAATGTCTATAATTATTAATCATATTTTATGAGGTTTTCAAAATTATTAATGTCTTTATCCTTTGTTGGTAGTTTTTGTTGTAAAATTTGCAATTTTATCTGTTTATTTCGATTCGGATCAAATTTTTTATGGATCTCGGATCTTTTTCTAAATCAGATTTGGAATACTCAGTAAAGATCCTATAGAAATTCGAATTGAATTAATTGTCGGTACTTGTAATTGGGTCAGATTTGGATCAAATTAGGAAAATTCGAATGTGAATCCGATAAGTCTATGTAGTATCTGAGTTGAAGCGAATCTTATAGGATTTACATTCATTTCAACTGAGCCTGAATACGAGAAAAAAAATTTGAAACCTGATAGGAAAATCCGACCTGATTAACTGTTAAAAGTTTTGAAACTTTAAAATCAAATAAGCAATAAAAAAATTTATTTCTTATGTAAAAAATAACATTTAAATAAGTAGAAAATTATTTTATAATATGTATAAAAACTATACATTATTTTTTTGAAAAAAATTTATTTATAAAATATAAAAAAGAGTATTATCTATACAATCATAAAAGGAAAGTCATTTTTATCTCATAAATGGCAGTTATTTATATGATTTTACAAATTTTGTCCATCAGTTTTATGTGAAATCAAGAGAAATATGTAAAATTATGGCTAAAATTGAAAATTCACATGAAATTGATTCAAATTGGATCCCAAATTTTGATGTGTCAATTTGACCATTTTAATTAGTAAACACATGTAATAAATAAGCAAATAAAAAAGTTAATATTGTAATATTAAATCAAATTTAAAGAATTCCATGTTCTCAACTCACAAACCACTTTCTCTAATTAAAATTACTTGTTATTTTTTCTTTTTGTGTTTATTCATTATCATGTAATTTTATTTCATATAATTATTTTATTTTTAAATTATTATAATTTAATAAATTATTTTAAATAATTCTTAAAAACTATTTTTATAAAAGAAATTTAATAATATATTTATATTTTCATTATAAAAAAAATTAAATACTAAATTGAAATATATATATATTTTACATTTTGCACACACGTAGAGTATGCGGTGTTGCTAGTATGTTATAATGGTTTGGATATTGCATTATATTTAAAATTCTTTACTAACATTGTACATGTAAGATAAAAAAAATTATTAAAGTTTGGATTCGAATTTTTATCGGATCGGACTGCTTGATTCCAAATCCAATCCATTTTTTTTGAATTATGGATATTTTCTATCGGATTTGACTCATCGAATATTTTAATCAGTCGAATATGCTAAAATTCATATAAAACTTGGATTAGATTCGGATTAAAATCGGCTCCATTATTGACAGCCCTGGAGGCTTTGCGAAATGGTAAATTGGTAATAATTTGATTGGGCCAGGTCCATTGTGATTGGGTCAACACGTAGGCCCTAGCAAAGCACGGATTTCTTTTTTTTTGTTATTTTGGTACTAACTTTTTCCAAAACTAAGCCCAAAAGTTCACAATTAATATTTTCCAGTACCAACATCATAATTTAAGTAAGATTGGTAAATAATAATAATAATATCAAGATTTTTATTCATAAAAAGAAAATGACTTGGTCAACAATTTTATTTATCTACTAAATGAATTTCACGTGAAATTCCATTAAATTCATACAAATTTTTGGAACTTAGATTTGAGATTGGCATACATGTGAACACCACCTGGATTATCTTCTACTTAATTCACGTGGCCACTTGCCCTATTTGCCCTTCTTTTTTTTCCCTTGATCTCGTACTATTATTAACATTCTTGAATTGATTTTCTTATCCAAAACTGTAATTTGTATTTATGAGTTTGACATATTAATGTAAAGATGGGAAATATAATAATAAATCAGTCGCCACAAAAAGAATCAGTCAGTCTAATTATAGAAATTAATATCAAGTTTCCTCTATCTATATTCAAAAGTTTTAAGTTGCAAAAAAGCAAATTATAATCTAGAAACAAAAAAATTAATCAAAATTATTTGATATTACATTCTAAAACAATAATTAGAGGACCCCACCACCAAGATGATCATTGAAATTTAAACATAATAATCCTAAATGCCCTTCAAAGTTTTTACTTGAAATTTCAAAGTAAAGCGAAAATTGACAAGTGAAAAAACTAAAAAGTCAAGAACTTTAATTATTACAAACAATAATATAGCTTAAATGTGACATAAGACAAATATTTGGTGGCCATTATTGTCTTTGGTGATGGCCCAGAAACCCCATTTTTAAAATTAGAAGGTCGGTTAAAGACACCCAAGTAGAATAATTAACTAAAGTTGCCTCCACGCAACTATTCCAACTTTTTAATATTTTTCAATTTCAGGCTTTCAGCTTTTTGAATGAAAAAGTAATAGAAACCCAAAACAATTGTTACTCCATCTGAAACAGGCAAGAAATTCAAATCAAACAGCCAAAAATTCGCCATATTCGATGCAGAACAAGAGTTCTTACTCCGTATGTGAGTCCCTTCAAACTTTTTGTGTGTGTGTGTGTGTGTGTGTGTTTTTTTGTTTTTGGAATTTTTGAATTTGAACAAAAGGGTGTTTTAGAATTGAGATTTGCTGCTTTTACTCAAATGGGTTTTTGGTGATCATTTCTATTTTTTGTGTTTTCAGATGGAGGATGAAGAAGAAGAAGGGTTTTAGTTACAGAGTATATGATCTTATGTATATCGTTCTTGTTTTGTGTTCTCGGTAAATGATATGAAAAATGAGAGTTAAAGAGAAAAGGGGCAGTCCCATAAGCCCTGTGATTTTGAAGTTAGGGGTTGCTTTGGCTTTTTCTCTTGGTGGGATTGTTTATACCTTTTTCAGAGGCAAAAGATTTATGCCCTTTAAACCTAAACCTCCACTCCCTTCTCCAGGTTAGATTTTAAGCTAATTTATTTCCATTTCTTGTCTTGAAAATTCTAAATTTTTGTTTGTGAATTCGAATTTCTTTTTCTTGATTACTTCTATATTTAATTTTTAAATTTCTGTGTGATGCATGTTTAACGTATAGGCAAGGGCAGTCAAGTTGATTCAAGAGGGGAAAGTGGTGAGCTCAGGGATGATGATCGTGCTTTGCGGGTAAGATTTACACTGATAATGAGATTTATTTCTAGAGTTTTGGTTTTCTTGTACTATATAAATTTGTTAATATTTTCTAGAAGGTGCATTAGTAAAGAAGTAATTTTTACCGATTGTATGAGTTGAATCTTATCCTGTGATGGGAAAAATATTTGCCTGGATTGTGGGATGACTGATGAGGGTAACTGGATTTGTTAGTTTTGACTTGATTATGAACTGTCTAAAGTTGATTCTAGGTACTTCAAGTAAAAGATGTAGTAAGTGGAAACCAAAACTAGTGTTTATGATCTGTCTGAAATTCAACCAAGAACTTAGTTTAGCCAAGATGAATGAATTGCTATTCTTGCAGGATTCATCTGTCCCAAAAGCTTGTAATCGGAATTCCGATACTGATCTCTCCTCGAGTGGTAGATGTAACGGGGACAGAGATGGTTTTCTCTTGCCAGATTTTGATCACCTCGTAAAAGAATGTAATATGTCTGCCACAACCACAAATGATGTTCCACCCATGAACAATGGGCAATCCTTAATACCCGATGAACATGAGGAACACGAGAGAGAGATTAGGAGCTTAAGGAGTAAGGTCCAAATTCTTGAAGAAAGGGAGAGAATGTTAGAGATACAATTGCTCGAGTATTATGGTCTTGAGGAGCAAGAATCTGCTCTAGTGGAGCTCCAGAACCGGCTAAGATTAAGCGACATGGAGGCTAAGCTTTACACCCTTAAGATCGAGTCCTTGCAATCAGATAAAAGAAGACTAGAGGCCCAAGTGTCTGATTATGCAAAAGTTGTGGCAGAACTTGAAAATGCAAAAGCTAAGATAAAATTGCTGCGGAAGAAACTTAGGTCTGAAGCCGAGCAGAACAGGGAGCAGATTTTGAAGCTTCAGGAAAGAGTGATGAAGCTGCAGGACCAAGAAATGAAGCCCCTGGAAACTGATCAGGATGTGGAAATGCAGCTAAAGAAAATGAAGGAATTGGAGGAGGAGTTACTAGAGGTTAAGAAGCTTAATCATGAGCTGAAGCTGGAAAATGCTGAGTTGGCTGAGAAACTGGATTACGGTCAAATGCTTGCTACGTCTGCTTTAGAAAATGAAGAGGTATTTCTTTGCTTGTGATCTTTTAACGGGTCGATTGCAGTGCCCTGTGCCCTCCCTGTAATTATGTGCAACTACACAAACTTCCCAGCTTCAAAGTTACAATTACCGCTTTTGGTTTAATCAAAACTGGACAAAATTATCAACGGACTTGTATGACATCACCAAACTTATGAGAAGAATTTGAAAAGTTCAGAAATGTTTGAAATATAACATCTTTTAATAATGTGTAATAATCAAAAGCAGGGGGGCAATTGTAAGCTGGAAATAAGTTACAAGGGAGGTGTGTGTAACTTTGAAACTGATAGGGGATATTGTGTAATTGTATTTAGCTCTCGGGGAGGGCTCCACAATTATTTCATTTTAAATTTCCATAAATTAGTGTTATATTTGAATTGGTGGGATGTTTTCAATCAGATGCAAGCACTTAAAGAAGAGAGTCAGCTTTTAAGACGGCAAAACGAAGATTTAAGAAAGGAAATCGAGCAACTCCAAGCTGATCGGTGCTCCGATGTCGAAGAGCTCGTCTACCTCCGGTGGATAAATGCTTGCTTGCGCTATGAACTGAGAAATTATCAGCCCGGCCCAGGTAAAACCATTGCCAGGGACCTCAGCAAAACATTAAGCCCGAAATCAGAAGAGAGAGCCAAACAGCTAATTCTTGAATACGCGAATAAAGAAGGCGACATTTTGGACAGGGGGATGATGGATTTTAATGATTTTGATCCTGACCAGTGGTCTACTTCACAGGCCTCTTATCTTACGGACCTTGGCGAACCCGATGATCTGACCAATGATAATTTGTCAGCTGAAAAAATGACCCCATCAAGCAAAACGAAAGTCTTTGCCAAGCTGATGAAGCTACTGAGAGGAAAAGACAGCGATCATCATCATAGTCGGACAAAATCCTCACAACTAGAAAGAGCTGTCTCCGTAGACGACATTGTAAGTAGATATTCTAGTACTTCTCATTCAGGAATTTCATTAGGTAATGATATAGATGGTGGAGCTGATGGTGCTATGAAGACAACTAGAACTTCGTCTGGGTATTCGTCTAGACAGTCCTTCGATCTTCAGACAACATATTCGCGGGGTCGAAGGAATACCAATGAGGAAAGCGGTAATCGTTCTAGAAGAACCAGCGACGATGGTTCCTTGATCATATTCAGAAGATTAGACTCGATAACGGGATATGACGATAATTCATCTCCAGGCATTGAGCCTCATGAAGATGCTCAAAATGCTGCGAAAATAGAATTGGTGAAATACGCCGAAGCCCTGAAGAAATCTCGCGTGACGCCACCGTCCCGTCGGAGATCAGCCTCTACCTCCTTTTGACTCTTCCCCTTTTCTTTTTCTTTTTTTTTGTGTGGATTTTCTAGAAAGAAAACAAGGAAACAATATTGGTGAAAGGGCCCTAGTTAAGGTGCTCTTGATATAGTTGAGGATTTGTAGCTGGTTTAGGTCTTTATGTAGTTGAGTGATTTTCGCGTGCATGTCCATATTTGTAAAATTTGACTGAAGTTTATGTAGAAAAAAGAGAAATATTGTAAAGAAAAACATTGTACAAATAGTATTTGAAATGAATGGGTCAATTTTGGTCCTTGGGTTGATGGGTCTGGTCAAGTTGAAGGTCTCCGGTCTAAATGCCTAAAACCACAAATAAAGGTTAGGGTCGTTTGGTGAGATTTTAACCAACATCTTTACACAAGTCGGTAAAAATTTTAAAGCCACAAACAACGGTTAGGGTCGATTTTAACAAAAATTCTTTGATGCTTAAGCCAATAAAAATATATAAAACCATGGACAAAGGGTAGGGTTGTTTGGTGACATTTTGACAAAAATTCTTTATACTCAAACGTTACCAAACTTGAGATTCGTAAGCAATATTTGAAAAACAAGTAGGTCATTTTTGGATTGGCTGTTTAAAACTAAGGATTTTAAATTTATAATAACGAATCTATTGAACTTGTTTGGATAAATGTATTCTGCAGTAGATTTCAAATCAGTTTAACTCCTATTTTAAGTTATTTTTTTGAGTCGTTGTGATTGATTTGAAATCCATCATATTTGAAGTCATTTGAAACCCTTCTTATCAAATACTTTCAAATCCAAATCCATCCATTCAAATAAAGCCATAGAGAATTTAATAATGTTCACTCAAGACATATCTTCAAATCGAGTTGATGGGTATGTATAATGGAGTTATAGGACCTCCACGTGGCATTATTTTTCAAACTTTATTACCCTAATGTTAAAATTTGAGATTTATTGGGGTTATCTTTTTCTTTTTTGATTTGATTTGCAAATTGCAAAATGTTAATTTATTAGATACGTCTCGTAATAATTTCTTAACAAAATAGAGTTGGTGAAAATTCTAAGAGAGTATTTGGCAAAGCTTATAAGCTCTTCAAAATATTTTATAAGATGTTCGAGAACTTATAAGCTCCTAAAATTTATTTGATAATTTAAGTAAAAGAGATTATAAGCTCTAAAAATAAGCTGTTAGGAGCTTACAAGCTCAAAAAAATAAAATAAAATAAAGTACCTCCAACTTCTTTTTGAAACAACTTATAAGCTGTTTAACATCAAAACATGAAATTACATAAATATCTTTATTTTTTTTTCAATGTAACATTCCTACTATCTCTAAAAAATATTTATTTACCTAAAATAATTTTACATTATTATTTTTTATTACCATTAGATTTAAAATAAAACTATACGTTCTCATTTTTACTAAATAGAATCACAACTTATAAACTTAAAAAACATCTTATAAGCTACAAGATTTTATTTTATTCAAACACTTTGACAACTTATTGTTGAAATAAGACGTATAAGTTTATAAGCTTTAAAAACATCTTATAAGCTATACAAACTTATAAGCTCTTTAAAATAGGCTTAGCCAAACACCCTCTAGGTGTGATCTAAAGCTGAAAAAAGACAAATAAGAAAACATTTGCCCCAAAATTAGGAAGCAATGAAGGATAATGAGAGTCTGGCTACGACGCCGTATCGATTACTCTCCCACTGCAGCGGAATTTTGTCAGTTATAACTAACTCTCACAAAGTAATACATACTGAAGCTGCTTCAACAGTCTCTCAAATTCCCCTCTCTCTCCTCTCTCTCTCTACAGAAGTTTTTCAGCTGACACTTTGGAGAGGTGAGAGAAAATGGCGGCGGATGATCGAAAACTAAGAGCGTCAGCGTCACTGTACGTGGGTGATCTACACCCAGAAGTTACAAAAAAGGACCTCGAAGAGACGTTTGCACGGGCCGGCCCGGTGCTTTCAGTCCGTCTCTGCCGTGACAAGCTCTCCGGAAAGTCCCTCTGCTATGCTTACGTCAACTACTGGTTTCACTGTCATGGTACATTGTCCCATTTCCCCTGAGTATATGTTTTTCTATATGCCTGCATTTTGACATGAATCAATGTATTGTGTGAGGATGGTTATGAGCTTCTAAAGTTTTATCTAGCTCGGTTTGTGCGATCCTCTTTTGATTGAATTTGTTCTTTTGGTTGAACTTTATTTCTGGAGCAATTTTGTGAACTAGTGCGATTTATTGCACTTGTGTGTGTGTATTTTTTCAGGAACTTGGTTTATTGGGTAATGTGGTGTGTGAACCTTGAAGACAAGGGTTAACTTGCTCTGGATTTTCTCTTTTCCCTTTTTATTTTAGGTTATGGGTTCTTGATTGTAAGGAATTGGCTTTTGGGGGTTCATATTCATTTAATGTATGTATGTTCTGGAGTGAGTTTGATTCTATGTATATTGCTGATTTTTCGCTTTCATGGTGCAGTATTAGAAACCAGTGCTTCTTTCATGTTTCTTGGTTCCTCTTTCTCTCACATAATATTATGCCTGGTTTTGAACAGCGTCTGCTGCTGTAAAACGCCTCAACCACACCATATTAAAGGGTAAAACTATGAGGATTATGTGGCGTCAGAGAGAACCTATTACGAGAAAGAATAACACGGGGAACCTCTTTGTGAAGAATCTCGACTATTCGATCACAAGTGCTCGATTGGAAGAAATTTTCTCAGAATATGGAACCGTGCTTTCCTGCAAAGTTGCAGAGGAAAAAGGAATCAGTAAGGGTTTTGGGTTTGTTCAATTTGATTCAGAGGATTCAGCTGTGGCAGCTATCGATGATTTACATGGTACTCTGCTGGAAGGCAAGAGATTGTGAGTCTGCTCTCCTGTCATTTTATTTCTTGCTTATTCAATCTTTGTTTCGATGATAAAAAACTGATCATCGTTTCTAAGTTTCTGAAAGTTGTCACGGTTTACGCTTTAGACTTACTTGATTTCCTTGATCTATGTTGAGTACGTATTGTATTAATGCCAAAATTTGACTTCTAAATCCTTTGTGAATTACATATCTCATCTCAAATGAAAAGGTAAAATGTCTGCAACCTTAGTTACTTAAACGTTTATGTATGCAAGTATGCATGAAAACAGGCGCATATACATATAACATATTTTGTTTCTATCAGATATGTCTCCAAATTTCTCAGAAAAAGCGAGAGGAAGCCTGCAGGACCAGGTTTCAGAAACCTGTATGTGAAAAATCTAGATAAATATATCACAGAGGACCTCCTCAAAGATAAGTTTTCAGAAAACGGAAAGGTCTCTAGTGCTGTCATAATGAAGGATAAGAATGGGATATCAAAAGGGTATGGATTTGTTAACTTTGTTTCACATGAAGCTGCTCAAAAAGCCTTGGAGGTTCTGAATGGAAAACTGTTTGGTAAATATTCCCTTTCATTCTCTATTATTACTTCCAAATTTTTGGTTACGGTTAATTACACTTAGACCCCCTTCAAAATAGTAAAATTACCTTCTTTCATAATTTCCCGTTTAATCATAAGAGGAAGGTTTTTGGTTATGCTGGATCGATTGCTTAACATTTTCTGTGATTTTAGGATCAAAGAATATCATTGTGCGAAGGGCTCATACAAAAGCTGAAAGAAAAAAGTATTATAGACAAATGTGCTCGAATCTATTCGTGAAGAATCTCCACACATCGGTTGATGACAGAAAGTTGGAACGACTCTTCAGTAGATTCGGAAAAGTAATATCAGCTAAAGTCATCAGGAACAGCGAAGGTTTGAGCAAAGAATTCGGCTTCGTACAGCTTTCGTGTACAGATGAGGCAAAGTTTGCTGTGAAGTCTTTAATTGGTAGGGAAAAGAAAAAAACGAAAATCATCCTCCGGTCTCCCTATTTGAAGCATATTTCGGATCACTTGATTTTCTAAGTCTACATTTCTTTTTTCTTTTGTAATATAAATAGGAGCTTATTTTGAAGGAAGGGCTCTGCATGTGTCACTGGCCCGGCATAGAGAACAAGAACCTGGAAATTTGCAGAAGTCTGATGCAGAGTTCCTACATCAGCCACTTTATATTTCTAAGAGTGATCCACTTTATGATTCTCCAGTTGCCATCAAACAACAGAGTCCATGGTACACTGCTTTGTATCAAAATTTTGCTACGCCTTTCAATCTACTTCAAGCTCAGAACTTCCAAGGGATTCTCTATGCATTTGTAAGAAAATTATGCCTATGAAATCTCCATAAATTTTAAAATTTCGTCTTGTTAACACAAACTTACATGTACTTAAATTCATCGTTAAGTTAAGTTCTCTCTTGTGATGTGCAGCCTATGCAAATTGCTACCTGGGGTGGATATAGGTACCTAGATAGTTGGACTGCTCAAAAGCCATCTAGCAAACTGCAAAACAAGATCATCAGTGGCGATGCAAATGAATTCTCTAAAGGGTCTGGTGGTACCAACACTTATTTCTTGAAATCATCTTCAGAGATTTTCAGGTCTGGGTATAAGCCACAATCTACCTATCTTTACCTTCAGGTTTGTGATTACTATCCCAAAGATGGATAATTTTTGTTTTAGGGATAATTACCATGAACCACCCTGAGGTTTGTATTGGTTACAAAAAGAACCCCTCAATCGATTGCCCTTGAGATTCGCTTCTGCATTTCAAATAGTACTAAATACCAACCATTAGTTGTTCCAATTACGACAAGCCCCTCTATTTGTTTGAGTCAGAGGGGTAATTGTAATTTGAATAGATAGAGTGGCTCTTTCATAATCGAGACAAAACTCAGGGGGTTTTGGTGATTATCCCCTTGTGTTATATATAGGAAAAAATAGTAAAATCTTGTGAAAAGATCAATTTACTCAATTCCCATGATTCTTTTCAGATGGCTGAATACTGCCTTGTTTGTTTCTCTTTGCAGTACTGAGAAAGCAGATCATGTGCAGAGGAAAGGAAACAGGAATTACTTCAGATAATCTCAATGCTTCGTAAACAAATTTTCGGAAAAAATCACTTTATCTTGTTTCTGATGCTTTATGATGTAAAACTGATAACACATAGTAGGACTCCAAACTGATGCAATTAGGACCTGATTTTTGTTTGATGAGCCATTAACTCTGAAGGATGTTTCAAGTGCTTCTTATATTTCTATTTGGAACATTTCATGCTTGAGATTTGCAGCCATTACTTATAAGCTTTTACGATTTCAATATATGGTTGCCTTTAATAGGACAAGAAGTTACACATAGATGACAAGCTTACAATGTAAAAGACAAGTTTCAGAAAAAAGATAAAGAACAAGTTTTAAAAAGAAAGTAACGTGGACTGGAGATATTGTAATCTGTTTTACAGATAGAGATTGCGAGTACGGTGATTAGGAAATGAGAGCTATGCCTTGAAGGATCAAGGCATCAGCAAGTATTTGATTAGCAGCCTGAGATGGATGAACACTGTCCCAGAACACATACTGACTTGCATTGGTGCAAGTGCCTATCGACTTGGGATTGCACAACAACACCGTTGTCTCCACGGTTCCGGTGCCGCAGCAGCCTCTCTTTGCTTCTGTAAAGCCTACAAAACAAAAGTCAAGAACAGGGGCTGTAATTATTATAAGGGTTAATTTCACCAGAGGTTAGGCCTGTTTCACAAAACCCGCTAATATGAAAAATTTTAAGTACCTCCCTTATGTTTGGTTTCGGGGATACAAATACAAAATCTTTAAGAACACAAGCACAAGTTCTCTTGAAAGATTACCATTTTTCTTGGGATCTGAAACGATGTCGTAAAGGGGCTGGAAGACATCAAGGATGACGATCTTGAGGCCCGGAAGCTGCTTCTTGAGCTGTGTTGCAGCTGAGTTGATCTTCTTGTTGAATTGCTGAGCATCAGCGTTGATTCTCGACACGCAGCCGTTCTCTAGCCACCCGAATAGTGTCCTCGCTGCGGGAAGGCAGCCAAGTGGTGGGAGTGAAGTAACTCCAATAGTCCTGGCTCCAAGGCCATATAAGTTCTGCAACAAATCATGGACAAAAATGTTTAGAAATTACATAACAAGAGTTGTATACTTATATGGAGTTAGTTATGGGAACAAGGCATGCATACCTTGATAAAATTAGTGAAAATGCCGACCAGATATGAGGAGTACTGATCAGGTGTGTAGGCTTTGTTGAGGATAGGATTGACATAGTAATTCTGGATAAAGTCACTGCTACCAGCAGAAACCAAGTACAATGCATCCTTTATAATAGACGCTGCCTGCTTAGTCCCTGCTACATTTGCTAGCTTGCCTTGGTACTCCTTGTAGAACTGCAACTGCTGTGACAGTGGAATTACGTGCTGCAAACACACACACACACACACACACAAAGAGACATTAGAAAAAGAAAAAAAAATAGCAAGAACTTCATCTACTTCTTACTAATAATGCATCTGGGACAGACCGAAAGGGGTTGGTAGGGGCAGTTTTGCATCCCCACAAGTGTTTATATTAAAGTTAATCAGATTTTTAAGATAGGTCCATGTATTATATTTTACAAAATTCAATCGTGTACCCGCAAATTAATTAAAATTTATGACCTTGTCCCTGATGGGGAGCAAAGATTTTGATCTATTATCAAATGCATGAGAATGGATAAATATATATATTTTTTCTTTACACTTAGCATGGATGTGTGTTCATCATATCCAGCACCAGCAGAAGCAAAGTTGACTCCTAAGAGTAGGTTCTTCCCTGATGCTTGAGGGCTAAGATACGCCGGCGGATAACTAGTAAATCCCAAATTCTCAGCTGCAAAAAACACCCATTGTGATTGATATATATACATATATATCTAGTGTGTGTGTGTGTGTTTTCTTGAGGTAGGAAAATGTTGACTCACCCGTAATATCGGTGGCTAATTTTCCATCACAGAACCTGCCAGTGGCCTCTTTGTTCTTGAAATCCCTACCGTAAGGTGGATAATTTGCCTTAAATATGGTGTTTATATGGTCATTATTCCCCACATCCACGACAGAGTCTCCAAAAGTGATGATCGCAGGGACTAAAGTCGTCCCCTGTGAGCTAACACTGCTGCAAAGCATGGCCATGGCCAATGTGTATGCCAAAAAAGCTCCCATCTTTCACTCAAACCTGGAGTTTTTTCTCAAGGCCCTTCTCAAGAACTTAATATGACAAACTATATACACACACATATATCTGTACATTTATGTGTGTGTGTGTGGGTGTGTGCGTGTGCGTGCTAGTAAGGGAGGATGAGCGTTGGGATTGGCAT